>CM076569.1:431167566-431767566 GCA_034641835.2 Pinus albicaulis
TGTTGACGGGAAAATTTGTCTGGCCAACAGCAGGGGATCTCCCCGGTAAAAGGTCCCAATTAGACCTTGAACCGTTTGGAATAGGGACCGTCCGGGGTGTGGGTCCGGCTACCACTGATTTCTCCTTTGCTTTGGGTCTTTCTTAAACTCTATAAAATAGTGGATACACACCTAATCAACTGATACAAGACATATGATTGATGCATTAAACACGTATATAACACTATGCGTAGCGAGAAATTAATAAAGCATACACACCGAAGGAGGTGTCGTTAGCAACACATCTTTGGGGTTATGCTTATGAGGTATTCTGACCACAAAAGAAATAGTTCTTTATGGCGCGATGCCCCTTTACTTCCTGAAAGATAAAACTAAACGCTAATAAACAAGGTCATTAACATCCATTAAGAGAGCAATGAAAAACTGAACATCATTAACACAAACACAGATAGCCGTGATGCATAAATGATGCCATTAAGAGTGCAACTTCTTTAATCAAAGGATATTTGAAACTTTATAAGAAATACAAATAGTGTTCGCACAACAAAACACATCAGCTCCAACAAAGGGGTTTCTCAAAATGCTTGTATTCATGTTTCAATGTGTAATCCTATGGTAATACAATATATTCAACTCGAGTCCCCAAACAAAAGATCCTTTTACAAGCTCCCGAAGGAGTATTTATAATACAAAACCTGCCCTTTGGGCTTCCTTGACTTTTCATCTTCTTGACCATTGGGCTGCCTTGCGACCCAATCTTCTCTATGACCTACGACCTGAGCTGTTGTTGTGACCTGCGACCTGACTGGGTCGTGGAATCACAGGTTGTAAGAAAATGGCCAAAGTGCGACCTTGCGACCTTGCGATCATGTCGCTGGGTTGCGGGGTCACAAATTTCAGAAAAAAATCAGAAATGCAACCTTGCGACCTTGCGACTAGGTCGCTGGGTTGCGGGGTCGCAAATTTTGGGAAAAATCAGAAATGCGACCTTGAGACCTGTTGGGATTTGTGACCTCGTGACCTCGACAGACATGCGACTTGCGACCTCCTGGGATTTGCGACCCTGCACCATCCGTGACCTACGACCTAGGCAGATATGCGACCTGCAACCTTGGGCAGATCAGTGAGTTCCTTGGAGTTTCGCCAGCATCTAATTGTTTTGAAAAGGTGCCCTTGTTTGTTGGGGAAAACCTTGGCTCTTATGTGCAAAAAGAAAGGTTCTTCCTGTAATTAAATAACATAGGTCATATGACTCCATGATTGAATAATAACAATGCTAAGGGCATTTCAATTAATTTGCAACAGCTAAAATAATAACATAGACCCCTGTGTGGTCAAGTATTGTGCTACTGAGTCATCGGGGAGAATGGCTTGTGCCATTTTATTTTTAATAACTGTAATGTAGATTGGTGTCGTTGTGGACCGGGTCTGGAATGCAGATCCAAATGTAAATTTACCAATTTCGTATTGTCTGCAAACCATCCCACAAGTATATTTGGAAAGCGCCATGGAGATTTGAATCGATCAACGCTGAGATTCTCATTCTTGGGCATGGAAAATTATTTACTACATTTTTATAGCTCCCTTTATGACCAAGATAGCCATCAACGCGCTAAGGAGTCCCCCAGCTATTCTTGTAAACTTGTTTCTGATCGAGCAGGCGCTGCAACCGGCATAGAGGCAACGTACACAATCCCATCTCGCCCATGCAAGAACAGTTTCTGTATTAACTCATCCCTCCTCTTGTTGCATGTCTGGGATCTAAAAGGATGCTGCTCACCATGCTACTTCTCCACAACATCATTTGGAAAAAACTAGCGCAAAGCAAGAGTCGCATGGTCACCATTACCACCAAGTCGCATTTTGTTTGGCTCCATGGATCTGCAACCCAGCGACTCAAAGGGTCGCGTGACTTCATCTTTGCGTGGGTCGCGATCTCAAAAGGGTCGCAGGGTCGCACTTCGTCTTTTCCACATAGACTTGCGACTCAGCGACTTGGACTACACTTGCGACTCAATGGGGTCGCATAGTCGCATTCTTTGGCAGGTCACACTTCGTTAGACCTGGGCTGAGCTGCGACCTCCCATGGTCACGTAGTCACATTTTGTCTAAGGCGCATAGATGCGTGGGAGGTTGGCCTGCGATCTGATGATTAGCAGCATTCAATGAATCGAGCGTCTTCATCTGCGCTAACTCTCCGACCCCAAGTTGCCATCACTACCAAGTCGACTACCTTCTAATGTGGCTACATCGTGCATTGCAGCATTCATGCTTTCCTTATCATGATGGGCAGCACTCCGGAGATGCTGTGTATCGTGCGCTAAAGCTTCTAGTGTACATTAAAACCGGCGTTGTAAGATATGTTCAAGACGCTTACTAAAACGGCGGATCACATGCCTCTACGGGCAGTATGCCTCCCTCAATTTTCGTGTAATCTGACAGGAAACTACCACTATGAATGCACGTAACTCTCATTTCTAATATCGTGGTTGCGTTAACGCAGGGATCGGGGCGGAGCTGATTTTATCTAAATGGGCGCTAACAGTGTTCAGAAATATTTCCACAAAACAGGAACTTGATTTACGCATATGCGGGCACTCGGCTGTGCAATGGCGCTTGGCACGCTGACTCATCTTCTCCGGCAGTCAATGGCACTTGGCTCGGCATTGGTGGTTTATTTAACAGCCGGAACGTAAATAACAAACCCATATCACTAATCTCCATCCCGTTCGAAACTATACTCTGCACTGTTTAAACATGGTCGTATTTGACACTCTGCATTCCTTAATACTTTGGCTGCAATTCCTGTTCCTTCACCAATAAGACCTAACAGTATCTGCTCTGTACCTCTAATGTTGTGCCCAAGGTGTCTTGCTTCCTCCCGAGCAAGCATAATTACTTTAATGGCCTTTTCAGTAAAACGTTCAAACATAGCAAAAACCATCCCTCGCCTTGCTTTTTCCCTTTTCACTTGGATGATATACGGCAACTGCAACTGCTGCATGAAAATATTTCCGAGGACATGTGATATTGTCAAAGGATGTTAATCGTCGTGAACCAGAAAATGTATGCATGGGGAAAGAATGGGCACGTGCATTTTCAATCATCTTTACAAATTAATAGCGCGATAGTCACTATAAAATCACCGCGGCAGACCTGTTATAAGGATTGGTTCCATGCTTTAAACATACTACGACCATTATGTATTTTCTCCACAGGTTGAACTTCGCCATCGACACACTTGCGTGCATTTGTAAGCACTATAGTGATTATAACATGCTATTATAGGTTTGTTGATTTGTCATTAGAATGGGAGACCATCAGTGACCACCTGCTTAACAGATCCTTGGTGTATACGTAAGAGATTGGTGACAGCGCACCATCTTTATTGACCATACACGTGTCTGGCAAATACACAACCATTAGTGCAGAGGAAAACTTCCTTATCCTTGACTCCTCATGCCGAGAGGAAGTTTCGCTCTATATGCCTAAAAGGGCTGGGATTTCTAGCAGCAGTTGGTTTTGTGTTCTTGCATACAGAGAATATAAATGGAAAAAACAAAAAAAAACCCGACCTCCTCTAGCAACGCCGTCGCTTTGCATTTTTAAACACATGGCAATAGATATTCATATATCACACCACAAGTATCATAACGTTACCACTATGTGACTGTCATAATATCCCGCTCCATGTTACCAAGGTTGAAAAGTTGACCGTTATTTATTTACGTTTGGCTCCATGCAACGTAAATATCGAACGTTGGACCATAAAATATATATCTGCTCCACCTTCCACCACAGTTCGAAACTCCACGTTGACATGACTGTAATGCATTTTCATGTAGTTTTGATTCGCATTTTAATCGTAAAGTTTGACCGCAGCATGTATATATGTGGTCTCAAACATTTATCATAAGTCGAGAACCTACCATCGAACATTTGCACCCATGCACCATGCCATGGTCATTACAACACATTGCTAGAGGTCTGTCATGCACTCTGCCCCATGTTTTACACATAAGCTGGATCACTATATCCACCATAGAAGAAATTAAGCTTACGTGTAATGCTTTTCATATCATCTTGATCCACCATCTCCTACGGTTTTGGAACCATAAAGTCCTTTATATTTTGAGCCTTGGTTTAATCACATAACCTTTATCATTTTCTTTTCCTTCGATTGTCAGCGCGAATGGATAAAAATTTTCATACCGAGGTCACCATCTCATGATATTGAACGCTTCTTGCTTTGAAAAATTTGAGACTTGACCTCTGCTACTCAGCAAATAAGCTGGGATGTCTTGCCAAAGCGCTTGGAATGTGAGGTCGATGAGAAGCCTCCAATCATATTATTCCTATTTCATAGTGAAAGCATCTCCTTCCCGAGAAATTAACCTTTTAAAACAATGCGGCTTCATATGGTAGACTAGTCATTTGTTCAAGCCATATTGATGGCTCTTTTAATATTAACCCTCTCTATCTTATGGTTCCAAAGACCTCATTTTCATATGCCAAGAGGTGCATTCATTTAAACATAACCTTTTAGGTTCAATTTGAAGTTCTCCATCTCTTATGGTCCCACATAGACAAACTTTATGGATATGTAAGAGCAAAGGAGACTAGGGTTTTAAGGCCATTTCATCACTCCACGTTGTAATCCTTGCAGCATAAGTAATTCCACACTATGTAGCTTAGGATTAATAAATGTTGCTTCTAAAGGGTGCGTTCACATATTTGAAACCCTGTCGTTGGCTTGCCACAGAAACACGTGTGCTTTCGCACTGCTGCCTGGCACGAGAACGCCTTGAATGAGATTATCATTCTCTAGGGAAATATTTTGAGTTCGCTTTGTTCACCGGACTGTACTTCAGGTTAGACTTGTCGAAGTGGCAACATATGTTCTTTTGTGTGCAGACATCGACATGGAGCTGACATTGTGCAGGATCTTCAAAAATTGTTTAGAAAATACTCCATCCGGTCCTTGCGTAAGCTTAGATCATAGCAAATGCTTCTAGTTTATGCGAGATGGCATATGGTACGGACATTCCCAAATGGAGAATTTCTAAGTACCTAGTGTGCACTAGTGTAGAAAGCCTCTTGCATCAGTGACATAAAAGGCTCTTTCTCTGCTCAACTTGTATCACACCATCCTCCTTTTAACAATACTGGTCACTTGCTTCTCCTCTTCTCCTGTCTCACAACTTTGGCCTTGTCGTTGAGCTCAATTTTATTTCCCTTGATGTCGTGATACCACTGAGGAGTTTTCACCTGTGGGGTCAACCTGTGTGGAACATAACGAAATCACAATCACTCTTTTATAATGGTGGTCCTAGATAAAACATATGAGACTAAAAAGTGTAAAATAGGTATTCAAACAACATGCTTAATGACCCACGACGAGAGGGATTTTAATTTTTAGTACATAAAAAGGTTTCCATTCAAATGTACACATGGAAATATTATGGTGCAACTGCAGTAAGAGTGTTTGAGCGTATGGTGGATGATCCCTCCCACATATGGCGTGATTGCAGCAATAGCATTTGATCATGATGGCGAGAAATATCATGAGGGTTTGGGGATAGGTCGGTAGGACGTCACTGACTGCAGATCGGGTGAAAGACCTTAATGATTGAGCGAGTAGAGGGGGACCTGAAATTTTAAATATACCCAAAATTTTGGGTGGTGTTGTAGCGACTACAACAAATGGTGAACCACTGGTAGAATCCAGCATCTCTGCCAACATCACAACAATAGTCTGAGTATGGATAGTGATGCAAGGGAATATTGAACAAGTTCTGCGAGGACCCATTGAATTACTTTGGCCCTTTACAGGTATTCCTAATCCTTGTGCCTCAACTAGGTATCGCTAATCAGAAACACATCAAAGAGAAAGCTCACATACGCCCGTAGCTTGTTGATGATGTGAAGAGAAAGGCAGTGGGTTTATTATTTTCAGGATTTTTTAAAGTAATTTTTTGGTGTTGCTTTGCTGCCAACAGGCCTGGACAGTACCTCGGCGGAGTCACTTCAAGAAATCACAAACGTTGCTCCGCTGCCAGCGAGCCTGGTTAATACCCCGACGGATTTGTTACATTACCTCTCTGTGCAGGAAGCCTTTCTTGATCCTTTACCCTTATTTGTTTCATGTGCTTACAACACTTATTTTCATGTGCTTGTGGCACTTATTTTTCATGGGAGGATGAGGGATCCCGACTTATTTTACGAGCAAGAGAGGTTGTTTCTTGTTTTACAGAAACTGAAATATATACTGATTTGGGTTTGCCCTTGTGCCAAACCTTCACATCCCATTTACCACAATAGGCGAAGCGTGCAAAATAGATCATTTTAGGGTGTCCAAGATGATGCTGGGCATAAGGCCTAGGCTATGGGTATGGGCCATTCAAACTCATTAGGTCTCCCACAAGCAACCGGCTTGTATCTCCCTGGCTAAATAATTTTAGACTCATAGGAATCTTTTTGAGAATGCAACTTCGATGACTGGTCCTAAGAGAGAGCTGCCTCTTGAAATAGCCATCGCAACCTCACGCAAAACAATGGGGTTACTGTTTCAGCAATCGGGGAAAAGCAAGACCACAAGATGGTAGGGTTTCAATGAGGTCTCATGAAATGGCAGGCGATATGTCCAAAAATGTTGTAAGGAAGAGAGTGTATGAGACAATGTAATAGGCGGGGCTCGAGATGAAATGCAACGCCATGTGGGAGAACGATCGACCAATTGTAGGTGCAATACAAGCAGTGATTATTTATGCAACAACAAGTAACTGAAAAGGAAATGAAAGGAAAATACTTGTAACATGATGATGCCTAAAATATTAATCGTAAACAAAAAATAGCAAACACGCTTTTAAATCATAAAGTAAAAATTTGGCAAGTAAACCTAATTAACTTTGAACTAAAACTTTATAAACAGGTTCTAGCTAGCCTACACCTAAACCCTAGTTTAAACCATGAGGTGAACGAGTTATGTAAAATCAGTTTTCCAGTGCAGCCACCGCATTAGTTCGCATCCTGCAACGACAATATTGATCAGGTTCAGAGCTAGTATCCAAAAAAGTGTAGTAACAACAAAAATTACCTGAGGAGCAAGTGCAAAGGCAAGAAGATGACGGGTACCTACCCAAGAAAATGCTAGAATAGATTTTGCAAGCTGAATCCCACTCTCAACCTGATACATAGCAATATGTTCTTGAACCTCAACATTATTGATCAATGACACAAATCCATTCATGCACGATGCTGGATCTGAGGGGTGATGGGTAAGCCAATTCCTATTTGTAGGCACATTCATCGGAGAGGGTTGGTCGAATGAACCAACATGCTCATTATGGTAGTGAGGGTCATCAGTTTTATGGAGTGGAAACAATAAGCATATGCCCGGCCAATTATATATACTTGCAAATCCGAGAGTAGAAACCCTATTTTGGAGTTTTTCCTGGAAGTTGTCAAGGATATGAGGATCTGAATCCACTTCCAGTGGAGGCTGCAATTCCTCACAGTCTTGAACAAACTCCAGACCTTCGACTGGGGGGTTTCCAAACTTTGACAGTTGGGAGAGATCATCAAGTGACTGGATGTTATCATGGATTGTGGTGAGTTGCAAAATGTTAGTGGGCTTTGTATCAATTTGGTTGAATGTTTGTGCACTAATAGATTGATAACCCAAAGTATCGAATTCTCTCGATTTGCCAGGGTGGAGTGAATTCGATGCGTTTATGCTAGGAGGAGCATGGTACTTGGGGATCGTCATTTGAGAAAGGGGCGACAGAAGTTGAGGCGCTTCGATTTTCTGATGGGTACTTGAATCTTCCCAAAGTGAATCATCAAATTCTAGTGTCTCTATATGGTCGGCAAAGAGATGCGAGTGACCGTCCTCGTTAGTATGATTGAATATGCTTTCAGATAAGGATTGATCGCTACAACCATTGATTTGATCAAGTTGGGTACTTAGAATGTTAGTCTCCTCGGGAGTTACCAAGTGGGATGGATCATTAAAGAGGACAGCTTGAGGTTGCCCAGACCGGAAATCGCTCCTATGGCTGTCTAAATATTCCGAGTGAAAATGATCAGATCTGAAAGATTCATCGATTTTGAACTGTAATTGTGAAAAACCATCTGCATGCTTTTGATTGTTGCCAATACCAGTATAAGGAAATTTTGGATGTCTCGAAGAAATTACTGGTGTGGCGGGATCGAGAAACAAACCAGGAAATAATGAACAAACAGATTGAGTCACAGGGGCATTAACCATACAAGGCTTTTCAACACGTGTATCCATGTCATTTACAGAAAGCAATGATCTCGCAGGCCTTGTAAGGGAAATGACTGCATCCGGGATAGGAGTCGATTCATAATCCGTATGTGAATCAGATTTAGTACTGTGTCCAGGGAAACATCGAGTGGGCTCGAGGTGGGTTTCATGAACCGAGAGGGATAATGAGCCACTGGGATTTTCAAATTCTGATTCGATATGGTGCGTGAAATATTCAAAGGTAGTGCAGTAGGCTTTATCCTCTTGCTAGTGTCTATCCTTTCTTAGGACTTTCGAGGTCACAACTCCACTACCCGACAACTCAGGGGGAGGGGTGAGAATATCACAAATAGCAACACTCTCCTTGGAGGCTTTAATGTGGTATGCACTCGGGGAGATGGACAACGAAGCATTAGGGACAAAATCTGAACAGCCAGTAACTTGCGGGTCATCATAGGGAACACTAGGATCTAACTGAAATTGTTCAAGGGAAACGAGAATCACATACTTGAACAGTTCACTTAAACATTTCCAATCGACATCCCTTTCAGGGAACTCAAAACAATAATGAACGAATTTGATAGAGAACTCATCTAAAGATTCCTAAGGTTCCATTCTGATTTCATTTAAATTTATTAAAGCATTATGAAGATCATACCTGTGAAAATCTTGTTGTAATTCACTGGAAAGTTGTTCAAATGAATGGATGGAAGCTTCCGGCAATGTGCGGCACCATTGCTTAGCGCGACCTTCGAGGGTGAGGAAAAAAAGAAAACATATCAAACCTTCATTTTCAATTTCGTCGCACTCACCAAAGTCATAGAAATCTAAAATGTGTTGGGTTATGGACACCCCATTTTCACCATCAAATTTTAACTGGGACAAGTGATACATAAGTTCATCGGGGATGAAGTATCGAGGCTCATAAAACTCGGACAAACATCTCGGGAGAATGATTTGGGAACGAGCCATTACAGATATGAGATTAACTGCAGGCTCTCAGGGCTCAGCTTGTCATTTGGCCCTCCTTCTAGCACCAATTCTGTTGACGGGAAAATCTGTCTGGCCAATAGCAGGGGATCTCCCCGGTAAAAGGTCCCAATTAGACCTTGAACCGTTTGGAATAGGGATCCCGTCCGGGGTGTGGGTCCGGCTACCATTGATTTATCCTTTGCTTTGGGTCTCGCTTAAACTCTATAAAACAGTGGATACACACCTAATCAACTGATACAAGACATATGATTGATGCATTAAACACGTATATAACACTATGCGTAGCGAGAAATTAATAAAGCATACACACCGAAGGAGGTGTCATTAGCAACACATCTTTGGGGTTATGCTTGTGAGGTATTCTGACCACAAAAGAAATAGTTCTTTATGGCGCGATGCCCCTTTACTACCTGAAAGATAAAATGAAATGCTAATAAACAAGGTCATTAACATCCATTAAGAGAGCAATGAAAAATTGAACATCATTAACACAAGAACAAATAGCCGTCATGCATAAATGATGCCATTAAGAGTGCAACTTCATCAATCAAAGGATATTTGAAACTTTATAAGAAATAAAAATAGTGTTCGCACAACAAAACACATCAGATCGAACAAAGGGGGTTTTAAAAATGCTTGTATTCTTGTTTCAATGTGTAATCCTCTAGTAATACAATATATTCAACTCGAGTCCCCAAACAAAAGATCCTTTTACAAGCTTCCGAAGGAGTATTTATTATACAAAACCTGCCCTTTGGGCTTCCTTGACTTTTCATCTTCTTGACCGTTGGGCTACCTTGCGACCTAATCTTCTCTGCGACCTGCGACCTGAGCTGTTGTTGTGACCTGCGACCTGACTGGGTTGCGGGATCGCAGGTTGTAAGAAAATGGCCAAAGTGCGACCTTGCGACCTTGCGATCAGGTCACTGGGTCGCGGGGTCGCAAATTTCGGAAGAAATCAGAAATGTGACCTCGCGACCTTGCTACTAGGTTGCTGGGTCGCAGGGTCGCAAATTTCGGAAAAAAATCAGAAATGCGACCTTGCAACCTTGCAATTAGGTCGCTCGGTCGCGGGGTCGCAAATTTCGGGAAAAATAAGAAATGCGACCTTGCGATCTCCTGGGATTTGCGACCTCGTGACCTCGACAGACATGTGACCTACAACCTCCTGGGATTTGCGACCCTGCACCATCCGCGACCTGCGACCTAGGCAGATATGCGACCTGCGACCTTGGGCAGATCAGTGAGTTCCTTGGAGTTTCGCCATCATCTACTTGTTTTGAAAAGGTCCCCTTGTTTGCTGGGGAAAACCTTGGCTCTTATGTGCAAACAGAAAAGTTCTTCCTACAATTAAATAACATAGGTCATATGACTCCATGATTGAATAATAACAATGCTAAGGGCATCTCAATTAATTTGCAAGAGCTAAAATAATAACATAGACCCCTGTGTGGTCAAGTATTTTGCTACTGAGTCATCGGGGAGAATGGCTTGTGCCATTTTCTTTTGAATAACTGTAATGTAGATTGGTGTCATTGTGGACCGGGTCTGGAATGCAGATCCAAATGTAAATTTACCAATTTCGTATTGTCTGCAAACCGTCCCACAAGTATATTTGGAAAGCACCATGGAGATTTGAATCGATCAACGCTAAGATTCTCATTCTTGGGCATGGAAAATTTATTTACTACATTTTTATAGCTCCCTTTATGACCAAGATAGCCATCAACGCGCCAAGGAGCCCCCCAGCTATTGCTGTAAACTTGTTGCTGATCGAGTAAGCGCTGCAATTGGCATAGAGGCAACGTACGCAAGGCCATATCACCCATGCAAGAACAGTTTCTATACTAACTCATCCCTCCTCTTGTTGCATGTCTGGGATCTAAAAGGATGCTGCTCACCATGCTACTTCTCCACAACATCATTTGGAAAAAACGCGCGCAAAGCAGGAGTCACATGGTCACCATTACCAACAAGTCGCATTTTGTTTGACTCCATGGATCTGCGACCCAGCGACTTAGAGGGTCGCGCGACTTCATCTTTGCGTGGGTCACGATCTCAAAAGGGTCGCAGGGTCGCACTTTGTCTTTTCTACATAGACTTGTGACTCAACGACTTGGACTGCACTTGCAACTCAATGGGGTCGCATAGTCGCATTATTTGGCAGGTCGCACTTCGTTAGTTTCGGGCATGCTGCGACTCAGTGACTTGGGCTGAGCTGCAACCTCCCATGGTCACGTAGTCGCATTTTGTCTAAGGTGCATAGATGCGTGGGAGGTTGGCCTGTGATCTGATGATCATCAGCATTCAATGAATCGATCGGCCTCATTTGCGCTCGCTCTCCGACCCCAAGTTGCCATCACTACCAAGTCTACTACCTTTTGTTGTGGCTACATTGTGCATTGCAGCGTTCATGCTTTCCTCGTTGTGATGGGAAGCACTGTGGGGATGTTGTGTATCATGGGCTAAGGCTTCCAGCATACATTAAAACCGGCGTTGTAAGATATGTTCAAGACGCTTACTAAAACGGCGGATCACATGCCTCTACGGGCAGCATGCCTCCCTCCATTTTCATGTAATCTGACAGGAAACTACCACTATGAATGCACGTAATGCTCATGCCGAATATGATGGTTGCATTAACGCAGGGATCGGAGCGGAGCTGATTTTATCTAAATGGGCATTGACAGTGTTCAGAAATCTTTCCACAAAACAGGAACTTGATTTACGCATATGCGGGCACTCGGCTGTGCAATGGTGCTTGGCACGCTGACTCATCTTCTTCGGCGGTCAATGGCACTTGGATCGGCATCGGTGGTGTATTTAACAGCCGACACGTAAATAACAAACCCGTATCACTAATTTCCATCCCGTTCGAAACTATACTTTGCACTATTTAAACATGGTAGTATTTGACACTCTGCATTCCTTAATACTTTGGCTGCAATGCATGTTCCTTCACCAATAAGACGTAACAGTATCTGCTCTGTACCTCTAATGTTGTGCCCAAGGCGTCTTGCTTCCTCCCGAGCAAGCATAATTACTTTAATGGCCTTTTCAGTAAAACATTCAAACATAACAACAACCATCCCTCGCCTTGCTTTTTCCTTTTTCACTTGGATGATATACGACAGCTACAACTGCTGCATGAAAATCTTTCCAAGGACATGCAATATTGTCAAAGGATGTTAATCGTCGTGAACCAGAAAATGTATGCATGGGGAAATAATGGGCACGTGCATTTTCAATCATATTTACAGCTTAACAGCGCGATAGTCACTATAACATTGCCGCAGCAGACCTGTTATAAGGATTGGTTCCATGCTTTAAACATACTACGACCATTATGTATTTTCTCCATAGGTTGAACTTCGCCATCGACACACTTGCGTGCATTTGTAAGCACTACAATGATTATAACATGCTATTATAGGTTTGTTGATTTGTCATTAGAATGGGAGACCATCAGTGACCACCTGCTTAACAGATCCATGGTGTATACGTAAGAGATTGGTGATAGCGCACCATCTCTATTGAACATACACGTGTCCGACAAATACACAGCCATCAGCACAGAGGAAAACTTCCTTATCCTTGAATCCTCATGCCGGGAGGAAGTTTCGCTCTATATGTCGAAAAGGGCTGGGATTTCTAGCAGCAGCTAGTTTTGTGTTCTTGCATACAGAGAATATAAATGGAAAAAACAAAAAAAAAACCTGACCTCCTCCAGCAACACCATCGCTTTGCATTGTTTAACACATGGCAATAGATATTCATATATCACACCACAAGTATCATAACATTAGCACTATGTGACTGTCATAATATCCCGCTCCATGTTACCAAGGTTGAAAATTTGACCGTTATGTATTTACGTTTGGCTCCATGCAACATAAATATCGAACGTTGGACCATAAAATATATATCTTCTCCACTGTCCACCGCAGTTCGAAACTCCACGTTGACATGCCTGTAATGCGTTTTCATGTAGTCCTGATTCGCGTTTTAATTATAAAGTTGGACCGCAACATGTATATATGTGTTCTCAAACATTTATCATAAGTCGAGAACCTACCATCGAACATTTGCACCCATGCACTGTGCCATGGTCATTACAACACGCTGCTAGAGGTCTGTCATGCACTCTGCCCCATGTTTTACACATAAGCTGGATCACTATATCCACCATAGAAGAAATTAAGCTTACGTGTAATGCTTTTCATATCGTCTTGATCCACCATCTCATACAGTTTTGGAACCATAAATTCCTTTATCTTTTGAGCCTTGGTTTAATCACATAACCTTTATTATTTGCTTTTCCTTCGATTGTCAGCGCGAATGGATAAAAAATTTCATGCCAAGGTCGCCATCTCATGATATTGAACGCTTCTTGCTTTGAAAAATTTGAGACTTGGCCTGTGCTACTCAGCAACTAAGCTGGGATGTCTTGATAAAGCGCTTGGAATGCAAGGTCGATGAGAAGCCTCCAATCATATTCTTCCTATTTCATAGTGAAAGCATCTCCTTCCCGAGAAATTATTCTTTTAAAACAATGCGGCTTCATATGGTAGACTAGTCATTTGTTCGAGCCATATTGATGGCTCTTTTAATATTAACCCTCTCTATCTTGTGGTTCCAAAGACCCCATTTGCATATGCCAAGAGGTGCATTCATTTAAACATAACCTTGTAGGTTCGATTTGAAGTTCTCCATCTCTTATGGTCCCACATAGACGAACTTTATGGATATGTAAGAGCAAAGGAGACTAGGGTTTTAAGGCCATTTCATCGCTCCACGTTGTAATCCTTGTAGCATAAGTAATTCCACACTATGTAGCCTAGGATTAATAAATGTTTCTTCTAAAGGGTGCGTTCACATATTTGAAACCCTGTCGTTGGCTTGCCACAGAAACACGTGTGCTTTCACAATGCTGCCTGGCACGAGAACGCCTTGAATGAGATTGTCATTCTCTAGGGAAATCTTTTGAGTTCGCTTTGTTCACCGGCCTGTACTTCGGGCTAGACTTGTCAAAGTGGCGACATATGTTCCTTTGTGTGCAGACATCGACATGGAGCTGACATTGTGCAGGATCTTCAAAAATTGTTCAGAAAATACTCCATCTGGTCCTTGCGTAAGCTTAAATCATAGCAAATGCTTTTGGTTTATGCGAGATGGCATCTGGTATGGACATTCCCAAATGGAGCATTTCTAAGTACCTGGTGTGCACTAGTGAAGAAACCCTCTTGCATCAGTGACATAAAAGGCTCTTTCTCTGCTCAACCTGTATCACACCATCCTCCTTTTAATAGTACTGGTCACTTGCTTCTCCTCTTCTCTTGTCTCACAACTTTGTCCTTGTCGTTGAGCTCAATTTTATCTCCGTTGATGTCGTGACACCACTGAGGAGTTGGTCACCCGTGGGGTCGACCTGTGTGGAACATAACGACATCACAATCACTCTTTGATAATGGTGGTCCTAGATAAAACATATGAGACTAATAAGTGTAAAAGAGTCAGTCAAACAACATGCTTAATGACCCACGGCGAGAGGGCTTTTAATTGTCGGTACACAAAAAGGTTTCTATTCAAATATACACATGGCTATCTTATGGCGCAACTGCGGTAAGAGTGTTTGAGTGTATGCTGGATGATCCCTCCCACATATGGCGTGATTGCAGCAACAACATCTGATCATGATGGCGAGAAAGCTCATGAGGGGTTGGGGATAGGTCAGTAGGACGTCACTCACTACAGGTCGGGTGAAAGACCTTAACGACTGAGTGAGCAGAAGGGGACCCGAAATTTTAAATATACCCAAAATTTTGGGTGGTGTTGTAGCGGATACAACAGACGTATATTGCTCGGTGAAGACACACGAACAATAACGCGCAATGGCCAGCGTAGTTTGGTTAACCTTCGCGCAACTTCCTCATATGACCACCGTCCGATTGCTTCCCTCCAAATCGACGGTGCTTAAAAATATCACTGGGCATCCTGGGTCGAACGATAACACACAATGGCGTGCATTGACAAGTGGTTTTGTGGAGTTGTACAGGGATGTGTGTCGCCCGTTCTATGGAATCGGAGCCAACCTCTTAAATACCGCTCAACCCGCAAAAGCGGTGTGATAAAAACCATAAACTACCATCACTATTCATCTGGTCACAGTTTCACTCTTCTACGCAGGGTTCCGGTCTCTTCATTATGTTTTATAAACCCATCGGGTCCGAAACTTAATCGCAATCACAAGTTCCTGTATGGACGTTCCGCTCCCTTTATATTCTCTGATGCGATTTGGTAAGAGGTCCCACCATATAATATTTGTTCTTTGAATCTCGCACTACATATGGCTATACATATGTATATATATGCTTTAGTCCTTTGTATATAAAGCGCAATATATCCTTTGCTGCTGGAGTATACGATTACTGGAATGAGATTTATATTATACATGCATTACATTGCCGCTCCAAGCTTTAGTGTATCTTCCAGTGGGGTAGGAGATTCTCATAATTTATTTATATATATATATATAACGCTCGGCTGGGTAATTCTCGGAATGAAGGTTCATATATATATATATATATCCACCGGCTTGTGCGATTCTCGGAATTTTATATATATCCTCCAGCTGAGGTAGCGATTCTCGAAATAACGGCTGTGTCTCTGCCTCTGCTGCTTTTGTCGCTCTGCCTCTGCCTCTACTGCTATGATAACCGACATTGCTGCCTCGATTTCATGTCTCTGTCTTTTCTGCCTCCTTTGCCACTTCTTTTTCCATCAATGACAATATTTCCAACAATCTCCCCCTTTGGCATTGATGGCAATACTCTTCCTCTGATTGTCTTATAGAAGCCCTTTGTTGCTTTTCCTCCCCCTTTGACATCAATGGCAAAGAGTTGATCAAGAACCTTTGAACCGAAAATACCATGCTCCCCCTGAGATCATGCTGCATCTTCAAACATACTATAACAAAATGACTTATAAATGTCAACAATGCATCCTTTTCATATGACCAATGCTCCCCCTTAGCCTGTGCATTCAGAGATGCCCAACAGCACCTCACAACCAATTTAATCTTCTATATTTAAGTAGATCTGATCTTCTGCATGGCAGAGACTACTCCCAGTTTCTGTCTGAGATATTTGAATGCTTCCCTGGGTAGAGGTTTGGTAAATATATCAGCAACTTGTTCTTTGGAGGAAACATATTCTAATTTCACCTTTTGCTCAAGCACTTGTTCTCGTAAGAAGTGATATTTGATGAGAATGTGCTTGGTCTTGGAATACATAACAGGATTCTTTGAGATACTGATGGCACTTGTATTATCACACATAATGGAGATAGGAGGTGAACATTTGATTTGAAAATCTTGTAGGGTTTGCATCATCCAAAGGAGTTGAGTGCAACACGATGCTGCAGCCACATATTCCGCTTCTGCTGTAGATAAGGCAATGGAGCTTTGCTGCTTGCTGAACCAAGATACTAACCGGGGCCCCATAAAGAATGCACCACCACTAGTGCTTTTTCGATCATCAACACTTCCAGCCCAATCTGCATCAGTGTATGCATGAAGAGTAAGATCAACATTCTTTGGATACCACAGTCCAAAGTCCTTGTAGATATTTGAATATTCTTTTCACAGCCTGAAGATGAGACTCTTTTGGATTGGCTTGAAATCGTCCAACAATCCCAACTGCATGCATGATGTCTGGTCTTGTCCCAGTGAGATAAAGTAGACTTCCTATCATAGATCTGTATTATGGTTGATTTACGGTGGGGGAATCATCATTAGAACTGAGATTACATCCGGTTATCATTGGTGTACTTACAAGTTTGCAATCTTCCATGCCATACTTCTTCAGGATTTTCTTGAGGTATTTTTCTTGTGATAAGAATATGCCATTTGTTGCTTGTTGCACTTGCAAGCCAAGAAAGAATGTTAGTTCCCCAAGTAAAGACATTTCAAATTCTTGTTGCATATTAGAAGCAAATTTCTGACTCATAGACTCTTATTACTTCCAAAAATGATATCATCAACATATACAACCACAATCAATAGTTTGTCATTTTCAGTTTTTGTGTATAAGTTGCTATCAGCAGACCCTTTTGAAAATCCTTGTTGATGAAGATATTTGTCAAGACGATAGTACCATGCCCTTGGAGCTTGTTTGAGACCATATAGAGCCCTTTTAAGTCTACAAACAAGTTTTTCATCATTTCCCAAAATGAATCCTTCTGGTTGTTCTATATAAACTTCTTCTTCTAAATCACCATTGAGAAAAGCAGATTTAACATCCATTTGATAAACTTTGATTTGTTGGAAGCTTGAAAAAGCAAGAAACATTCTTATGGCTTCAAGTCTAGCTACAGGAGCAAAAGTTTCTTCAAAGTCTATACCTTCTTTTTGAGCATACCCCTTGCAAAAAAGTCTAGCTTTATTTCTTATAACATCCCCATTCTCATTTAACTTGTTTTTGAATATCCATTTAGTTCCAATGACATTTTTGTCATGAGGTCTTGGTACTAATTCCCAAGTGTGATTCTTTTCAATTTGATCAAGCTCTTCATTCATGGCTTGAATCCAACATTCATCTTTGTTAGCTTGAATGACATTGTGTGGTTCAATAATGGACAAAAATTCCAGATTGCTATAAGATCCCACAAGAGTCCTTCTTGTTTGTACACCTGATCCCTTTTCTCCAAAAATTTGAAATTCTGGATGATTCTTTTGAACATATCTGGATGGAGCTTTTTCAGATAAATCATCTTCAGGTTCTTCATTGGGTTCACTGTCTATATCATTCCTATTTGATGTAGAAGGATATATGTCATCATCATCTTCATCTGTTGTTTGTTTTTCTTCTTTTGGAGCTGCAGGAGACTCATCAATAATAACATCAATACATTCTACAATATTCCGAAGTCTTTTATTGTAACATTTATATGCTCTACTCCTAGAGGAGTAACCAAGAAGTATTCCTTCATCTGGTCTGGGTTCAAACTTGCCAAGTTTTTCATCATTATTTTTTATAAAGCATTTGCTTCCAAAAATTATAAAATGCTTTACAATGGGAGGATTACCATACCAAAGTTCATATGGATTTTTATCACTATTTACATGAACATGTGCCTTGTTGAGAATGTTTACTACTGTATGTGCTGCTTCTCCCCAAAATATCTCAGGTGTTCCAGAATCGTCAAGCATAGTTCTAGCCATTTGTTGAACTATTCTATTCATTCTTTCTGCAACACCATTTTGTTGTGGAGTGCCAGCTACAGAAAACTGTATTTCTATGCCATGTTGTTCACAAAATTAAAGGAATTCATATGATGTATATTATCCTCCTCGATCAAATCTGAGACACTTGATTTTTAGATTTAATTCATTCTCAACTAGTGCTTTGAAGATCTGAAATTTCTCAAATGCTTCATCTTTGTGTTTAAGTAACCCAATCCAACACATTCTAGAGAAATCATCAATAAATAAGATATAGTATTGTTCACCACGTGGTGAATGTTTCCTCACAGGTCCACATATGTCAGTATGAATGAGTTCAAGAGGCTTACTTGATGATCCTTCCTTGGCATTAAATTGTACTCTGGTTTGCTTACCGAATTGGCAAGATTTGCATATGATATTTTCAGGTAGAGTAATATTGGGAAGATCACAAACAACTTTAAGTCTGCTTGATTTGTTGATTTGAGAGAAGCTCAAATGCCCCAACCTTCTATGCCATAGCCAGTTTTCTAAATATTTACTCAAGTAACATTTTTCTTTGCAGTTCTTCAATACATACAGGTTGCTTGGAGTTCTTTTTCCTTTTATAATTTCTTTGCCTGTATCAAGATCACGTACCACACATTCTTTTGAACTAAAGACAACTTCAGTTCCTTGATCACACATTTGACTTACACTTAACAGGTTATGCTTTAATCCATCCACATACATGACATCATTAGCTTTCACTTTTTCTTATAGAAAAACAGACCCTTTTCCCTTAATGACCGCAGGAGTATCATTTCCAAATGTAACATTCTTTTCCTTTTCTAGAGCACTATATGCAAGAAGTTTGTTTTTGTCACCTGTCATGTGTCTTGAGCATCCACTATCAATGTACCATTTATTTTCTTCACCTTCTGCAAATAACACTATGCCACAATTTTCAACCTGTAATTCCTTCTTTTTCCATACTTTGGAGCTTGAAGGAACATGTTATTTTGGCTGAACTTTTCTCTTGCATTCAGATTCTTCATGGCCAAAGTTATTGCAATAAACACATTCAACTTAATTTTGAATAGGAGAAAATTTGTTATAGGTATTCTTCTTTGTTTCAATATCAATCCTTTTCTTTATTGCTTCTCTTGTCATGATGGTTTTATATGCAACACATTGAACAACTTTATGACCAAAATTGTGACATGAGAAACATTGTCCATTGAAGAAGAAATTTCTGCGATCATGAAATCATCTACTTGAATTTACCTGTTGATTGGTGTTTCTTTGAAAGATATTCCTATTAGTGTTCATTGAATTGAGATGATCATGCTTTATCTGTAAAGATTCTTTATTCCCTTGCTGAGTGGCAGCATGTTGTATACCAGCTGTAGCTGCTTTTAGATAATTTGGTGCTGAAGCCTGAGAAGATTCTCCGATATATCCAAGACCTGTCTTGATAAGAGGAGAACGTTGTACCTTGATAATCTCATCTAAGGTTTCAAATCCCTTAGCAAATCTAAGATTTAGAGTCTTTACTTTCTCAAGTTCTTTTCTTAGACTTACTACTTCACATTCTAATTTCTCATTGTGTTTCTCCTTTTCTTCAAGCTGATTTTTCAGAGTCTCTATGGTTATTTTACTTTCTTCTAAGCATATTTTGAGTTGATTTTTTTCATCAATAAAATCATTGTCCTCTAGAGCATCCACAAAAGTATCCTTTTCTTCTCTAGATTCTTTTTCAAATGCCATGAGAAGTCTAAGATCTTGTTCACATTCTTCCTTACTATCAGATAACCCATCAATGTCTTCATGAGTATAGTAACTTTTTCTAGTGCTAAACCGATTCTTATTCCTTCTTGCTACTTCCTTCCCTTTTTCATGTGTTTCTTTGTGAGGACACTTAGCAACATAATGACCAACTTTTCCACAAGTAAAACATTTGAAAGGAAGCTTACCTTTGAACCGTCCTGTACCATGTTGGAGTTTATTTACAAAGTTTACCTCATCTTCTTCTGAGATATACCCTGATCCTTCTGCCTCTTGTACTTATTTCCCTTTTGTAGAAGCTCTAAAGACGGCTTATTTGACTTCAGATGGTCCTCCTCTTCTCATTTCATATGCAGTTAGTATGCCATGAAGTTGCACCACAGTAAGATTTTGGAGATCCTGCTTTTCTTCAAGAGCAGAAACTTTTGACTCAAATTTTTTCGTTAGTGATCTTAAGACTTTCTCAACCAAAGTAGATTCGGTTATTGTTTCTCCCAGATTTCTCATACGATTTACAATATCATCAAGACGTAGAAAGAAATTGGCAATGCTCTCCTCATTATCCATTTTTAGATTCTCATATTGAATTCTGAGAGTTTGGAGTTTAGCACTTTTTACATTTGCATCACCTTCATAACTTAGAATGATTTTGTCCCATATTTCCTTTGTTGTATTCAGCTGCATGACTTTGAAATTTTTTGATTCAGTTAGACTTCTCAATAGAGCCTTGACCACCTTTGCATTTGTTTCATAATTCTTTCTTTCCGTCGGATCTGTTGGTACTGCGGCTGGATAGGATCTACTCCCAGAGACTGAAGATAGGATCTCATCCTTTTTTTCTAGAAGATTAAATTGTTTCCGTTAAAGAGAGGAGGCCTGATAGATGTTGTTCCATCTTGATTGCTCATCTTGCTTGATATTCCTTCTAGTGGCTAAGCTTTTTCAGAAGGGCCTGCTCTGATTCCAATTGTTGGGAAAAATACTAAGTGGGGGGGTGAATCAGTATTTAGAGCTGACTGGAAAAATTTTCACTTTTTGTTTCTCTTAAACCCATATGTTACTTTACTGAAACCAACTCGCATATAACTGTAGATATCCTTAAGAAAACTTGTATATGTCCAGAGATCTTATTATACATTTAATTCTTAACTTAGATCATTGCATCATTCATTCATCATATGTTTAGTAAGTAGTAAGCATGTGGAGAAATAACAGAATAAACCATCACACATAAGCAACACACATGAACACCAGTATTTAAGGTGGAAACCCAATTCGAGAGAAAACCACCGCTGTTGTCGTCTCTATCTTCAATATTTATTATAAAGAAAACTTCTTACAATTTTGTACTGGCGCAGACTCATACCAGCACGCAGGCACCCACCTGCAGAAGGCTGCAACCTTCTCTCGTTTACCAGCCTCTCCTACAAGGGAGCTACTACCCCTTGCTCTCGTTTACCAACTACCACTGGAAGGGAGCTACAACCCCCTCACTGAAGGCTTCGACCTTCAGCACCACCATGGACCACGTTTCATCAATTTTCATACTGGATCCGTCAGCTTCCATACAACATATCTTGTAGGCCACTTTTCATCAGATTTGCATTAGATCTTCATGACTTCATTTTTCAGATCTTCCAAGAGATTCATCATTTCTGGATCTAGAGATCATATCCATAGGTGCATCATAGATTCAAATTCATCAGAGACAAAGTTTGATCATACAGATATCTCTTCAAAAAAAAATTATTCATTAACAACCCTTCTATCTGCGCACTCCTCTGCATGCCCACAGTGAACCATAATACACTTCTCCTTATATAGTTTTTCCTTTATTAATACCATGAGTAGAAAACCATTCAACCGCTAATGGTATTCCTAGACGAGATCAAAATAGGTAATCCAGCGGGGTCTTCACATCTTGAGCAAATCACACTGTTCTATTGGTCACGTATTAAAAGTCGAGCCAATCCAAATTGGAACCCCAACCTTCGTTCTTCCATGCATGAATCTTCCCAAAAGTGATCTTTATCTCCGCCATATAATATTATAGCCAAGGTTAATAAACATTAACGTGTCGCTGACTTATATTAAAAACCCAGCAGTAATATATATCGATATAACTTTTCGGGCCCTTCAATAATATTTAATCTTCGACTTGGGGATTAAGATCTTGGCATAACACAAAAACGTATATTGAACCAATAATGTGAAGGGAAATTGGGTCCCACACCCTTAATACATGACATAATACTTTGGGTTAAACTCGTAAACCTTAATACATGCGTATGGGTCCACACCGTTGTCGGTCGTTTCCAATCGACGGTTGTTATCGCGTTGCATTGCCTCATTTGATCGGATGGATATTGCTCGAAGAAGACACACAAAAAATAACGTGCGATGGCCATCATACTTTGGTTAACCTTCGCGCAGCTTCCTCATATGACCACCGTCCGATCTCTTCCCTTCTGATCGACAGTGCTTAACAATATCACTCGGCATCCTGGGTCGAACGATAACGCGCGATGGCGCGCAGTGACAAGAGGTTTTTTGGAGTTGTACAGGGACGTGTGTCACCCGTTCTATGGAATTGGAGCCAACCTCTTGAATACCGCTCAACCTGCAAAAGCGGTGCGATAAAAACCATAAACTGTCGTCACTGTTCATCTGGTCATGGTTCCGCTCTTCTACGCAGGGTTCCGGTCTCTTTATTATGTTTTATAAACCCATCGGGTCCGGAACTTAATCACAATCGCAAGTTCCTGTATGGAAGTTCCACTCCCTTTATATTCTCCGATGCGATTTGGTAAGAGGTCCCACCATATAATACTTTGTTCTTTGAATCTCGCGCTGCATATGGCTATACATATGTATATATATGCTTTAGTCCTTTGTATATAAAGCGCAATATATCCTTTGCCGCTGGAGTATACGATTCCTGGAATGAGATTTATATTATACATGCATTACATTGCCGCTCCAAGCTTTAGTGTATCTTCCAGTGGGGTAGGGATTCTTGGAATTTGTTTATATATATATATATATATATATAACGCCCGGCTGGGTAATTCTCGGAATTAAGATTCATATATATATATATATCCGCCGACTTGTGTGATTTTCATAATTTTATATATATCCTCCAGCTAATGTAGCGATTCTCGGAATAACGGCTGTGTCTCTACCTCTATTTCTGTGATAACCAACATTGCTGCCTCCATTTCCTATCTCTGTCTTTGCTGCCTCCTTTGCCACTTCTTTTGCCATCGATGACAATCTTTCCAACATTAGTCTCAAAGTTAGGAATTTGAAGAGTTTGTGAGTCAACGAGAAATTCGAATCAATTCATTGTAATTGATATAAAAATAAACCTCCATGACAAAGTCAATAGACCTGCACAGAATACCTACAAAGAGAACTACATAGAGCTGCATAGGGAAGAGGAGGCCATTGTATCGAAGATCTGGCTAAGGACTAGGAGACTGTAAGAAATTTCATTTATATAAGAAATCTGTTAGTATTATATGTGCATTGATTGAGTAATTTTTATGTGTGTGAATATATGTACGCATCTTGGTGAAAGATAATTAAAATCCCATGGTAATTAAGAAACCCTGTGATGAGGTTATGTGCATATAGACTATTTGAGTTCTCGGTGGAACATGAGCTAATGACTCAGGACTTATGAGCATTGGTGAATTCCACAGATAACTATGTCAAACAGTTGGGGAATTTCTCTATAATTAGTTGTGTGAAAAGAGGGTGAATTAGGTTAATGACATTCCCGTGCGCCTGTGGTAGAGCAAGGAGATGCTGTGCTTGAACCTCCGTGAGCTAGGTAAAACCTCGTAATGAGTGTTGTGAATGTGTAGGTGATTGAATGAATCAAGGACTGGTGTATCAATTTTCAGAGTCGATACTAACCTTGTTGGAACCATAAGACATAAACCGTGGCATATGTAATGCGTTGTGTCTCCTCGAAATGGTCGTGCCCAAGTTCGTTTGGTATGGCCGTGCGAAAGATGAAAAACGAGGCAGAGTTCAATGGCAGTAAGGCATTGGTAAGCAGACAAAACCTGGAGTAAGAGTAGTTGGAACCTTGAGGACTGCACAGTAAAGACGAGTTTCCGGCATATCTCACCGCCTTTGTATGGTAAGCGGTATTACCCATTTGGACGCAATCAATTTCATAGGCTGACATGTGGCCTTGAGTGGTTTTGAAAACCCACTCTCATTGCGAGTTAACGATCGTGCAACTAACTCGCACGATATCTAGTTGGATCGTTGGATCGTCAAGGCCAGAGCGACGTATTATCCACCGTTGGATGTGGAAAGGCCGCTAGTGCTAGGCCCCACGCGTATATACGTAAAATATTGTTGTCCTAACTAAGGTTCAACGAAGGTATTAATATTTCACGGTCGAATTATGTTCATAACAATTGGAATGCCCACAATTGATAATAAATATTGGAGATTTACTGTCTTGTTTTAAAGTTTCATTTTTTTTTTTAAATTGAACCTGCTGTCGGTATATCGACGCTTCGTAAGCGTCGCTCTTCCGATGTCTAATAAGCGTCGGAGTCCATTTTCATTGGTCTTGTGAATTTCGTCGATATTACGACAATTCTCCCTAGCATCGGTATTGCGACGCATTTGGAAAGCGTCGGTATTGTGATGCTTCTAGAAAGTGTCGTTCTTGCGACACTTTTGTACAGTGTCGGAATTGCGATAGTCTAGAAACATCAGAAGAGCGACAGTATAAAGACGTCAGAAGAGCAACGTTCAAAACGTTGGACCACATTTCGTCGGAATTGTAACAGTTATTCCTGGCGTCGGTATTGCGACGCTTCTGGAAAGCGTCGGTCTTGCGACACTTTTGCAATGTGTCGACACTTTTGTACAACGTCAGAATTGCGACAGGTTGGAAATGTCGGAAGAGCGACAGTATAAAGGTGTTTGAAGAATGACATTCAAAACGTCAGACCACATTTCGTCAGAATTGCAACACTTTACAAACTTAAGAAGAGCGACGGTTTGGTAAACGTCAGAAGAATGATGCTTGTTTGGAAGTGACGAAAAAGGTGTCAGTATTGCGACACTTTGTCAAGGCATTGGAATTGCGACGTTATGAGAAACCACGTTTTGTCCATCCTTGAACTGTCGCTCTTGCGACGACTGTGTGTTGGAATAGTGACGAACTTGCCGTCGGAAATTGGGCCAAATTTTCTAGTGACAGAGGAAGAGTTGGCATGTGACAGGTTCTCCTTCCCTTGTGGTTTAGTGGCAGACTGGCACATCATCGCTTAGGTCCTACAGTTTTGGGTGGTCAAATGTCCATGTGAAAACTGCTCTAGGTTGTGGTATTCTGGTGGAACATTGCTTGAGGTCTTCTTGGTGATTAGGTCTTAAATTGTGAGTTAACATTCCGACTTTTCACATGTCACCTATAGTCAACTCCTTCCACGCAGTCAAACTATGATGCGGTTATACTGAAACACAATATGGTTTATTACATAGATTTTATTGGATGGTATGTGCTAGGTTTAGAACTTTAGGTTTAGGAAATTTAACTTACAACATCATGTAGTCTTGCCACTTAGGTCCTTTCACATTACACCATGACATTTTCAGCTTAGCTTAGGTTCACCATATAATTTAAAAATTAGGATTTTTAACCATAAGTTTAATACACCTTTGAAACATCATTTAAATGCAACAACTTGCACCATGAACCAATTGAATGTTTCCTTCTCTTCCGAATCACTGAAGAACTGAAGGCTATACTGGACTTTCTTTTCAATCTTGGACTATGCAAGATCCTCCTCGATCAATCCTCTCTACTTGAAATCTTTTGGACCAACAAAATTTTGATTTATGCAGACATGAGGTTTGGGTACATCTCCCTCACTCTTCGAATTTCCATCCACCTTGCTTTTCTTGGATTCATGCCTTTGAGTCCCACTCAAATATATTCAACATCTCCATGTCTCGAAGTGAAAACCTTCCTGTCCAAGATGGTATCTTCTTTCAACTCATTCATACACTCAGGTGCAAAATTGTTAATTGTAGGGATATTTGTATGTTCCTCTGGATCAAAGATCATTAGAGGTTCATAAAACTTCCAATTTTCTACATTTACAACTGAATAAATACACATGTAAGGATCTAAATCTAACCAAAATGCATTATTTCCAATATTTTCCACAATCTTGAAAGGACCATACCTGATGGGTATTAGTTTCTTACCTTCACCTTTCAACTTGTATCCACTTGATGCTTTTCATGGCACATTTTATACTTGGCATGAATGTTCTCTAACTGATCCTGCACTACTTCATGTATCTGTTGTATCTATTGAATGAAGTTAACTGTTTTATTCCTATCTTCGTATCCATCCACTTTATCTTCTTCACCAAACATGAAATCCATTGGTGACTTTGGTAGATACCCAAAACATGTTTCAAATGTCGATTGCTTAGTGGAATAATTTAAGGCTCGATTGTAACCATGATATACATAAGGTAAAGATTCATCCCACAACTTAGGATGTTTGTTGCAGTAACCTCAAATAATATTTATCGCTATCTTGTTCACCATTTCTGTTTTTCCGTAAGTCTATGGATGAAAAGATGTGTTGTTCTTCAGCTTTGTGTCCATGAGGCCCCACAAAATGGACCAAAACTCTCCTGCAAAGTGAGTTTCTAGGTTGGAAATGATGGAAGTAGGTAGCCCAAAATGAACCCATACCGGTTGAAAGAACATATGTGCAGTTTGTTTAGCATTCACTTGCTTTTTGCATGGAAAAATAATTCACATCTTGCTAAAATGGTCAACCACGACATAGATGTAATCATGCCCTATCATGTACATAGGAAGTCCTCGAACAAATTCCATGGATATGTTGTACCATGGTTGTGAAGAAACTAGAAGTGGCATACACAAGACAATATTTTGATTTCTTGGTTTTCTTATCGAACACATAACACATCCTTTAATCTACCTAACAACTGTTTCATACATGCGAGGCCAGTAGTAATACCTTTGAATTTGTGCCATTTTCTTGCTTACGCCAAAATTTACTGAAATATGAGAAGAATGTTCTTCCAAAATAGCATGCACCCTTTCTGTTTGTGGTATGCACAACTTACCCAGATGATATAACAACCTATCATGAACATGAAAATTTACTTCTTCCACCTGAGTACCATGAGTTAGCGATTCATAAATATCTTTGAAACTATAATCTATAAAATATTTTTCTAAATAAATTTCATGTTTTAAAGAACTATTCTGAAGCATTACTGAAACATTCAAAAATGTTTCAGACAACATATCATGTACTTTGTTTGTTACACCTTTCATGTACTTAATTACTAGGTGAAATTGTTGAATAAATCCCATCCATATATAATGATGATATTGTTGCAACTTATTCTAAGAATGAAGGTACTGAAGCTGCCTATGACTTGTGTGAATCACTGTTTCCTTACCCATTAAATGGTGTTTCCATTTCTTAACACTTTCAACCAAAGAAAACAATTCTTTATCATATGTCAGATAATTTGCGACTGCCTTAGGAAAAGTTTCTGAATGAAAATAAATAGGTTTCCTTTTTTGAAGCAAGACTGCACCCATCGCATAACCACTAGCATCTGTTTCAATTTTGAATGGTTTTTGAAGATTTGGTAAAGCTAGGATTGGTGCAGTGATAAGTTTCTCCTTAAGTGTATCAAAAGCTTCTTCCTTTTTCCATCCACACTGAAAGGAAACTTTAGAACTTGTTAAAGAATGTAACGGTGATGCAATCAAAGAAAACTGAGAAATGAATTTTCTCCAATATTGAATTGTACCTAAGAAACTCCTAACTTTAGCCACATTCTATGCTCTTGGCCACTTAACAATCACATCAATTTTAGTTGGATCTATTTCCAAATGACCACCTCCAAGTACATAACCAAGATAAATCAATGAAGTTTTCCCAAACTCACATTTGGACAGTTTAAGGTACAATTTTTCCCTTTGCAACATTTCAAAGACCTTTTTAACATGCATAACATGCTCTTCCATACTTGAACTGAAAATCAGGATATCATCTAAGTATATTATGAAAAATTTATCAATGTATGGACGGAATACATCATTCATAACCCGCATGAAAGTTGCTGGAGCATTACACAAACCAAAAGGAACCACTAACCATTCAAATATCCCCTACCTAGTTTTAAATGCAGTCTTCTAGATGTCATTTTCTGCAATGCGAATTTGATGATAGCCACTACACAAATCCAACTTAGTGAAATAGACAACATTTTCAACTGGACAAGTAAATCATCTATCGTGGGAAGAGGATACATTTTCTTGATTGTGATTTTATATAAGGCCCTAAAGTCAACACAAATTCTCCATGTCCTGTGTTTCTTCGGAACCAAAATTATTGGTGAACCACATGGAGATGAAATGGGTCGAATGAAGCCTTTTTCAACCAGGTCTTGAATTTGTTTCTTTATTTCTTCGTTCTCTATGAGTGGCATGTGATACATTCCGACATTAGGAAGAGGTGCATCTGAAAATAATTGTATCTCATGTTGTTTTTCCCATTTAGGAGGCATATGTTTTGGTTCTTTAAATAGAATCTGAAAGGAATCTGTCACTTTAACCAAATTATCTTTAAACTTCACAACCTAAAAAAGCATCATGTTGATCCTTATGTTGTTCTTTTACAACCATGAGTACATAAATTTTACTTGAACTTATTATCCTCTTCATCTGATTAGCAGTAACTAAATCCAAATGTGTTTTTATTTTATGTACCCTGACAATGTATTCAATCCCATCTTTCTTAAGGTGATATTTATGCTCTTCCTATGAAGCAAAACATCACGATCATAGAGATAAGGAATTCCTAGCACTAATCCACATATGTCTAATGGAATCACATCTAAATCCACTTCATCAATGTAATTAGTTGTGATGGAAAATTTTAAATGACATTTCTTTGTGAAATTAATCTGAGTATTTTATTGTAGCCAACCTAATGGGTATAGTCTTGGATGATTCTGTCTCCAAATCCAATTTATTAACTAATTCTTCAGATACCAAATTTTCCTTTGATCCAATGTCAAATAATGTGTGTATTTTTGTGTGCTTAGAAGTTATCCTTATGTGAAATAATTCAACCATTTTATCCTCATCCATATTATTTATGTTTGAAGAAGATGCAGAAGTATTAGAACTTGAAATAGCATCAAACATTTTACCTATCGAAACCATTGCGGTTATTTTCCTTTCATAACTTGAGTCGGAGCCCAAATCTTGTTGGATTGTTGTATTAGCCTTCTTTTCACCTTTCATTTTCTTTAAATTCTTTGGTCTGAGTTCTGGGTGAAGTTTCCAACATATGGCTTCATCATGTCCAATCCTCTTGTAGGAGAGTAGGTAGGTCTTCCACCTTCCTTCTGATCTATTGTTGTTTTCTTTCCCTTCAAACTGCTCTTCCTATTGATGTCTTTAAAATCCTTGATTTCCAAATGTTTGGATTATTTTTGTGAAAATATGAACAGTCTGCCACCTGATTCAATATGTATTGCTTGAACACATACTTCATCAAAGTCAGTGGGATTAAAAATCAATAACATATGTTGTAAATAATAATGTAAAATGCTGATGTACTTCAATAAAGTTTCACATCTATCTAATGAAATACCAAGCACCAAATCTTTCTTCTTGAACTCTTGAGTAAAATCCTGAACATGCTGCCCTTTACCTTGCCTCAAATGTTTTCAATCAATAACAACTTGTTGCATGTATCCTAAATTATAGAATTTATTTATGAGAGCTTTTAAAAACTCGGACCATGAATAGATGACTTTACCTCTCCACTTTAAATATACTTGAGTTTTACTTTCCCACCAGATTAAAGATGTTCCCCCCATTCTAAGTGTACCTAACTGAATTTTTGTTCTTTCATCAGAAATATTTTTTATTCTAAAATACACTTATAACTGCTTAATTCAGATATCCAACTTTTCAAGATTTATTTCGCCATCATAAATAGGTAGTTAAAATTTTAGATGAAGTTTTAGAAGAGATGATTTTTGAGGTTTCTTTTTTGTTTCAGAATCTGAAATTGAAGAAGAAGAAGAAGACGATGATGAAGATGATGGAGGAGAAGGAGGTTTAAAATCTTTTCCTTTTACCTTTTCATTCTACGTCGCTTTCAAAGATGAAGCTGCATCTCTAACCTTCTTATATTCATAGAGTTCTCCCAACACCCACTACAAGTTAGTTTTTTTTTTGTTGAACCTGTTCCTCACCCATGACCTTCACTTCAGGAGCTTCAGCTACATCGGATCCTCCCATTGTCAATTATTTAGTGACTTTCCGCTTTCAAACTTTTGGGTCTATCTCCTCGAGTGTTCCTTCTCCAGGTTGCAATTTGGACTTGGTTAACAGTCACTGGAAAAAATCCTACAAAGTGCAACCTACTCTGATACCAAAATATGATCTAAAATAGATCTGAAATAGGACTGAATATTTTCCAAATTGAATTGATTGTTAACTTGATCTCTTAGTATGGAATATTGAAGGAAAAAAATTGATTTTACAACTTAATCCAGAACTTAAGAAGCACAATTAAACATGAATTTTCAACAAAGAAAAGAGATATAAGACAACAAACATTGATTACAAAGTTCGTCCTTGGTGGAATACGTCTCTAGGTCCACTTTCAATATGGGCGTTCGCTTGATTAAGGAATGATCCAAGGAAGTATTTACATATAAATTCACCAAGCTAAATGTGCTCGTAGGCACCTTTAGTCTCTGTAAAAAAAAATTTCTCCCTCCTAGATTTTAAACACTTGTCTCAGCACCGAATTCCACCTCTGAACGACCAAGATATAGGTAAAATAGAATTTCCTCCTCTCTTCACAAAATTCTGAACAAGGCTAAAAAACACTCTTCCTCACTCATAGTGCCATGGTTAACATTTATAAGCCTCGGGCCAAGTTCAGGTCAAGCCTCTTGGGCTTAACATTGCATATGGCTTTGCATTATGTAGATTGAATGTTATCGGTGTAATATTGGTGTTATACCTGAGGATTTGTTCATGGTGGTTAAATTAACATAGTGCGCATAACCAATTAAAAACCCAAAATAAACTTTAGGCTAAAATAATCTTGAGGGTTCTGCAAACAGTGGCGTGGAGGAACGGTTAGCACGTGACAAGTTCTCCTTCCCTTGCAGTCTAGTGGTATATTTCCACATCACCACTTAGGTCTGGCGGTTTCAGGAGGTCGATTATCCATGCGAAAGCTTCTCTGATTGTGGCCTTTCGACAGTAAATTGCTTGTGGTTTTCTCAGCTGTCAAGTTTTAAAATGCACGTTAACATTCTAATTTTTCACATCTCACCTACAGTCAGCTCCTTCCTCACAGTCAAAGTCTGATGTGGTTAGACTGATATACAATATGGTTTATTACTATTTTTTAACATTGGATGGTATGCACTAGGTTTATAACTTTAGGTTTAGGACCTTTAACTTACAATTCATTGTGTCTTGCCACTTAGGTTCTTTCACATTACACCATCACATTTTCACCTTAGCTTAGGTTCACCATATATTTTAAAACTTAGGATTTTTAAGCATAGGTTTAATACACCTTTGACGCATCATTTCAAATGCAAAAACTTGCATGATGAACCAATTGAAGATTTCCTTCTCATCTAGATCACTAAAGAACTGAAGGCTATACTAGACTTTCTTATCGACCTTGGACTATACAAGATCCTCCTGGATCAACATTTCAAGAAGTTGTACATATGTAGAAGATATTCACATATATGGAAGTTACACATATACAAAGACTACATATATACAATGGTTGAAGTTGTGCACAAATTTTGTATATGAACATATATGGAAGTGGCACATATACGGTAGAAGCACATATATGGAAGTTGTGCATATACAGAAGTTGCACAGATACAAAATATATCCATATCTTCTGTATATGCACAACTTTCATATATGTGCATATCTTTTGTATATGCAAAACTTCCGTATATGTGAAAATTCCATATATTTGCATATCTTTTGTATATGCGCAACTTCTGTATATGCACATATAAAGAAGTTTCATATATAAATAAGTTGTGGACAAGCCCCATAATATGCATATACGATAGTCTCCAGATATCAACAAATTATGTATATGTACATATCTTATGTATATGTGAAACTTCCATATACGTGCATATCCTCCTTATATGTGTAACTTTCGTATATGCACATATCCTCCTTATATGCATAACTTTCATATATGAAAATATATTATATATTTGAAACTTCCATATATTCGCATATATAGAAGTTGTGCATATACAAAAATCATCCACATATACAAAGGTCACATAACTTCTATATATGCACATATTTTGTATTGCATATATTTCGTATATGCACAACTTATATATATGAGAATACCTTTCATATATGTGCATATATGAAAGTCTCACATATACGGAAGATATGCGCATATATGGAGGCTACGTATATACAGAGGTTGAAGTTGTGCACAACTTCTATATATGTGTATCTTTCTTATATGTTCATATATGGAAGTTTCAGATATACGGTAGATTCACATAGACATAAGTTGCGCATTAATATAATTTATAAAAAAATTTAGTCTCTGTATATGCAAAACCTCCATATCTGCGAAATTTTTGTATATGCACAACTTTTGTATATTCACAACTTCCCTATATGTGAAACTTTTATATATGCACATATCTTCTATATATGTGCATATCTTCTATATATGGACAACTTCCTTATATGAAAATATACATAAGTTGTGCATATACAGAATCAATATGTAACCTACGTAATATGCATATATGACAACCTCCATATTTTCATAGCTTCCATAGATGCGCACATCTACTGTATATGCACAAATTTTGTATATACACAACTTCTGTGTATGTGCAACTTCCGTACATGTGCATATATTTTGTATATGTGTAACTTTCATATATGTGCATATCTTCTATATATGCACATCTACCATATATGCGCAACTTCCATATATGAGCATTTACAAAAGAGATGCACATATATGAAAGATGCACATACACAAATGATATGCGCATATATAAAAGACATGCACATATATGAATTATTTGTATATACAAAAATTGTACACCTTATATATATGTTCATATTATGTATCACATACCTTTCATATATCCACAACTTTCGTATATGTACATATCCCTAGTATATATGTGTTTTCTCTATATGCACATCTTTCACATATATAACAGATGCACGTGCTGAATAATTGATTATCACTAGTTGCACTAAATTTTGACTTATCACTAGTCACACTAAATATTGACTTTAGTTTTGTCTTTTTCATCTAAAATAAGAATATTAACATCTTAGTATTCTTTATCATGTGAAATTCATTTAATTATTTAATATTTTAACCAATGTTATACAAATATTTTCCACTATTAAATTTAGTTCCTAGCCCATAATAGTCTATTGTTTGATTTCTTCTTTGACTACACTTTATCACTTAACCAGTCCCATTTGTTCCTAATTGAGGCTACGAGGTATAAAATATTTCCCATCACTATTATAATGATTAGTATTAATACAAATTTTGTAACATATATCCATAGTCACAACAAAATTAAATTTGACTATTCTATAATTATCATTACTCACAATAGTATATAAATCAAGTAACTAAAATTATCTAGTTATAAAGAATATCTAAAAATAATAATATGAAATATAGTAACTAGATAACTTACTCAGTTTCGCTAATATGGATTAAAACCATATTATAATTTAGAAAAAAAATATACAACAAATCTATAAATTTGTAAATTTTTAGCATCTATATAAGGTTATGTATCTTAGACTACTAATGGTCCACAATAATTCTCCAATTCCAATATATCAAAATTATACCGTGGTACTTATAGTTGTTTATGTGCATAACTGTATTAAGCTAATATTATATATATAAAACTTCATATTGATCGAGATAACCAATTTTTATTTATTGGGAAATTAGAAAATATAGAAATTCCCATAGCAATGACTGCAATCTCCAAATCCAATCCTAGAGAATGTAAAAATTCACCTATAGGTTTAATAAATTTCTTATAGAACTGTTAGACTCCGTCTTGTCAGACTGCTGCAATCAAATTCACCAAGGTTCATTTCTCCTTATTTGTAGTCATTAAAGAGTAATTTTAATTCTGGAGTTTAGGGATTAGTCTTCAGAAACAGGCCAGAGGAAGATTCAATAGGTGTTTATTTCAGGAATGTCATCAATGTGAAATTGATTCTTCTTCAAAACCCTGTTTTGAAGAAGAAATCATTAAATGTGTTTTTTAGAATATGTAATTTGTCAAAATGCTGCAAATTCTCCAGCTCTTCAAATGGCAGCCTTGTTTCATCTTCAGCAGCTCCGATCCCTGCAAAAGAGTGACAAAATACATCATCAGCAATCAGAGAAGGAAATTGTAAAACAGTTTCAATGTCAAAAGTGCCAAAAGGCTGCCAAAATCTCAGATACTACACATGATACTGGGCCCTCTCGAGTTTTTGAATTCCAGTCTAGTTTGTGCAACTTCTTCATGAAGGTTATCCTGTTGTAGTAGCCTTCACATTAAAATATCCTTACACCATGATAAAATTCTAGAGTCAGCTGCAGCTGTTGTATTGGAGATCTGGGTTGTGGGCAATGACATGGCAAACATACAAAGGTCAGTTCACTGAGAAGCAAAGTAAAACTCGAGATAAAATTATCAAGCGGAATGGAAAGGTTGCTAATTTGAAAAAGGAGATTGATGCTATCCAAGCAAAAGAAATAGCACAGGGTGGATTGACATAGGGTCAACAGACTCAAATTTCTCAAAATGAACAACATATTGAACAGATTCTTGAGGAGCTTGAGAGTTTAGAAGAAACTCTTGATCAGAGCATCCAAGAGAGTGTTGGTGCACGGACCGGAAAACCAGGTTATGCAAAGAAGAAACCAATTGATGAAAATGAATACGAGGGACAAAGGAAAGCCTGCTGATATGTTTAAAGATTATGAAGAAGGCCTCACAAGACAAAGCATTGAAATTACAATCAATACAAATGCAAGATTTATATTGATATGGAGCAGGATATGTCGACTATGAAACAATGGGAGAAAGCGCAGATGGGAAATGGTGTTATTTCAAATTGAAAGCCACGAAATTGGGGTTCCATGCGAAGGATGAAGACCTTGTCTGGTTGAAAGGTCGAGAGATCATTTTCAAAACTGAAATTTGGAGCTCGAGCGACCCACTTGGGCGCGAGCGACCCATCTGGGCAGAGCGACCCACTTGGGTAATTTTCGCAGTGTGAAGTTACAAGGTGAGCGACCCACCTGGGCGCAGAGCGACCCACTCGGGCGTGTTCGCAGTGCTAAAATATGACCAGAGCGACCCACTTGGAGGTCGAGCGACCCACTTGAAATGCAAACCCAGAATTTCATTTTAGTGCTCAGAGTCGATTCAAATTGTTTTCTACGACATACAAACAGTTTTTATCATTGCCTAATGGATGTTTGATGTAGTTGAAAGGCCATCGATGTTGCTCATGCAGCGACTTACCTTCACATGTATACAGGCCCGGTAATAATCCACAGAGACATTAAATCCTCCAACACTTTACTCACAGAAAATTTCAAGGCCATAGAAGTGAACTTCGGCTTGTCGTGCATTGCTCCAGAAAATAATGCCACAACTCATGTTTCTACGCAAGTGAAAGGAACAGCAGGTTATTTAGATCCGAAGATGTCATTGTAATACTCGGGTATTAGATTCATCTTCAGGTTAAAAGAATATATGTGAAATGGCAAACGCATTTTGAAGGTAGGTGTATAGGGATGTGCAAAGTGGCATTCAAAGATCGATTACCTATTTTGCCTTTAGTCTACGCTCCAGGTCATTAGAAATCCTCGGCTGGAATATTTGGAGGTTTTTCTTTCTTTATAGCAGATAGATGATCCTTTTCTATCTTAATGACTTCAGTTAAAACTCCAAATGGATCTGCGCTCTAGTATTGGCTATTAGAGGAATTCGAGGGAAACAGTGTTCTATTTTTAGAATAAATGAATTAATCTATTCTATCTTTGTAATTTCAATTGAAACAAATTCCTTGTCTTGGGGTCGATTTGTTTTCCCCTAGCAGGATTTTATTTATACATTGTAAATCAATTATTGAAGAGGGGGAGAGAGTTCTGAGAGCTAGTGTAGGAGAAAAACAGAGTTTTATTGTACAGTCTTAGACAGAGATTTTAATGAAGAGATAAAGCTCTGTTTTTTGAGATTCTTGTGGTGTGGATTTAGCAGTTTGTCTTTTCTTATGTTTCATATGTAGCTTGTAATGTTTTACATGTCATTTCATAATCATTCTCTGTTGAATACCTCTAAGTGAGAAAGGCAGAATTCAATTTATTTGCTCTGTCTTGAGGAAGTATTCATAGTTAATGTTTTCTTCTGTTCGACAAGGATTCATCTTCTATGCCCTTGTCGACTTCTCAGCAGTCTTGTCATTCCGTTTATCTCAATTTAATTGCTAAACTTCATGCTTACCTTGCCTCAGGAGATAATCTGCGTTCTTTATTTAATCTCTGCTCTTGCTGTCTTTGCCTCACACAGCCCAGAAAACCCCAACATTTATAAAAAACCTCATTCATATCACTTTACTAGCCTAAGATTAGTTTCCCTTATCGGTCATCTCAGATCCCATTGGACATCTTTCACTGAGTTGGCCCGGAGAGAGCCCTCTCCTATCCTCGTAGGGCTAGCTATGAGGCTAAGGTTGGTTTGATGTTGCCTCGAACCTCGCCTTCTTCAGCCTGAGGCAGATTCGAGCGCTAACAAGAACTACATATTCACCTTCTAGAATTTTCCATTTCCTTCATGAGTTAAATACTATTTTTCTCATACTATCCTTAACATAATAGTTTAAAACAAATTGGAGACAATTCACTCGGAATATAAGAGGGAGTGTAGGAAAGGCTCAATTATTTCTAAACAATTGTTTAATTTCAAGGTTATAATGAAAATGGATGAAGATAAAAATAAAATGGTTTAGTGGGTGAAAGGTATAGGTATCTAAGCATAACATTTACCCCCATACACGTCCTTACATGGCCTCTCTATAAGAGCTTATGCCTTACTTGTTTGTTGTAATTTTTGATGTGATATCCCCATCACATATCACAATCGTCAGTTTATCTATTTTCCGTTAATTTTCCACGGGTTAAACTTTTAAAGTAGCGATGGATATCACCACCACATATCACAATCGCAAGCTCATGGGGATAGTGCCCAGGTAAAAATTGTCACCACTGAAATATGATATGTGGTACTACCACGGATGCGATATGGTTTCTATGTTGAAACCTAAAGGATTTCAAGTCTTGGCATACAAGGTTTGTACGTTGTTTTATGAAGAAATAAATTTTCATGGAAGAAGGACGTTTTGTGGTTACCTATCCGTTCGAGCATTGAATTGGCTTTAAATTGTCAATATCCACCATTTTGGATTAAAAATGATTTTTTCATATGAATACATAGATGAATGAGAAAACTCAATTCTCTCGTGTTTTTTTCTCTATGTGTGGCTCTCTAGATTATTTTTTCGTTTCTGCATAACTGTGTAAACTGTGTATTGAGGGAAAATCATTTCCCCTATTTCTTTTGAGCTTCTCGTATTCTCCAACATGGTATTGTAGCATTCGAAATTATAACATGGTATAAGAGAATTCAAAATTTTAACATGGTATCAGATCGGGTTTAATCTCTGAGTGAAAGAAAGTGTTTTTTATGAAGAGTTGAAAGTTATTTTGTGAAGCGTATTCTCCAGGAGAGAGAAAGTTTCTACACAGTCAGAAGGTTTTTGTTTACATAGTAAAAATGGAAACAACAAGAACAAGCTTGACTAATCCACAAATACCATAGTTTAATGGGAAGAATTATGATTATTGGGCCATTATAATGAAGGCTTTGTTTTCTTCTCAAGATATTTGGGAACTGGTGGAGAATGGTTTCCAAGAACCAGTAGATGCCGCAACATACAATGATTTGACACAAGAAGAAAGATATTTTTTGAGGGAAAATAAGAAGAACGTCTCCAAAGCTCTATTCTATATTTTCCAGGTAGTGCATGAAAGTATTTTCCCACGAATTGCAGTAGCAACGAAGTCCAAGAAAGCATGGGATACCTTCCATACAACCTACCAAGGCATGGCAAAGGTGAAGACAAAAAAACTACAAATGTTGAGAAGATATTTTGACACATTATGTATGAAAGAGTCTGAGAATATAGATTCATTATTTACACATGAGATTGGGTTGGTTACCCAAATCAGGTCTCATGGTGAGACACTTGAGGAAAGGATAATAGTTGAGAAAGTTTTAAGAAGTCTGTCATTAAGGTTTGATGCCATATTTGTGGCCATAGAAGAGAAAAAGGATCTCTCATAGTTTTCAATGGATGAGCTTCATGCATTACTGATGTGTCATGAGCATAGACTAAATAGAGCAAAACACTCCTCATTGGAGCATGCATTCGAGGCACAAGTGTCTTTTGGTCAAGTTAGAGGTTGAGGAATATTGAACTACCGAGGAAGAGGAAGAAGCCCACATAGAGGTGGAAGAAACATCCCTTCAAGATTGAGTGGAAGGGGTAGAAATCAAAATCCAAGTCAATGCTGAAGCCAGAATCAAGCACAAGGTCAGAGGTATGATAAATCTCAAGTTCAATGTAATTATTGTAAGAAGTATGGTTATTATGCAAATGAATGTAGAAGGAAGCAATATGAAATGGGTAGCGAACCAAGTGTAAATTTCACAAAGGAAAATCAGAATCATGATAGCTTGTTTTTAGCTTGTAATGTAGCACAAGAAAAAGAAGGAGATGTATGGTTCTTAGATTCAGGGTGTAGCAACCACATGATGGGAAACATAGCAATGTTTTCTGATATAGATGAAAGTGTGAAATAAGAAGTAACATCAGGGATTGATATCAAGGTCTCTGTCATGGGAAAAGGAAGAGTGGGCATACTAACAAATAAGGGAGAGAAGAATTTAATGCCATATGTTTATTTTGTCCCTGGTTTGAAACATAACCTCCTAAGAATTGGAAAACCCATGGAAAAGGGCTACAATGTATTTTTTAAAGATGATGTGTGCAAAATCTTGGATATGTCTCCAAGTCGAAAACTCATTACAAAAGTTCATATGAAAAACAACATAATGTTTCCTCTCAAGATAAGATAAGACTTGAAGGAAGAAGGTGTTATAGCAGCTGTCACACAGGCTTACTTGATGGGACACATTTCTGAATCCTACAACTCCACCGATGCGATATCGATGGGACCCCTCTAACCTATACGCATTACCATTTCCACAACAAACCTTTGTTTTTCTTGTTTTTACTAATCTGTGCCTTTTTACATTTCCCACAGCTTAGAGAGTCCCACATCGCAATTGGCGATCATTTTTTTTAAGTGTTAACACATCACAATTTGTTTTTGCAATTTGTGATGTGATATCGCCATTGCATATCAGAATCTCCAGTTTCTATTTTTTCCGTTAAGTTACCAAGGGTTAAGTGTTGAAATTTGCATTAAGGTATCGCCATCACATATCGAAATAGTAAGCTCAGGAGGATAACATCCAAGTAAAACTTGTCACAATCGAAATATGATATGCAGTATTGTTGCCGATACGATATGGTTTCAACGCTAAAACATAAAGGATTTCAAGTTCGGGCGTACAAGCTTTGTACGCTATTTTATGAGGAAATAGATTTTCACAGCAGAAGGACTTTTTGTGGTTACCTGTCCATTAAAGCATTGAATTGGAATTAAATTATCAAGCTCCACCATTTTGTACTAAAAATGATGTTTTTCATATGAATACATAGACAAATAAGAAAAATCAATTCTCTTGTGTTTTGTCTCTATGTGTGGTTCTATAAATTATTTTTTCATTTCTGCATAATTGTATAAATTGTGTATTGAGGGAAACACATTTCCCATGTTTATTTTGAGCTTCTCGTATTCTCCAACATGGTATCAGATCATTTTAATTTTAACGTCATTTTCCATCCTTTTTTCTACCATCAAATCCCAACGATTAGTAGTGGAAAAAATTTAGTCTCTTCCAAAAGCGACGTGGATACTGGGAAATTTGTTTCAGGAACTAGAATTGGAAGAAATGAAATCAATGAAATTGATAGCTTTGATTCACACCATTGGTTCGCTCATACCCTTGGCCTTCCTGGGAAGATGAAATCTCGGAGACACAGATGTCGGTGAAAATTTGTGGAAAATTTCAAACTGCACGGATTGGCTGGATAGGAAGGAACCCAAAAGTGTTGTATACGTTTCCTTTGGTAGCCTTGTAGTTATCTAAAAATTAAAAAGATAAGAAATAGGCCTTGGGTTGAAGGAAAGTGATCACCACTTCATATGGGTTATTCGTCCCTCTGGTTTCGAAGGGGGCATCCATAGTTCCAAAAACTTGCAAGAGGGTTTCCTCAATGAAATCGCAGAGCAGAGACTCATTGTTCCATGGTGTCAAAAATTGAAAGTGCTTTCTCATCAATCCATGGGTGCATTTATGATATACTATGGATGGAAATTGACACTATAAAGCATTAGCTTTGTGGTCCCCATGTTGGCGGTTCCTCAGTCGAGTGATCAGATCACTAATTCCACATGTGTTGAAAGGAAATGGAAGATGGGATTGAGAGTGAATAAATGATCAGCAGACGGACTGGTAGACAAGGAGGAAGTGGATAAATGTATAAGGATGGTCATGGAAAATGAGAGAGGTCCTAAGATGAGGAAGAATGCTTCACATTAGAATACATTAGCAAGGGAGGAAATGATGGAAGGTGGGTCTTCGAATAAAAATATTCAAGAATTTATCCATGAAATAGCTGCCAAGGCATTGTCCATATTTGGTTCAGTTTTTTCAATTTTTGACCATAGCTTCAAGAAATGAAATTAAGTGATATACAATAAAACAAAATACAAACAAAGGGGCTTAAGTAACTATCAATGTTGCCTAGGTGATCAGAATTGGCTAGACATCGCGGGTTTCACAGTGAAACCTTACATTAAGAAATTTCATGGAGCATATTGGTTCACAGTATTTATAAATTATAACAATGATGTATTATGTATTTTTCTTCAGTAGATGAATTATTCTATACTAGGACCAATCTTTTTCTTCTAGATTTGGTTTAATATAGTTACCTCCTCGTATTTTAACAATTATGGTTTCTTATGTTTGAAATCTTAATTTAATTGATGATTTTACTCTAATATCCTAATAAGGAATTGAAACCAAACATTCTCCTTCCTTCACGTAACAATATAGTCTTCATTATTATTAACGAAATTATATTGACGCAAAAATTCCGCTACTCATTAGATGCTTCAATACTGTTGATTATTTTGTTTATGTTATGAAATTGTGTTGACTGCAAAAAATCCACTGCTCATTCGATGCTTCAATAGTGTCCAATGTTTGATTTATGTATGTGAGAAAATTTGGGACTGATTATAAAATATTTCCTCCCATTTATATTTTGAATGAAGCCCTCTAATAGAGAAATCTGTTTTTTTAATGAGAGTTCAAAATAATGGAGGAAGTTTGTTTTATAGTTGTGTGTGTCTTGGATTAGAGTTACTTCTTATTTTCTACAAGATAGTTTTGATCTTCCTGTTAGTCATCAGAAAATTTTCTTCATAGATGTCAATGATTTCCCTAGATCTCTAGAAACAAATTTTATAGACATTGTGAGTTCTAGAAATATCACTGCCTTCATCATCCTTAAAGATTATTTTTCACTAATTTTATCTTTCCGTCATGCCCAGCTCTGCTTACCAGTCCAAAAAATCCCATTAGAGGCTTATGTCACTCATTTTGTCTATATCCAGTAACATTTGACCCAAATCCTTTGTTTTGTTTTTCCTAAAACCCCCCCACTGCTACCTAAGCCCACCAATCAAACAGCTTTGTTGTGTCTCCCAAAATACTCCTAAACAATGATAGTCACAAACTATCTCTGAAGACTCTTTCGATAAATCAAGTACATTTGATTTTGGATCTTCAATACATTATTTTATCATAAACACTATCTTACACTTAATGATCCCAAATTCTAGGTCTCGGTCCAAAGACCAAGTCCAAGAAAGCCTGCACTAGGTCACATAGGGTTTCACAAAGTCATGGGATGGATTTGGTGCCCTAAAAACTCTTTTTTTTTTCCATGAATGAAGAAACTACATTCAAAGAAGAAAAGGACAAGTGATCTAGTCCAAACTTATCAAAAGAGGTCACTTAGAATGGCTTTTTGGCCTAAAGCATAAATCTTGCAAGGGGACAGCTGCCCTTCACTCACATTTTTGCAAAAGGATAAAAAATAAATCAGACTAGCAATAAGGTAAGGTAAAAGAGAAAATCCTCATAAGAAGACCATTCATAGCAAGAAGAAAGCAGCAAGCATATGTTTTAAGAGAATCAGGATTTGTGTCTCTTTTAGCCAAGCAAGGAGTCAATACTAGGGTTAAAAGGGCAAAGGCCACCTCAACTCCTTCAAGAGCACATTGAAGACTTTTAGAAATGATGAATGAGTTTGAGAACTTTCAGAGAACTTAGAAGAAAACACTATTTACTTCTTCCTAAGCAGCCCTAAAACCTAGGAATTTGGGGAGATGGACCAAAATGGTCACATGATGACAAAAATCCTCCTTCATAACAACAGATGGCTTCAAAGGGTTTCAAACCGTCCTCTAGGGTTTGGAAAAGAGGCATTGACTCCACATCAAAAAAGGTAAAAAAAAGTAAAGAGTATTGGTACAAAAATTATGAGGTTTCAAAGGGTAAAGTCAGAGAACTAAAGCAATCAAAGGGGTCAGACATAAAAACCAATACTCCACTACACCAAAGGAAGAAAGATGATAAAGAGTATCAGCAAAAGGGCCAGAAATATCAGTTTAAGGTTTTGACTTCTCAAATAAAGGACAAAAACATTTTTAAAGGGTCAAGGAGGCAAGCATGAGGGAATAAATAGCCCAAGGAGGAAACTATGACAAGCCTAGGTTCATGGCTGATAAAATGAGTTGTCCAAATTCAAAACAGACAGTGATCACAAGGCATAAGTATGTAGGCACCTGCAAGAACAGAAGTGATCAGAAAAAACACAAAAAATGGTTTAAATAACTCACCTCACTCACTGGATATACATCATTTTCAAACTGATCAAAGGAACAAATATTTAGCTAGTTTAAGAGAAATAAAGCCTCCAAAATATTTTTCTCATCAAGAGAATATTCTGCAAGTGATAGATTAACCCTAAGTAACACTTCTGCAGGACTGTTACAAAAGGTTACCTATAGGAAAATTGGTAAGGATAAAGAGACCAAATGTTTTTCACAATGATGGCCCACATGAAGACTAAAGGGACTATTGATTCTTGCTGTTAGGGTTTTCATATTGGGAGGTTGTTCAATGTTTTAGAGAGAAACCCTGACAGAATGTCAGACAAAGGAAAATATGTCAAATGATCACAAATCTATTGTTTACAAATGTTAAAACATCATAAAAAGGTTCATGTTTACAAAAGAGGATAAAGGGCACTATTTGATCTAGTTGAAAGGTTTGTGAGCACAAGGAGACCATCAAGATACTCCAGCAAAGTAAAAATCCATTTCCCTTATGTCTAAATCCCACCTACACGACCAAAAAGGCCAAAAATACAGTGAGATAAATAAAAAGAGAAATCAACATTAGGAAAGTGTGTTTGGGCTCATAAATTTATTTTTTCAAAAGACTATAAAGCCTCATTTCCCTTTCCCCCAAAATAATTTTCATTGCAAAAAAGAGAGAAAGAGCCGTTGAAAGCAAGTTTTGAGGGTTTTTGTGCGAGTTTGAAGAAAAATTTCATGCACTGCGCACCGAGGCCAGCGCTACACACCTGGCCATCGGCACTTCGCACAGAGGAGGCAATAGTAGTGTAAATTAGCACTGTATTTTGCACTGGGAGGGTAGTGCTACAAACATGATTGGGCACTACGCATAGGCCTAAAATGGCCAGACCTTCCCACATCATGCCGACGTTGTGCTCCGATAGGCCCGACTCAACCCGACACTGCACACAGACCTACTAGCCCAACTCGACCTGAATGTGCAGTCGGGTGGTGCTATGCCCCTACAACATTTTTATCAAATTTTCCCAAAGGTGGTCAAAAAATGAATTTTTTGCCTCCAGATTCCTCCTAAAGGGTTAGACAAGGTTGGTGGAATTTCTTTGTTTTCCCTCCAAATTTTTCTTTGCACACATAATCAAGGGAGAGGTTGAAAACCAAAAAAACTTGACCAAACCCTACTCTCCATGGAAATCAAATATTGACCTCCTAGGGCAGGGTTTGGAAAATTAGGAATTGTCATAGGTGTAACGACACTCACTGCCAGCAAACTTGCTTCTAAAAAGCTAAAAACACTCCTTTAATGCTTCATCTTAGCTCTCATTTGCAAAAGTTTGCCCTCACATCACTCATTTTCCATCCCCAAACCTAAAGACCCTCACCAAGTTGAAAATCCTTCTATGCTAAACCAGTCACCATGTCTGAGGAAGAAATCAGTGCCAGCATTGATGAAAGCCAAAGACCTATCAAGCCAAAACACAAGGGAGGAAGGGTTAATAGTTTTGAGCCCTTAGACACCATTCAAATCACTTCTTCTCCCATGATCCTTGCTTATTTTCAAGATGTTGGATGTTATCAGTTTTGTGAGAAGGTTAAACAAGTTCAAAGCCACTCAGAATTGACTAGGTTGTTCATCCTTAGCTTTCAAAACCACCAAATCAACCTAGCAGGAGTGAATTTTGAACTCTCATCTGAATCCATTGTTAAAGCAACATGAATACCATATATTGGTGAGATATGGCTTAAACAGAAGAAATTGGATTTGAGCTACTATGAGCCCTAACTCAAACCTAGCTATTAACAAGGCTGCAAGGTTGCTTTCCCCTTCTCCCACATGCTAGAGAGGTATGCCCTACTGATGAGGCAGATTATCAAGTACTTCACCTATGAGGGGAGGTACTCCAGAGTTTATTCTTATCATATAAGGCTTCTAATGCACTTCACCAGTGTTAAATTTCTAAATCTACTATACTATCTCTACCATAGCATTGAAAAAATGGCTTTAGTGGTCAAGAAGAGGAGTTATGCCCACCAAATGCAGAGCCTTTTCCACCACTCCTTGGTTAATATGATTGTTTTACACCAGCTGGAGGAGAAAGGAATCCCTTGGGAAGTTTTTATCTCACATGATGTATTTGCCAATCCCCAAGCCTTCATTCAGAAAAATTTTACTTCCACTTCACATCCACCTACCTCCACTCCTCCATTATCTCCACATATGCCTTCCCCACAAAGAAACTCACCTCCTATCTCTTCTCCTAATGCACCAAGTGAAGGAGCTGAAAGTAGCCCTAATGAGGAGGAAACAGATGACAACAGAGAGGGAAAGGAAAGTGAGGTAGAAACTGAGTTTAATGGGGGAAAATAAGAGGACAACAGTGCTAAGGGAGAAGATGATGGAAGTAGCCATGAAGAACAAACAAATAGCAATGAGGAAGGGGCAGAATCTAGTGAGGAAGACCAAGAGGATGATGATAACATGGAAGAGAGTGATGAAAATGAGGCAAAGGCAGAAAACAATGAGGCAAGTACAGAGCTTAATCAAGAATATTAAAGTGATGAAAATGATAAAGACAGTGGGGTAGAAACAAAGCCTAATAATGAAGAAGAATATGATGATGACATGGAGAAGAGTGATGAAAATGGTAGTCAAAAAGAGGAAGGCAGTGAGAAATTGGAGCAAAATAGTGATAATGATGACACCACTAAATCAATGTCAAGTGTTGAAATGAATGAAGGAAATGAAAATGAAGAAACAGGGGGAGAGTATGAAGAAATTAAAGACCAAGAACAGAAAAATGATGAGGCTGAAATATAGTTGGAAGATGAAGGCAGTGGCACAAATGAGATAGTCATTGATGAGCAAGGAAATAGTCATGACAGTCATGATAGTTGTCATGAATTTCATGACACTAATCAACCTATGAATGACCAAGAAATCCAAAGTGATAGTGTAGAAAGTGACAGAGAAAAGGACCTCAGTGAAGGACAGAGCCAAAATGAAGCAAGTGAGGAGGGTTGTGATCAGTTTGAAGGCCAAGACGATAGTGAAGATAACAATGAGGAAGACAATGATGATGATGAGGTTCAAGGTCAAGAAATTAGTGACCCAATGGAGCATGAAGTGACCCATGAAAGCCATGACAAAGATGAAAAGGTTTGTGACATCACAAAAGATCAAGGCACCCTCATCACTCCTCTCACATGCACCTACCACATGGGAAAAAAATATGTGTTTGCTGCCTTAAAAGGGAAAAGGGCCATCTCTCCCCCAAATATCAAGCACAAAGACAAGGGCAAGAAAAATATGGACAAAGGTGAGCAATAGGTAAAGGTAAGGAGAAGAAAAAGGATCAACAGGACTTCTCAAGGGCCTCAATTCATTGCTCTGGACAGTGACAATGAGGACAAGGAGATGAACACTAGATTGCTTCTCTTAGAGAAATATGAACAGCTTCAGGAGTGGGAAAGAGACTTTGACATGTCACAAGATGTCATTTAGTATTACAAGGAGGACCACAAGAATTTCAAGAAGGTGAAAAGGGACCTTTCCCTACAAAATAAAATGACCAAGCATTATGCAAGGAAAAACATGCTTGCTTGTGCCAAACTGAAGGAGACCCTCATAGAGCTAGAAAACCTAAAAAGGGGAAAATTACATGACATCCTTATAGTTTTGGCTGAGGCTTCTCAACAGGTGTCCAAGAACTCTTAAGGGACCTCTCCACAAATTTTGAGGCAAATTGGACAATTTTTTGTTTTTTTCCAAATTTTGACCCCTCTGTCATACCCAACATTCTCCCACTTGTTGTTTTCTTTCCACGGGGGGCCACAAGAGGGCTTAGTCATTGGCCCAATTCTTCAACACCCATTGTTTCTCTACACCAAGAGAACTTCTAAGTGCTCACAGACTTTGTCAATGCATCTGCAACATTCTTCAAAGTGTCCACCTTTACCAGGAACACCCTTTTAGCCTCAACCATATCTCTAACAAAGTGATATTGAACATCAATGTGCTTTGTCTTTGAATGATAAGCAGGGTTCTTAGCCAAGAAAATTGCACTTTGGCTATCACGGTCTATCCTTATAGCTTGCTGTACCAACCCCATACTTGAACACAATCTCTGCAACCAAACTGCTTCCTTGCTTGCATGAGTGGTTGCTATGTATTCTGCCTCTGTAGTTGAAAGAGCCACTACAGACTGTCTTTTACTCATCCAACTGACTGCGCCTCCAAATAAGCTAAACACATACCCACTTGTAGATCTTCTTTGGTCCAGATCTCCAGCCCAGTCTGCATCAACAAAACCATGAATGTCCAACATTCTTTCCAATCTTGGTCTTCCCTAGTAGCACAAGCCATAATTGCTAGTGCCACGTAAATATCTGAAAACCCGCTTCACTGCTGTCCAATGCTCCTTCCCTGGGTTTGACATAAACCTGCTCAATACTCCCACTGCATGTGCAATGTCTGGTCTAGTACAAACCATTGCATACATCAGGCTACCCACTGCACTTGCATATGGAACACGGGACATATCCTCCTCTTCTTCTTGTGTCTTGGGACATTATTCAGCAGATAGCTTTACACCTACAGGAATAGGAACATTCACTGGTTTACTATCCTGCATATTGAACCTCTGCAATATAGTCTCGACATACTTCCTCTGGTTTAACCAAAGCTTCCTACTGCACGATCTCTCTTAATTTCCATGCCCAAAATATAGTTTGCAGCACCAAGATCCTTCATGTTGAATTTGGAGAACGGTTGGGTCTTCAAATCTTGGATAATTTCTTTGTCATTTCCAATCAACAACATATCATCCACATACAAGACCAAATAAATAACACGGTCACCAATTAATTTAAAATAAACATAGTGATCCTCCTTACTTCTGGTGAAGCCAAGTCCCCGTATATAGGTATCAAATTTCTGATACCACATCCTTGGTGACTGTTTTAACCCATACAGAGACTTCTTCAACCTGCATACCAGTTCTTTCTTACCCTTCACCATAAATCCTTCAGGTTGCTTCATGTAGATCTCTTCTTCTAGATCCCAGTGAAGAAATGCTGTCTTCACATCCATCTGTTCTATCTCAAAATCAAATGCAGCAGCAACAGATAAAAGTAATCTAATAGAAGTAACTTTGGCAACAGGAGAAAAAATATCACCAAATCAATTCCCGGCACTTGGGAATAACCTTTCGCTACCAACCGAGCTTTGTATTTCTCCACCTTGCCTTCTACATTCATCTTCTTCTTAAACACCCATTTGCTCCCAATGGGCTTCCTTCCAGCCGGCAACTCCACCAGATCCCATGCATTGTTTTTGTGCAAGGATGCCATTTCATCAACCATGGCCTCCTTCCAGAGTTTTCCATCCTCTGAATCTACTTCCTCCCTGACAGTTCTGGGTTCATCATCAGTTATAGTTAAGGCAAAACCTGAACAAAAAGCATATGGACTATACCTTTCTGGTTGCCTTCTTTCCCGAACTGATCTTCTCAAAGCTGGAGTTTGTGGCTCTTCATCTTCTGAGTCTTCTTCTGTTGTAGAGTCTGATTCATCCTCCTTTAGCTAAAACTCTATATTTTCAGGTTCCTTTGATAGGACTTCATGTTTAACAACATCTTTCACTTCTCTAAACACCACATCTCGGCTGTACACAACCTTCCTTGTTTCTGGGTTCCAAAGCTTGTAACCCTTTAAACCATCCTTATACCCAGTAAAGATGCACCTTTCAGATTTATTATCCAACTTGGTCCTTTTCTCCTTTGGAACATGTACATATGCATCACATCCAAATACCCTTAGATGTGAAAGAGAGGGTTTCTTACCAGTCCATACCACATGTGGAGTCTTATCCTCCAACGCTGATGAAGGGGATCTGTTAACTAAGTAACATGCATTCTCCACTACCTCTTCCCAAAATTCTTGTCCTAACCCGGTACCATTGAGCATGCTTCTTGCCTTTTCCATCAGTGTTCTGTTCATTCTTTCTGCAACTCCATTTTGCTGAGGTGTGTATGGAGTAGTCTTCTGCCGTGCTATACCACACTTCTTACAGAACTCTTCAAATTCCTTCTTGCAGAACTCCCCACCATTATCTTTCCTCAACGCCTTTATCTTCTTCTCTGTCTGGTTTTCCACCAGAGCCTTAAATTCTTTAAATTTGTCAAAGACTTCAGATTTCTTCCTCAAGAAATATATCCATGTATTCCTTGAGAAGTCATCTATGAATGAAACATAGTACACGGACTTTCCCAGTGATGGAACTGACACAGGCCCAAACACATCACTGTGCACAAGTTCTAATATCTTGTTTGCCCTCTTAGCACCAGAAGGAAAACTCACCCGATTCTGCTTCCCATATACACAATGCTCACAGAAATCGAAATCCAGAGAAAAATTATACATACCTTCTACCATACCATTTCTGTGCAGTATCTGAAGGCCCTTCTCTCCAATATGTCCAAGCCTTTGATGCCATAACATGGTCTTTTCTCCAGAGACAACTAGGCTTTCCGCTCCACTTTCAGGAACCATAGAACTATTACACCCATCAATAACAGTGCTACCTTGTAGCTTGTACAGAGTTCCAGTCTAAACTCCCCGCATTAATACCAGTGCTCCCTGAACCATCTTGCAGGCATCTTTCTCGAACACTGTTTTTACACCTGCATCATCCATCTTGCTTACAAAAATCAAATTTCTGGCCAATGCAGGAATATGCAGAACACCGGGAAGTGTTCTAATCCTTTCACCTTGCAGCTTCAACTTGACCTTTCCACGTCCGACGATTCTGGCCTTCCTATCATCCCCTAGGAAGACATCACCACCATCATATTTCTCATACTCGCAGAACCACTCCCTATGGGGAGTGAAGTGAAAGGATGCACCTGAGTCAATCAACCATGACTCATGATCTACATGTGTATTTGATGAAGAAGCCAAATACACATCCCCACCTTCATCCGAGGTGGTTTTTTCCTCTGCAGAAGGAGCTTCATCAGATCCCTTTCCTTTCTCAGGAGCTTTAGATCTGCATTCCTTTTTGTAGTGTCCTTCCTTTCCGCATTTCCAGCACACCTTTATAAACTTTCCAGGAGATTTAGATCTCCCTCTAGATTTAGATCTCCCACTCGAAACCTTATTCTTGTTTCTGTTCTGGGACCTTCCTCGTACAGATAAGGCATCTCCATTCTGACCCTCCATATTTCTCTGTCTCATTTCCTCCGACAGCAAGGCTGAGACAATGTCATCAAAATTCAAGGTAGTTGTATTGCTACCTATTGCAATAACCAGACTGTCCCACGAGTCTGGTAGAGAACACAACAAACTGATGCACTTATCTTCATCTGAGATTTTAATATCAACAGACGACAGCTGACTTACCACAGTATTGAAGGCGTTCAGATGCTCTGTCACCGAGTCTCCATCCTTCATCCTCAGGTTATATAGCTTTTTCCGCAGGAACAAATTATTCACCAAAGACTTAGATTGGTACAAAGTCCCAAGTTTTTCCCACAAATTCTTCGCCGTAGCTTCCCCAGATACATTCAACAATACTAAATCTAACACACACAACCGTATTGTGCTCTTAGCCTTCCGATCCAGTTTCTTCCAGTCTTCATCTGACATTGCCGTTGGTTTTGTACCTGGATCTACCGTGATCCACTGATCTTTATCCACCAGCAGATCCTCCATCTTGAGCTTCCACAACTCAAAACTTTGACCATTAAATTTCTCGATATCTATCTTTCCGCCGCTCACCATACTCTTTCACCGCAAGAATCGATCCCGCAGATCTCCCACTACACAGGGTCTACGACAGGCCCGAGCAAAAAACCCTCCGCAATGACATCCTTGAAGGCAAAGCGACACGATACCTAAAAGAGGTTTATTACTGAACATAAATTATCTACACAAGATCTTATAATAGAAAATAAACAATTAAATTATAAAACATAAAACGGATAAACACGAGAGATTTTCCCCTGGATCCCAAATCGGGACGACCGGCTTGATTTTTCATTATATTCCTTTTAGTGTTACAACACATATATATACATGCCGAAGCATACATAAACCCCAATCCATTAACCCTGGATTAGAACATAACCGTAGTTCCCTTGACTGGATCTACAAAAATACCAGGGGCCGAAAACCATCGAACCCCAAAACCATGTGCAAAACCATGCACAAAACCATGGACGCAGACTACCCAGCGCGTGCTTAGTCGTGGAAAAAATATAACACATACCCAACATAGACAGTGACAATGAGTACAAGGAGATGAACACTAGATTGCTTCTCTTGGAGAAAGATGCACAGCTTCAAGAGTGGGAAAGATACTTTGAGATGGCACAACGTGTCATCCACTATTACAAAGAGGATCATAATCATTTCAAGGAGGTGAAGAGAGGCATTTCCATACAAAATGAAATGACCAAGCATTATGCAAGGAAAAACATGCTTGCTTATGCTGAACTGAAGAAGCCCCTCATGGAGCTAGAAGACCTAAAAAGAGAAAAAGTGCATGAAAGAATTGGATGTTTGGCTGAGGCTTCTCAAAAGGTGTCCAAGACCTGTTGAGGGACCTCTCCACAAATTTTGAGGCAAATTGGACAATATTTTGTTTTTTCCAAATTTTGACCCCTCTGTGTGCAGCACCATAGGTGCTACGCAAAAAATTGGTGCATCCCCGTCTCTCAAAGTTTTCATTTTTGGATTTCTCACATCACCATCACTTTTCTCACCAATTTTTAGATCATGTGGAGCATTTTTACCCCCTCAAAGGGTCAAAAAACATCAAACTTTTGACCTTTCTGCCTCATTTTTCAGACTAGGCACTGCACACAGAGTAGTGTTGGGAGATTTAATTTTTGGATAGGTAAATAGAATCCAGTCAGCACAACTCGAGAATTTATGGAAATTACACTCATCAAAATTTCCAATGAGCCATCACAAAGCCAAATCCAGTGTCATGAAGGGGTCCAAAACTCAGTTGAAAGAGACCCTATTTTCTGCTGAAGTGGCGCTATGCATAGAGGCTGCCTAGTGTGTTTTTGACCAAAAGTCAACAAAACAAATTCATTTATTGAAAATATATATTTTTGAGTTTTTTGAGGCAAATTAAGCTAGAATTAGGTGCAAATAGTTATTTTAGCATTTATTTCTTAGGATATTATGTGTCTTGGGCCTTGCATGGTCTCTTGGCCATAAATGATATTTATGACTATATTTGACATTTTCCTACCACATTTAGGGTTTTAGTCCTAATTTGATCCATAAATATATTATGAGGCCCCTATGTATTTTTTTGGCATTTTATGAGCTCGAAGAGCAATATACATGGTTTCATGAGCTTGGAGAAGAAATTGGTTTTGTGAAGCGGATGAATGGCTTGTTTGGCTTGATGATGGAGAAGTTTGTTTGCAGGATTCCATAGCTTGGTGAATGGCGATGTTTTCCTAATTTGTCTATTGTTTCCTTTGTTATCATTATGTTTCATGTTTCTTGGCTGCTATTAAACAGAAAATTATAGGTTGAGACATGTTCTTTGAGGCACCTCAGTCCTCCTGTTTGTTATAGCTTTGATGTTTTCTCTTTTGGCCATCTTAAGGAATTCTTGACTGCTCCTTAGGTCCACCAAAACTTTTCTTTGTTTCATGTATGGTTAGTATGATAGCTTACAAGTATGATTCATGGTATGCCCTTCTTATTTGAAATTTTTAAAACCCTATCTTGAAGCCTTTCTGTGAAATATTGATTTTTAGGTTAAGTCAAAGAGGTCTTGCTCAATCTTGCCATTTTTCCATGCTTAAAAATTTGTTTCAGAGTTTCCAATAGCTTGATATATGTTGTTTATGAGTTCCCTCTCCATAAATTGAGTTATTTGTATTGTATTATTTTTTTTCCCAAAATCTGAAGGTGAATTTCTAAAGTTAGAAGCTCTTATGCTTTCTATGTTTCATTGGAATGTTTCTCTTGGATGTTTATTAGTTTAGGGTATTGTTTATTGAGCTTAATGGTTTTCCCTACCTCCTGAATTGTAACTTTTAAACTATATATTTTTAATACCTCTTAGTATTTCCCAATCTTAATGCTAATTACACCTCATAGATCACCTTAAGGATCCATTAACCTTGCTAAATCAACCTTGCAACACACTCTGTTTCATCATTTAGACACCCTTGAATTTCACTTGAATCCATAGCCAAATGGATTTGACATACTCTCACTCCACCTATTCCATTTGACCATCTTACCCAACCAAAACAATCAACAAACCCTACACCTAATAACTAGCCTAAAATCAATACCCTAGAGCAAAAAGAACACATCCTTTGCATCCAATAGAGAGATCCCTCTCTGATTCTAAGAAGGCTAGGTCCTCAAACTCTAAATCTTGGTTCCATGTTACCTTGTCATTTGGTCTACCAATCTACCAAATCACGAGACCCTAACATTATGGAGATCACGGTGGGACCTTCTGAGTAAGTTCATGCTTAAACATTCCTTAAAAGATTCAAAAACCATTTACTGATAGTATCTAGTGGTTTATCTATCAGCTCGTCGCCACACTAACATTATCATGGCGATCACAGTGGGACCTTCTGAGTATATAGTTTCCTGAATACCTCTTAAGACTCTTTAGACCCTCAAGTTTGACTTAGAAAATCCAGTGAATCCTCTACCTCATCACCACACTAATAAAATAGTGATCATGATGGATCTTCTCAGTTAGTGGCAAACTAAGTAACCCTTATGACTTCAAATACCCTCATCAAATCTTTAAGAACACACACTATCAGCCAAAGAGTAGACTCTATTTGTTTTATCATCGTAACAAAATGATGACTCAGTTATAGGACACTCTCACAAACTTTAAGAGACTCAGAAAACCCCAAAATGCCTTTAGATTGGTTTTTGTCAGTTATTGGTGGTGGACCATAAACATACATCCTTCAAACAACAAAAAATATCCACCTGGTGACTCCACTAGCCTCCAGCGGGAATTTTACTTCATTAGCACTCATTTTACTTCTTAGATTTGTTTCACACCAACCCTAATAAGCTTATGAACCCATCCATATACTGTAATAAGCCACCAAGCATTAAGAGAGGTCAGCCTTAACAAAACAATCCTAACACTTGTAGCCTCTCTGAATTTTGAAATTTGAAATCTGGCTTCACATAGGATCAATACCAGATCTCATCTGGACCCAAACCCTCCCAACATAGTTGATGACCCAGAGAAGATTTTGTGCCAAACTTCTAGATCTGGAAACCTGACCACTGTTAGGAACATCCATAAAACAAGCTCTGTACCTGAACACCTTACAGCTTTTCAAGATCCTCAGTTTGACTTGCACCATACCAGGAACCTCTTCAGAAACATGTCTCAAACTGATATTGACCAAACTAACCTTGAACCCTTAGATTTGCACCAGAGTTTGAGTAGAGAAGCCTCTCCTTCCACACCACCCGACTTTCATCTTCTCCATCACTTCAACTCTTTCCACACCAAGTATACTCAAAATTAATTTGTTGGTCCAAGTACTTCCACCACACCCATCCATACCACGACTGTGCAAACCACTCCACTTAATCATAGACCCCCTATCACAAACCCACCTCTTGTAAATCCTCCATTAGCTCCCATCATGGTAGTTTTGTATCCACCTTTGGCTTTACCTCAACCCCTAATACCTTTTCCAAATGACTATCAGTCCAAGATCCCTCATTTCATAGGGGCTGAATCAATCACTTCCCAACAACATGTAGATAGAACCAATGATGCTTTTGATTACATCGAGCTAGAGGAAGAAACCTTTAAGATGAGAATATTTGCATAAAGCCTAAGAGGAGAGGCCAAAAAATGGTTCAAAGCATGAACTCCTAATTCAATACATGACCTCCCTTCCCTCTACCAAACCTTTATAAACAAATGGGAAATCAAGAAAAACCCCCTCCAAATCCTTTCTGAATATAACAGCCTTAAAAGGAATGTAGGGGAAAGTGTGTAAGACTATTGCATTAGGTTTAACAGTGTGTATAATTCCCTCCCGCCTCACATGAAACCCCCACAAGGCCTAGCACTAGTGAAATTCTCTGAAGGTTTTGATCTTGACGTGACTTTCTAATTGACAGAAAGAGACCCTAACAACTTAGAAGAAATGCAAAAAGCAGCAATTAGTGCAGAGGTGAACTTAATTGAAAAGAGAGCTAGGTTGAAATCAGAGAAGAGAGTAACCTATAAGGATGAAACCATGCCCTCAACCTCCTCCTCTAATTCTAAATTGGACATCCTAATGAGGACTGTGGAGAGAATGATAGAGGAGATAAACTTAAATGAAATGACACCTCCTAGGGACAACCAATTCAACTCCCAAAACCGAAACATAACTCAAAAATTCAGGAGAGATACCCCTCAAATAAAACAAAGGGAAAATGACCAACAAACTAGACCTCCCTTTCAAAAAAACTGTGTAGATGAGGAAGAAGGAGAAATTATAGAACCTGAGGAAAACCATATAAATCTAATATTTTCTGATAATGAAGAAGATGTTTTTCTCACCGAAGAAGAACAAGGCTTCTTTTCCTTAGATCAAACTGACAAAAACTATGAGGATTCTGAAGACTACTACTTGGGGTTTGAAAATGCCATCATGAAAATCCATAAGCAGTGTGATCTTAGGAGAAAAAAATACCTAGATTCATCCAAGAAAGACCAAATAGATGCTATTTTTTGGAAAGTGCCTGAAAATACCTCTAAGAAAACAATAGAAAATTTCAACGCTATAGTTAAGAAAGCTGAAGAAAACAAAGGAAAAATCAGCCTACCAAGCAAAGACCTTATCTATCCTAGTAACTCCACCAGTGACCCTAAGAAAACCGTTTTTACTAAAACTCCAAATCAGGACCAACAAATTAAGAATGTAGAGAATATCATGGTTGATAAAGCTGATGTTAATATATCCAAAACACTAGTGCCTTTCAGTTTTGAGGGAGAGATTGCCAAAATCAAGATAAATATCCCCCTCACTGAACTGGTTACTCAACCCATATATAGGTCTCAGATGTTGAAGGTACTAAACATAGGAAATGATGATGACACTTTTCACTTGGCTGATGACACACTTGAGTTGTTTTTTGGACCCAAAAAGGAGTCATTCCCCCTTTCTATATCAGCCTAAACATACATGACAAAATATTACATAATGCCATGCTGGATTCTGGTGCCTCTCACAATCTCATGCCCAAAGTTTTGATGGAGAGATTAGGCCTAGAAATAAATAAAGCTTAAAAATACTTGTACTCCTTCGATTCCAGTAGGGTCAAATGTTTGGGCCTTATCAAGAACCTTTGTGTCAACCTAGCATAGGTGCCTGCTAAGAATCTAGTCATGGACATAGTAGTGGCAGATATTCCTCTCAAGTATGGCATGCTCTTATCCATATCTTGGGGAGCCAAGCTTCCGGGGAACCTTCAACTAGATATGTCCTATGCAACCATCCCTGTTTTCAATCAGACAAGGAGATTATACCAAGAGTCACATATGAAGTATATGGTTAGCAATTAGGACAGACTAGACAACACCCCTCTTTATTCTATTCACTTAGATCTTGATTATTTTATATTTATAATGAGGAAGATAATGATGAGCAGGTGTATGAAGTTAAAACACATCAAGACACACTACAACAACCAAACTAGTATGTACATAGAGAACTCAGTATTCAGACATATAGCAGCCTTGAACAAACACATCATGACAAAATAAAACTTGATTCTCTTCAAACTAACAATGAAACCTCAAAACCAATACTCAGTTTGACATATAGATCAAGTTTCTCAAAGGGAGGAAAAACATCAGAAACACGACCCTTCCCTTTTACCTATCCCAAATTGCTAACATACCCTCACAGAAAAAAAATCTTGGGTGGTCTAAATCAAAGGAGTCCTATGTTATTACCTTACCTGGACACCTCATTATCAGAGAGTCTTGTTCCCCCAGAAAATATGTTGACTCTCACTAATGTTTCCATGAATCCTAAAGGGATGTCTGTTGAAACTGATATAGAGGGATACAATATAGGTAGCCTAAGAAGACCCAAGGTGATTAACTTATCCAAAGCCTTTCCATTACACTCAAAAATTAAATACTTGAGGTTGTGCAAGATATACCAAGATGCCCTTGTTTATAGAAGTAAAAGCTAAAAGCCTGATGACATGGACATTTTTCAAAAGAGACCTTTTTCCAAGAATAACTATGAAACCTTCGGACAAATCCTATCACTAACAAAGAAAACCAAAGGATGCAAACTATATGTGGACTTTAGACACTAAGGCAGAACCTCCATGGAGTCCAATCACCCTTTTCCCAAGATAAATGATCCCATGCCAAAAATAGGAATTTCTAACAAGGTGAATTGGATTGGTAGTGTTTCAGGTTTTCATGAGATGATACCACTTCAAATCAATCAACACAAAGACATTTTCAAAGTTCCTTGGGATGAATACATGCTTGACCAAATTTTTCCTGGAATAAGGAAAGCTAAAGACACCTTCCAAGAGGCCATGGCTCCTATTACCAACTTTTTCACTTTGATGTACATTGATGACTTTTTCATTAGTTTGGGAGCTGATGAAGATGGCCTTCTTCACCTAGACAATTTCTTTCACAGAAACAAGGTTTGGAAACTAAACTCAAAGGAAAAATATAAAGAGGAAATTAGCATGTTTGACAATTCTTGGCAGAAGTCCCATACCATGCCCTCAAAAATAGATAGCCTTGTTCCTTATCTACAAGAGTTGAATGAAAGAGAATTAATGGATGATCCTGTGGAACACAGGGTAATCAAATACCATGGCCATTTAGAGTCTTAGTTAGAATTTTTCATTCATTGTACATATCACTATTTGATGAAAATATATTGAGAGAAACCACGAAAGAAAAAAATACAAAACAGAAAAATGGAAAAGAGGGCAGATTTAAAAAGAGGTAAAGCCTCGTACCCAAAAAATAGAACTACTGAAAGTGGGTAAGCCTAAATACCACTACTAGTGCATAAATAGGTCTTGTTTTAGTCATCTAGCCTAATCATGGCCGAAGCATGTTTTAAATTTATTGTTGATAAGTTAGTGAAATATGGTGGGTCAAATTATTCAAGCTTGACTAATCAAAAGCTAGATTAGGTAGAAATATACCGGTTCCACATGCCTAAAACAGAACCAAAGAGAAAAATAGGGATGAGTAGCAAACAATGTATCCTAGCCCTGATTTTTCTAGTCTTATTTTGTACAAAAATAACATTTGTGTACAACTTGTTTTTATTCTACAAACCCATGGTAGATCAGATTGTCTAATCCTAATTTAACCATGTTTTCAATTTCATGTTTTTAGCATAGTGAGTAAATCCTGTCAAACAGTTTAACCTTGACAGTTGAATAGTATAGGTAGATAATCAAAGGAGTTCATTAGCCTAATCTAAGCTCCGGGAAGAAATAAAGTAGAAGTAGATAGTTTATTTTGCTTTAAAAAAACAAAAAGATGTTAAGGTTGCTAGTCCAAATGCACCTAAAGAAGAAAAAAGGTTAGGCAAGTAGGTCGGGTAGGTAGAGATGGATTTGAGCTTATCATGTCTTTCAGGTTATTGATATCATAAGCTTCAAGAAAGCATCAGCAAGAGAAAGAGATAAAAATCTGCCTAATGGATGAGGCACTGGTCTCCATAAAGCTAGAAATTTGAAGTTCTGGACACCTCCTAAAAAGGAGCTGCCCTCCCCAAGTGGAGCCACTGTTAGTCATCAATAAATTTTTTCTTCATAGATGGCTAAATTATTTCCCTAGATTTCTAGAAACAAAGTTCATGAACATTGTGAGTTATAGAAATCTCATTGCCTTCATCATCCTTAAAGATAGTTTTTCACTATTTCATCTTTCCAACATGTCCAGCTCTGCTTACCAGTCTCAGAAAACCCATTAGGGACTCATGTCATCAATATTTTCTATATCTTGTAACCTTTTATGAAAATCCTCTATTTTGTTTTGCCTAAAAAAACCCCCACTGCTACCTAAGCTCACCAATCAAAAAACTTTGTTGTGTATCCCAAAATACTCCCAAACACTGATGGTCTCAAACTATCTCTGTAGACTCTTTAGATAAATCAAGTTCATTGGATTTTGGATCTTCAATACATTAGTTTATCATAAACTCTATCTTACACTTGATGATCCCAAATTTTAAGTCTTAGTCCAAAAGCCATGTCCTAGAAAGCTTCCACTAGGTTACCTAGGGTTTCACAAAGTCATAGGGTGTATTTGGTGCCCTACATAATCTGTTTTTCCTGTATGAAGAAACTGCATTCAAAGAAGAAAACGACAGCTAGTCTTGTCCAAACTAATAAAAAAGGTTATTCAATGAATGCCTTTTGACCTAAAGCATGAATCTTGCAAGGGGACAGCTACCCTTTGCTTACATTTCTGTAAAAGGATCAAACAACCATCAGACTAGCAATGGGTAAGGTAAAAGAGAAAATATCATAAGAAGACCATCCATAGCAAGAAGAAACTAGCAAGAATGTGTTTGAAAAGAATCGGGTTTGTGATAGCTTTGACCAATCCATAAATCAATGCTAAGGTTGCAAGAGAAAAGGTCACCTAAAACTCCATCAAGTGCACATTGAAGGTCTTTAGACATGATTAATGAGTTTTGAGAAGTTTTTGAGAACTTAGAAGACAACACTAGTTACTTTTTTCTAAGCAACCCTACAACCTAGGAGTTTGGGAAAGTTGACAAATTGGTCAAAAGGTGATAATAGAACCTCCTTCATAAAAACATAGGGTTTCAAAGGTTTCAAGCTGCCCTCTAGGGTTTGTCAAAGAGGCACTGACTCCACATCATCAAGGGTTGAAAGGGCAAAGAGTATTGGCACAAAAAGTATGAGGTTTCAAAAGGTAAAATCAGAGAGCTAAAGGGATCAAAGGAGGCAGACCTAAACACCAATACCCCACTTCACCAAAGGGACAAAAAGGGCCAAAAATATCAGGTTAGAGTTTCACTTCTCAAAATAATAGTCAGAGGCATTTTAAAATGATCCAAGGATGCAAGCATGAGGGAAATAATTTGCCTGAGGAGACAACTATGACAAGCATAGGTTCATTATTGATAAAATAAGATGTAAACTCCAAGAAGACAGTGATCTAAGGTAGAAGTTGTGTAGCCACCTGCAAGAACAGAAGTGGCCAACAAAAACACAAAAATGGTTTAAATAACTCACCTCCCTCACTGGACATACATCATTTGCAAACTGATCAAAGGAACAAATATGTAGCTAGTTTAAGAGAAGTAAAGCCTCCAATATGTTTTTCTCATCAAGAGCATATTCTGTAAGAGATAGATTAACCTTGAGTAACACTTCTGCAGGACTGTTACAAAAGGTTACCTACAGGAAAATTAGTAAGGATAAACATACCAAATGTTTTTCACAATGATGGCCCACATGAAGACTAAAGGGACTATTGATGCTTGCTGCTAGGGTTTTCATACTGGGAGGTTGTTCACTGTTTTAGAGAGAAAACCTGACAGAATGTCAAACAAAGGAAAATATGTCAAATGATCACAAATCTGTTGTTTACAAATTTTAAAACATCATAAAAAGGTTCATGTTTACAAAAGAGGTTAAAGAGCACTTTTTTAGCTAGTTGAAGGGTTTGTGAGCACAAGGAGAACATCAAGATACTCCAGTGTCAAAATGCCACCTACAGGACCAAAAGGCCAAAAGCACAGTGAGATAAATAAAAAGAGAAATCAACATTAGGAATGTGGGTTTGGGCTCATAAATTTATTTTTTCAAAAGACTATAAAGCCTCATTTCCCTTTCCCTCAACCTCATTGTCATTGCAAAAAAGAGAGAGAGTCGTTGAAAGCAAGTTTTGAGGGCTTTTGTGCAAGTTTGAAGAAAAATTTTAGGCATTGCACACCGAGGCCGATGCTACACACCTGGCCATCGGTGCTACGCATAGAGGAGGCAGCGACAGTGTAAATTGCACCGGGAGGGTGGTGCTACACATCTGTGCTGGTGCTACGCATAGGCACAAAACAGCCCGGCTTCTGTAATTTCGCAATGGTGCTATGCTCCAACAGGCCCAACAAGCCCATTTTTCGACCCGACTCGAACCGACACTGCGCATAGACCTACCAACCCGACCCTACCTGAATGTGTAGTGGGGTGGTGCTACGCACCTGGGCATGCGCTACGCATAGACAACCTTTGTTCCAAATTGCTCAAAAGGGCCAAAAATTCAAGTTTTTTGCCTCCAAATCTCCTGCAATTAGTCAAGCAAGGTTGGTGGCTCTTTTCCTTACCTTCCAAGCAGTGTTTTTCATAAACAAGAAGGTACCTAAAGGCCTAATGTGACCAAACTCTAGTCTCCATAAAAATCAAATATTGACCTCCTAGGGCAGGGTTTGCAAAATTAGGAGTTTTCATATGTGTAAGGGCACTCACTGCCAGCAAACCTGCTTCTAAGAACTAAAAACAATCCTTGAATGCTTCATCGTAGCCCTCATTTGCAAAATATTTCCCTCACATCACTCATTTTCCATCACTAAACCTAAAGATCCTCACCAAGCTGAAAATCCTTTTATGCTAAACCAATCACCATGTATCTGGAAGAAATCAATGCCAATAGTGATGAAGGTCGAAGGTCTACGAAGCCAAAACACAAGGGAGAAAGGGTTAATAGGTTTGAGCCCTTAGAAACCATTCAAATCACTTATTCTCCCATGATCATTTCTTGTTTTCAAGATGTTATATGTTATCAGTTTTGTGAGAAGGTTAAACAACTTCAAAGCCACTTAGACTTGACTAGGTTGTTCATCCTCAGTTTACAAAACCACCAAGTCAACCTAACAGGAGTGAATTTTGAACTCTCATCTGAATCCATTGCTAAATCCACAAGAATGCTAGATATTGGTGAGATATGGTTTAAATAGAAGAAATTGGACTTGAGTTATTATGAGCCCTACCTCAAACCTAGTTGTCAACAAGGCTGCAAGGTTGTTTTCCCCTTCTCCCACCTGCTAGAGAGGTATGCCCTACTGATGAGGTAGATTATCAAGTACTTCACTTGTGAGGGGAGGTATTATAGATTTTATTCATATCACATAAGGCTTCTAATTCACTTCACCAGGGTTAAATTGCTAAACCTACCATACTATCTCTACTGGAGCATTGACAAAATGGCTTCAGTGGTCAAAAAGAGGAGTTATGCCCACCAAATGTAGAGCCTTTTTCACCACTCCTTGGTTAATATGATTTTTTTACACCAGATTGAGGAGCAAGAAATCCCTTAGGAAGCTTTTATCCCACAAGAAAATACCCAAGCCTTCATTCAGATAAATTTTCCTTCCACTTTGATAGCCCCCTATAAATTTTTTACAAGAAAACAGGGGGCTAAAATGTTTTTGAGCCTTCAAGGAATGCATTTCCCCTGAAAACACATCATCCTTGAAGCCTCCTTATGCCTATGTATTTTGAAAAATCCCCACTTCTGTTTCCAGTTATAGAGCCTCTCTGTTGTGAAGAAGAATGCCCAAAAGGCCCTTTTCCCCTCTTATTTCACCCCCCACTTAGCTTCTATTTTATCCCCCTTGTCTCCCCTTCATTTTCCCTTTTTACCCTCTAAATCCTCCCAAATCCCCTTCCAATTCTACCCATACCCCTTGTTTGGTCTAATTCACCCTTTATCCCTCTATCATTCCCCTCCCTAACCTCAAAATTGCATTAAAATGGGCCCAAAACCCACTTTCGACCTTATAATAGGCCCAGCCCCTTTAGGCCTAGTCCGCTAACCACTTCCCCTCCATACCCCGTAGAAAATTTATAATAAAAAAATGTTAAAGTTTATTATAAGTCCCACCCTTTAACCACTTCCCCTTTCCATCCCTGCCATACATTGCATAAAACTTTATTATAAAGTTTTATGTTATATAAAACCCCGCCGCTTTTTAAATCACAATCGAAAATATTTTCAAACACATGTTTTATATTGAATGCTCCGATCACTCCAATCACAACCAACTGTGATTGCGATTGATCGTGACATTCTCTAATCACCCAATCGCAAGTCCTCCCCCGATCGCACCGTCCCTCCGATTGCTCCGATCTGCTTCCCCCAATCAATCGCATCGCAACTTTTGAAATACGCGTTTCGATTGACCCATCTCCCAATCTCCAATTACGATTAAACCCTCAGGCCCCACCATACGGTCTTTCTGCCCATTCCTTATAAAACCCCTTTTTCCTTTATAAAAGTCAAAAATTCGTTTGTTTTATTCTTACAAAGGACTTTTCTCCCATCGCATCGAATATTCGTAAATGTGTTATATCTCTCCGCCCTCGCCCGATGCCGATTGCGATTTATGTGGGTCCCGCCTCCTCTCCCTTCTTGCCTATTCATTATTTTTCCCTCCACTAAAGGCAAGTTTTGTTCAAAATCGATGTTTATTAAAAGGCTGGTTTTATTCAACAGCAAAAGGAAAGTCTGAAAATATGAGGTCTGAAAACTCAGAAGTAGGGTCACAGAGAGGCCATTACAGCCACCCAGTGAAGCAGCAGAGATGGATTTTGAAGGGATTTACGCCCATAGTTGAAGATTAACAGTTATAATCCCATGTTCAATGAATCAAGGCGCAGTTTGAAGACTTAAGCACACTATCGAGTCCCATCAGTGCTTCCAACGTTAGAAGAACATTTTCTCTAGACAGACACCTTCAGACAGTCTTCTCCATGCCTCCTCGAGCCTTTAAACAGATGAAATACACTAGCAGAAGCTTCTACGACTGTCAGACAATAGTTATGAAACATGGAGACCTGCAAAGCTTTTCTTCCAGTTCACCAATTCCAGAATGGCAGAAACAAAGGGCCTTACAACTAGAAAGGACTCGAAAGGAACATCAGAGGTCAAACTCAACCTGACAAAGGCTCCTCCAAGCAGCCTACAGAGTACACATGGCTCTGCAGAGCCATTACGCAATATGGGCATGAACACTTCCGCCATTTTGTCTTAATGAGATCCATTTAATGTTCATCTACTCCTGTTATTCTATTTCTCCTATAAGAATTCCCAAGAACATAACGCAAAGGTTGTTGTTCAGTTGTTCGGCTGTTGCTATTAGAGGGATTCATTTTTTACTGTTAGAACAGTCTTGGGAGGGAATCGTAGAGTAGTGTGTAATGTAGTAGGCTGGGAGGAGAAAGTTTGGATCGTATACAGCCATTGAGCTCTGTGTATGTGACTAGTTTTGCATCAATTAATCAAGAAAATTTCACAGGATCCTGGCCTATTACTATTGGTCATGTTTTTCTAACATTGTTTATTACATTTTTCATGTTGTTCATTGGTCCTCTTGGTATGCATCAGAATATAACATAGGATTTACCCTTGTTAGGTACCCTATGTTTCTACTCTACCCATCTTTAATGTTTTCTGCTGAGTGTGAATCTAAGAGTAAATTCACGTGATTTAACCAGTGTAGTGGTTCCATATGTTGCTAGCTGATGTATGAATTTGGGGTTTGTTGCTTGGATACTTTCGTTGAAGGTTCAAAGTCCTTCTCTGATCTATAGACTCTAGCTTTGTATCAAATCTTGTCTCTATTTTTCCCTTGAAGTTGCTAAAGAACACCTGGAGTTAAATGACCTCTGGTCTTCTCTATAAGTTGCCCCTTTGTCCCTTCATTGAAAGCTACCTTTGAGTATGTCCAAGCAGGTCTGGAGTTAAATGACCTCTGACCTGATCTATAGACAGAAATTGGGTTTCTTTCCTTCTTTCACCTTCCTTCCTTAATGTTCCATTCCATCATCTATCTAAAGATCCTTTAGTGTAGATGACTTGCCCTTTGAAAGCCTTGGCTAGTTGTTTGCATGTAAGTACCTTTCATGACTCCATAGCCCAATGGATGGCACTTTCTTGATCTATTCTCTTTGCTGAAACATCTTGCTGCTTTGTCCCTTCCCTTCCGATACCTTCTCAGTCTATGATCTCATGACCAACCCAGAAACCAACCAACCAAATCATTTTTAAACCCCAACATAATGGCGACCATACTGGGGACAGACCACTTTGCCTTTAGATTGGCTCTAATTTCTGATGGTGGACAGCAGTCTGTTTCTAATGTCCAAATTCATCCACCTAGCGACTCCACACTCCCTATGATCCCAGACCTAATGAATCCACTGGTGGAGGACTTTGAACTGGTTGAGAAGATGCAGTAACCTTCTTCGCAGAAGCATAGATCTAAACATGGACATAGATACAAAGTATGATGCTTTGTATGATCAATTAAATGAATTAACAGAAACGTTTGGTAAAGTGCTGGAGATGTATATGGCTAATCTGAATGAAAATGATGATTATTTAAAGCAGCCCACACCTCCTCCAGAACAAGAACAAACTCAAGACCGAGAGGATGAGCAGGACTTGTACGATGCTCAAGAATCTATGGAATATGAAGGGGATAGTGATCAGGAACTACCTGATTTCTTACATATGCCTTGTGTTACGCTGACCAGAGAATATCACGACATATTAGCAAGAGATAATGGGGAACGCTTCCTTGAGGAAACAAGAGACCACATAGAAAATGCAGAATCTGATGTGGAAGAAGAAACCACTCATGAGCTTTGTAGTCTAACCGAATATCATTGGGTTCATGAAGATTGGTTTGAATCAGAGGGAAATCAAGAAACATTAGAAAATCCTCAGGATTTTCCTGCAAGCACAACCGAAGATATTCTAGAAGAGGTTCAAGAAAACATCCAGCCTCCAAATCAGCTAATTAAAGAGAAAGAGGACTGCTGCTCTTCTGTCCATGATGAAAGGGAAACCCCTCTTTCAACAAAGGAAGAGATTTATTAGATATTAAATCAGCAGTCCACCTCTGAAGTATTTTATAGAACACACAGTCTTGCTCACTCATTTCATGAGTTTGAGGATAAAGATCCAGAAGACTCCTCTACAGACCAAGACGAAGAGAGACCTGCTAAGAATCCGATAGGTTTGATTGGTGACAGTGCTTACGATTATGACTTTACTATTTATGATCTATTTGATGATGATTGTTTCCAGAGAAAATCTGAGTTTGCAGAACCATCATCGATAGACCCCTGGGAGGAAAGCCGAGGCCAGCAACTTGAGAGAAGCAGTGAACCCAATCAGCCTCTCTATGACACTGATGGTGAATGTTACGAAAGCATCAGTGATGAGTGTCATGAGGACCGGGGCAACAGTTTCTCTTTTCAGAAGATGAGGAGGAAAGAAAAGAAGAGATTCTTGAGGAGGTTGAAATTAAGGGGCCTTCTCTTAAAAAAGAGGAAGCAATGGTAAACACCCCTGCTCAGGAATACATAGGCCTTTTCACAGAGCTCAGCACATCAGAGAAAAACATAGCGGGGCTCTGAGAGGACTTAGCTCGAATATACGATGAGTCCTCTAGTTTAGAAGATGAAGGAGACACTCTACTCCAAGAGAGCCTTCTTCTCCATCCAATGGAAGAAGAAGAAATCCTGGTTGAAGCCTGCCTACCAGATATTCATAGCCAGGTATCTTTGCATGATCCTTATGTTCATTTCTTGCAAGCATTTGAAGACGGATCAAACATCTTTTTGAGCAGCATGTTGCAGACAACAAGAAATTTTTTTGTAGCTGCTGTTGAGGAACAAAAAGAGTGGGAGCTGCCCTGCCTATCCAGCTTGCTCAAAGAGTTGAGCAAGAAAGACCAGTCATGGGATCACTTGATGGACTGGTTGCATTGGAAGACGATGTTTGTAAGTTAGACTTGTAAATAGTTTAGTTAGAGTAGGGTAGGTAGGAAAGATCAATAAAGCTCAGTCTGTGAGCATGTAGTTAGTTGTTTTTAATTTCTGCAAAGTCCAGCAAGTCAGATAGTCTAATCCTGGCTTGACTGTTTTTCAATTTCTGTCTTAGAATGTAGAGAAGAAATCTGTTGGACAGTCTAATCCCAGCAGATATTAGATTAGGTAAAGAAACATGTGAGGCCAACAGTCTAATCTGGCCTCATGGAGTAATAAGGGTAGAGTTAGAATAGGTTTATTTTCTATTACAAAAATAAATGATGTAAAGGGTCTACTAGTCCAAATGCACCCTAGAAGAAAAAATGCTAGGATTGTAGGATGGGTAGGTAGTTGTTTTGGAGAAATTTTACTGTTGATATGATGTCTTCATGATTTGTGGCAGCTGATCAAAGAAAGAAATGAATGATTCAAGCACCAGGCATCTGGCCTACAACAAATATCATCTTCTGAATTCTTGACTCCTTCAAGAAGAAGCCATCCCCATGTGGAGCCACTATTAGCCCCCTATAAATTTTTGACAAGCAAACAGGGGGCTAAAATGTTTTTGAGCCTTCAAGGAATGCATTTCCCCTAAAAACACATCATCCTTGAAGCCTCCTTATGCCTCTGTCTTTTGAAAAAATTCCCACTGCTGTTTCTAGTTATAGAGCCTCTCTTTTGTGAAGAAGAATGCCCAAAAGGCCCTTTTCCCCTCTTATTTCACCCCCACTTAGCTTCTATTTTATCCCCCTTGTCTCCCCTTATTTTTCCCTTTTTACCCTCTAAATCCTCCCAAATCCCCTTCCAATTCTACCCATACCCCTTGTTTGGTCTAATTCACCCTTTATCCCTCTATCGTTCCCCTCCCTAACCTCAAAATTGCATTAAAATGGGCCCAAAACCCACTTTCCACCTTATAATAGGCCCACACCCTTTAGGCCTAGTCCGCTAACCACTTCCCCTCCATACCCCGTAGAAAATTTATAATAAAAAAATGTTAAAGTTTATTATAAGTCCCGCCCTTTAACCAATTCCCCTTTCCATCCCCGCCATGCATTCCATTAAACTTTATTATAAATTTTTATGTTATATATAACCCCGCTGCGTTTTAAATCGCAATCCCAAATCTTTTCAATTGCATGTTTTATGTTGAATGCTCCGATCACTCCAATCGCAACCAACTGCGATTGCAATTGATCGCAACATTCTCCAATTGCCTGATCGCAAGTCCTCCCCCGATCGCCCGATCGCAAGTCCTCCCCCGATCGCACCGTCCCTCCGATTGCTCCGATCCACTTCCCCCGATCAATCACATCGCAACTTTTGAAATACACGTTCCGATTGACCCATCTCCCGATATCCAATTGAGATTAAACCCCCAGGCCCCACCATACGGTCTTTCCGCCCATTCCTTATAAAACCCCTTTTTCCTTTGTAAAAGTCAAAGATTCGTTTGTTTTATTTTTACAAACGCCTTTTCTCCCATCGCATCGCATATTCGTAAATGTGTTATATCTCTCCATCCTCGCCCGATGCCGATTGCGATTTATGTGGGTCTTGCCTCCTCTCCCTTCCTACCTATTCACTTTTTTTCCCTCCACTAAAGGCAAGTTTCGTTCAGAAGAGATGTTTATTAAAAGGTTGGTTTTATTCAACAGCAAAAGGAAAGTCTGAAAATCTGAGGTCTGAAAACTCAGAAGTAGGGTCACAAAGAGGCCATTACAGCTGCCCAGTGAAGCAGCAGAGACGGATTTTGAAGGGATTTATGCCCATAGTTGAAGATTAACAGTTATAATCCCGTGTTCAATGAATCAAGGCACAATTTGAAGACTTAAGCACACTGTCGAGTCCCATCAGTGCTTCCAACATCAACAGAAAGTTTTCTCCAGAAAGACACCTTCGGACAGTGTTATCCATGCCTCCTCGAGCCTTTAAATAGATGAAATACACTGGCAGAAGCTTCTACGACTGTTAAACAACAGTTATGAAGCATGGAGACCTGCAAAACTTTTCTTCCAGTTCACCAATTCCAAAATGGCAGAAACAGAGGGCCTTACAACTAGAAAGGACTCCAAAGGAACATCAGAGGTCAAATTGGACCTGACAGAGGCTCCTCCAAGCAGCCTACAGAGTACACACGGATCTGCAGATCCATTACACAATATGGGTGTGAACACTTCCGCCATTTTGTCTTAATGAGATCCATTTAATGTTCATCTGCTCCTGTTATTCTATTTCTCCTATAAGAATTCCCAATAACATAATGCAAAGGTTGTTGTTTGGTTGTTCGGCTGTTGCTGTTAGAGGGATTCATTTTTTACTATTAGAATAGTCTTGGGAGGGAATCGCAGAGTAGTGTGTAATGTAGCAGGCTGGGATGAGAAAATTTGGATCATATACAGCCATTGAGCTCTGTGTATGTGACTGGTTTTGCATCAATTAATCAAGAAAATTTCACAGGATCATGGACTATTACTATTGGTCATGTTTTTATAACATTGTTTATTACATTTTTCATGTTGTTCATTGGTCCTCTTGGTATGCATCAGAATATAACATAGGATTTACCCTTGTTAGGTACCCTATGTTTCTGCTCTACCCACCTTTAATGTTTTCTGCTGAGTATGAATCTAAGAGTAAATTCACGTGATTTAACCAGTGTAGTGGTTCCATATGTTGCTAGCTGATGTATGAATTTGGGGTTTGCTGCTTGGATACTTCTTGCTGGTGTCAAAGCATTGAAGGTTCAAAGTCCTTCTCTGATCTATAGACTCTAGCTTTGTATCAAATCTTGTCTCTGTTTTTCCCTTGGAGTTGCTAAAGCAGACCTGGAGTTAAATGACCTCTGGTCTAATCTATAAGCTGCCCCTTTTTCCCTTCATTGAAAGCCGCCTTTGAGTATTTCCAAGCAGGTATGGAGTTAAATGACCTTTGACTTGATCTATAGACAAAAATTGGGTTTCTTTCCTTCTTTCACCCTCCTTCCTTAATGTTCCATTCCATCATCTATCTAAAGATCCTTTAGTGTAGATGACTTGCCCTTTGAAAGCCTTGGTTAGTTGTTTTCATGTAATTACCTTTCATGACTCCATAGCCCAATGGATGACACTTTCTTGATCTATTCTCTTTGTTGAAACATCTTGCTACTTTGTCCCTTCCCTTCTGATACCTTCTCAGTCTATGATCTCATGACCAACCCAACAACCAACCAACCAAATCATTTTTAAACCCCAACACACTTCAAGTCCACCTACCTCGACTCCTCCATCATCTTTACATATGCCTTCTCCACAAGGAAACTCACCTCCTATCTCTTCACCTAATGAATAAAATGAAGATGGTGGTAGTAGCCCTAATGAGGAGCAAACAGATGACAATGGAGATAGAAAGAACAGTGAGGTAGAAATAGAGGTTGATGAAGAAAAAAATGAAGAGGATAGCATTTTTGAAGAAATATATAATGACAACAACAATAATGAACAAAAATATAATGAATAAAGTGAAGAAAACAGGGAGGCAAGTACAAAACTTAATGAAGAAGATGATGATGACATGGAGGAGGAAAATGAACATGACAGTTTTGAAAACAAAGACAATGATGAATTAGAACAAGACACTCACAGTGATCACACTAATGAGTCACTTCCAAGTGCAAAAGAAGGTGTTGATGATGAAAAATATGGAGACCAAGGAGATTATGGAGAAAGTAATAATGATTAAAGTCAACAAGAGAGTGCACAAGACAGCCAAGAGGAAGATGTGTTTGAGCATGACAATGAGCACAATGATAGTGAAAAAAGTGTTGAAATGAATGAAGATAATGAAAAAGAAGAAACAGAGGAAGAGGATAAAGAAATTTAAGACCAAGAGCAGGAAGTTTATGAGGCTGAAACAGAATTTGAAGGGTTAGACAGTGTCCAAGGAAGTGGCACAAATAAGAGAGTCAGTGTTGAGCAAGGAAATAGTCACGACAGTCAGGATAACTATCATGACTGTCATGACACAAATAAACCTCTGAATGACCAAGGAAATGAAAATGACAATGCAAAAAGTGACAGAGAAGAAGACCTTAGTGAAGGACAGAGCCAAAATGAGGCAAGTGAGGAGGGTAGTGATCAGTTTGAGAGCTAAGAGGGCAGTGAAGAAAACGGTGAGGAAAGAAATGATGATGATGAGGCTAAAGGTCAAGAAATCAGTGACCCAATGGCGCATGAAGTGACTCATGAAAGCCATGATAAAGATGAAAAGGCATGTGACTTCATCAATGATCAAGGCACCCTCATCACTCCTCTCACATGCACCTACCATAGAGGCAAAAGAGATGTGTTTGCTGCCTGAAAAAGGAAAAGGGCCATCTCTCCTCCAGCTATCAAGCACAAAGACAAAGGCAAGGAAAATATGAACAAAGGTGAGCAACAGGTAAGGGTAAGGAGAAGCAAAAGGATCAAGAGGACTTCTCAAGGGCCTCAATTCATTGATCTAGACAGTGACAATGAGAACAAGGAGATGAACACTAGATTGCTTCTCTTGGAGAAATATGCACAGCTTCAGGAGTGGGAAAGATAATTTGAGATGGCACAACGTGTCATCCACTATTACAAAGAGGAGCATACTAATTTCATGGAGGTAAAGAGAGGACTTTCCCTACAAAATAAAATGACCAAGCATTATTCAAGGAAAAACATGCTTGCTTGTGCCAAATTGAAGAAGGCCCTCATGGAGCTAGAAGACCTAAAAAGAGAAAAAGTGAATGACGACCTTGGAGTTTTGGTTGAGGCTTCTCAATAGGTGTCCAATACCTCTTGAGGGACCTCTCCACAAAGAGGTCTCGCTCGATCTTGCCCTTTTTCCATGCTTACAAACTTGTTTCAGAGTTCCCAATAACTTGATATATGCTATTTAGGAGTTCCCTCTCCATAAATTGAGTTATTTGTATTGTCTTATGTGTTTTCCCAAAATCTGAAAGTGAATTTCTAAAGTTAGAAGCTCTTATGCTTTCTATGTTTCACTGGAATGTTTCTCTTGGATGTTGATTAGTTTAAAATATTGTTTATTGAGCTTAATTGTTTGCCCTACCTCATGAATTGTAACTTTTAAACTATATATGTTTAAGACCTCTTAGTATTTCCCAATATTAATGTTCATTACACCTCATACATCACCTTAAGGATCCATTAACATTTCTAAATCAGCCCTGCAACACACTCTATTTCATCATTTAGACACTCTTGACTTTCAGTTGACTCCATAGCCCAATGGCTTTGACATACTCTCACTCCACCTATTCCATTTGACCATATTACCCAACCAAAACAATAAAAAAACCCTACACCTAATAACTAGCCTAAAATAAAAACCCTAGATCAAAAATAACACATCCTTTGCATCCAATAGAGAGATCCCTCTCTGAGTCCAGGAAGGCTAGGTCCTCGAACTCCAAAGCTTGGTTCCATGATACCCTATCATTTGGTCTACCAATCTACCAAATCACAGGACCCTAACAAGGCCCAAGGCGAGGAAGCTCACCAAGAATATAAGGAAGGGGATGGTAGAAATTATGGGTATGGTTTGGATTATTATTTGATTGTGGTCTGTTAAGACTTTTTGTAATATTCCAAATTAGGAACAGCTCATGAATCAAGCAGTAAAAATGAATTTCCAGCAACGAATGCAATAAAAAAGTAAAATGGACTCTTGGATCCCATATATTAGTCAATATAAAACCTAAATCCAATAATAGAGCTGAAACAAAGCAAACTAGGTGGGTTAAACAGATCTCCCACACCTAGGATTGCCAAAAAGTGCTAAAACCCCAAGACTGCAAAATGTCGAAGTTGCTGGTCAAGGGAATGCTTAGTCTAAGAGAGGGTTTACACTCAGAAATGAAGGAAACAAATATATCTACTCATATATTTATTATAAATTTTGAAGAACAGAGATCTAGTCTCCTTATACAAAATACAAAAGAAACCGGCAAGGGTTTCTTATCAAACACTCTACATACAAAATGGGATATTTAGTAATTTACTGAATCACCAATAAAACAATGAAGTAAAAGAGTGTGGAAGGCTTATAGATGTATGATCTGATGTAGATCCCTCAAGGGCCTCCTCCCATGAAATTCTGATCCTCTCAATCACAAGGAACCACTGCAACGGAGCCACCAAACCATCTGTTAAATGTTGCCTCTAGAATAATGCATTCCCTAGCTGGAACAACGCTAGGAATGTATGGGACATGTGTGGTATGATACCAAAGATATGAAATAACCTTGGGAGCTCTCCAAACAGATCCCTCAAGTGAAGGAAACCTTCCTCCAATGAGAAACTAGCTCAGAGACCAAGATTCCAATCCCTTCGACTACAGCACCCAGCAACACACCACAATCTCTGGAAAAACTGTGCTGATGTAGTTGGCTGAAGCTTGGCCTAAAAACCTGATGTGGAATGATGAATGAAAACTCTCCCAGTGATTCTCCTCAAAGGAAAGAGGTGGGATTCCCACTTAGGAACACCCAGTGCTAAACAACACTGCGACTTTGCTAAGTAGCAAAGCAGCAACAAGTCTTGGCAGACTCAAATAATAATCTAAGAGATGAAGAATAATGTTCCCATCCTCTTCCTTATATAATACATGATTTTTCTTGCCCTTGGCCCCACTCAATTAGGTCATCTCTATCCGGCCAAGATACATCTCCCTCCAAAATTGCATTATTCTTTCTTGGATTCCTCCTCCACAAAAACTACGTTGTTGACTTAGTCAAAGAAGCTTGATTTTAACCCTGTTCACACATGGAGATGTTTTGTTGAGCTAGGAAGAATGTCCCTTTTCACACTTGGAGTGTTTTTTATCCTCCTTAGGAGACTTATGGGCTTTTCTACCCATTTATTCACGGACTAAAGCTGCTGCTAACTCTAATGTTCCATTTAGCTTTGAGACAAAAAATTTGGAACATTACACTTTTGTCTCTCTTCAGCTGTTTAGCTAAGATTGTAGTGCTATTTAGCATAAGGGTGTTTCCAAGCGAGTATCCTACCTTCATCCTCGAGGGACTTAGAGTGCCTACTCAGGATAATTTCTTGAGCATTATTTCCACATTCTGCCATTTAGGCAAGCTTCATCTTTCTTATACAGTGCAGATTCTTTTTAGATATGTGTTGAGTTGCAGGGTGCAGCAGTGGAGGATTTCATTGGGCCATTTTTGAGCTTGTCTTCAGTGGAGGAAGGTTTATTTCCATTGGGATATTATTAAAGAAGTTCCTTGTTCTTCATATCATATTTTTGCATTAGGCCAAGGTAGCATCATCCCCTACAGAGCAGTTCTAGTCCATGACTTCATTATTTTAGTGATATGTTACAAGGGTAAGTTCAATGCTCCATTTGGAGTGTTTTCTTTTCAGTGCAAGGATCAGCCCTACAATTGAAGATTCCATTAGAGGAGTTCCTTTCAGATCCATATCAAATTCAATCACCTCCTTTCAGGTGCCCAGTTGCAGAGTTTATTCAGCCTTAGGATTGCATTCTGACACTAATATTTTGTATATTTAAGGAAACCCTTTCAGGGTTGTCTAGGAAAAGTGTATGGGAACATAGATCTCCATTTTTGGCCTTGCAAGAGAAGGATATTATCATATGCATTTATATATATTTCCTAGCTGCAATAATAGTCATTAAAACTACATTGTACTTGCTTCAATATTTTGTGTAGCAGTGTATTACATATTTTGGGTGCATTTTTGGCATTAGAGGCTTCTTTTTCCTATCTTGAAGGATTTGATACCAAATATCTTGTACTTATTTATTTTTGTTATACATAATACCATGGATCTATCATTTGGCTCATATGTAATGTGTTAACATTTGTTTCTATTTCCATTATTGTGAGCTATACTGCTACTTTTCCATTTGGGAATACTAGAGGTTGGGATAGAAAATTTGATTAATTCTCTATATTCTTCATCAACCTCTATGTATTTTTGAAACATGAGATTGATGATGAATAAATCTCTGAGCTCATGACTAATAAACAAATCAAACTCCAAATCCTCCATAAATGCCTTCTTTGTGAGGTGGCCTTTGATACTATTATAGCATCATTTATCACCTTTATATACTTGATTATCTATGTATTCACCTTGGGCAGCCCTTTCCATTCAGACTTGTTCATTTTCTTAAAAAAAATTATTTTTAATTCCATACGTGACTCTACCCTGTCTTACACCTGTTCAGATGCGGGTCCACTCATATCTGACCCATGTATATAATTTGTTATGTCCCCATAATTTGTTAGATTGGCAAGACCAAATGTACAAGGGTAACATCAAACCAATATTTGGAGTCCTAGGACCTAGCCTTCCTGGACTCAGAGAGGGCTCTCTCTATACTTGTGTAAAGGATGTAACTTGATACATCTTAGGGTTTTGATTTTAGGCTAGTTATAAGAATTAGGGTTTGTTTGTTTATTTGTTTGGTTGGGTAGGTTGTCAAGAAAAATAGATAGAGTGAGAAAGGTTTAAACCATTGGGCTATTGAGTCTGCAAAAGGTCTTGAGAAGTGCAACAATAGGTCAAGGATATATCACAGGGAAAGTCTAAGAAAGCCAAATGGATCTAAAATCTTATGTGCGTGAAGTGAAACATTAAATTGTGAATGTAGTAGGTGCAAAGGGCAGTTAATAATCCTTTGTCAAATAATTTAACAAGAATGGCCTTTAAGATTAATATGCATAAAGAAATAACCAAAGACAGGGCATACCAATAACTTCTTTGACCAAACCCTAACAAGTAAGCACTAAAATAACAATCCAATGAATCATAGAAAGCAAGAAACTTGTAAGTCTTCTATTGATTTCACCTTCAAGAAAATAAAACATTTAATATAAAGATATAGTAGAGATCAAAGAATAGGGAACTCCTAATTTATTTAATTAAACTACAAAGACCTCCAATGCAACCATTTAAGATAAAAAAAGAGCTTGGAAAATCATAAACCTCTTTAGCTAAACTTAATCAACAATACTTCAAAGAAAAGACCTTAAAAACAATGTTTAAGTTATATCAAAGAGCAGGGCTAGCCATGAAATTCTTTGACATTGGCTTTATTAAATCATTCTTAAGATAAACAAGCAGAAGTGGAACTAGAGAGCATTCAATAATTCTCTAATCTGACCTAGCAGAGGAAAACATAAAGCAGTAGAGAGAAAACAGAACTAAGGTGCCTCTAAACAACATTTCTTAGCCAAAAATTTCTGTCCTACTCCATGAGAAAGATGAAACAAAATGATAACATAAGAAAACAAACACTATATAGGAAAGACATCACCATTAACTATGCTCATGAATCCTACAAGTGAGCTTGCTCCGTCATCATGCAAATCAAGACATTCACAAAGTCCAAAGCCAAATTTCTCCTCAATCTTCAATGTTAGTATGAATCCTTTGTCGAAGTGTACGAAAAAAGACCACTTTAGCTACGCATAACTAATAGCCCTAAAAACAAAAGTGGCTGCCAATATCTTCAGATCTGCAGTTAGTTGATCAAGAAAAGAGCTGCAAAAAACCAGATCTATGCATAGAAAGACATTAAGCAGTAAAAAGAAGGGTTGGCTCCATATACCAACAGACAAGACAAGAACAATTTTTGAAAGAATTTTTGTATTAAGGGCACCTGGGAGGAAAACAAGAAGGTGTATCCAATTCTCCTCAGTGGGATGGGTTCTTGGAAATCCTCAGCACTTCAGATCTAGAATCTCTCTCTCTCTTGTTGGTGTAGAAAACCCAGACAAAGATAGAACTCAAAGGGAGCTCACACAGCAAAATAATGTAGAAAAATGTGACCAAGTGTATAGATCCAGAGTGATCTAATAGGAAACAAAAGGTGAAGAATGGTAGGAAAAACCCTCCTATTTATAACAAAATATTGGGTCATTCTAGATCTTGGTGCATGATTAAAATAATGTTAACCAAATCTAGATCCACCTTTTATGGAATATTTTATTAAATTTGTTGGAGGGAAAAAGTATTTGACTTGGGTCAAATCCCTTTATTTGTTAATAATAAATAAATAAATGATTTATTTATCTTTTTAAGGAAGTGGTTGAAGGATAATTAAATAAATAATGATATATTTAATTATTTGTGGGTGATTTGGTCATATTTAACAAGGAATATTATCTAAATAAGATTTAAATAATTATTCCTAGAAAATAATAAGATAAATAAAGGTTTATCTAATTAATTTCTTTGCTTTTGGGTTAAACTTGACTAGGAATAATAATTAAATTATGGTTTAATTAATTATTCCATGAGGAAAATTAAACAAAATAGGTTTGTTTAATATTTCCTTTTGGGGTTTCCTGTTTAGACCATAAACAACCCAATAAATGTGGTTTATTAAGTTATTTTACATAGTGAAAGCAGTTTTACTTAGGGTAAAATTGGTCTTACATGGTGTACTTGGGTCCATCTAATGATAATAGGTTAGATGACCAAAAAATGGTGTAACATTCAAGTCTATGATATTTTTCTCAATAATCATCCAACATATACAATGAGGCCTCAATTTTCTATTTAGATAGGAAGGAGGACCAAAACCCTAACTAGGGTTTCCAAAATGTCACTAATACACCATAAATGCCATTTTTATCCAAAGATACCATGCAAGGCCCAAGGCACAAAATATCTAATGTAATAAATGAAAAATAACTTCAAACATAAATTCTGAGCTAACTAGGAGTTATTTGCTTCAAAAGTCCTCGAAAATATCTTTTTTCCATAAATTTGTGTCTTTTTTTTACTTTGCAACTAAGGCCACAGTGCCAAGGTGAAGGGCGTAGCACCTGCACCAGAAAATTTTCATGCATTGTGATCAAGGTTTGGAGGTGTTCCAGGTGTCCAAATGAGCTCCATGATAGCTCATTGGAAAGCTTGTCAAGTATACTTTCCAAAAATTCTTTTGGTTTTCTATTTGGTGTCCATTTTATTGCCTAAAAACAAAATCTTCCAAGACTACTCAGGGCGCCACGCCAACTCTGAAAATAGGGCAGAAAGGTGGTTTGTTTGGTTTTTTTGGCACTTTTGGAGTACTAGTTCTTGTCCAAATGATCTGAAATTTTTTGAGAATGATTTACTTGACCTAAGGATTCCAGAAATGTAAGCCATTCCTCAAAATAGCACCCCAAAAAGGAGTTCATCCCCAGTGGCGGTGCACCTTTGACCCTCCAAAATAGTCAAAAACAAAAATTTAGAAAAAGTTGCCAAAATTTGAATTTGCCTTGCTAATTACGTTTGGGATGAGTGTAGGGATGCATCAACAAGGATTCCAAGGTTTTATTTTCCTTTTGCCTCCTTGAGGGCAGAAAAAGCATGCTTATTTCCTCTTTTATAGGTTAAAGGAAAAGGCTTAATGTCCACTATTCTAGTGTCCTCATCCTAAACCAACTCTTCTTGGTTGTCATGACAGTTAACTTGAGTATGAAATGCATGCATCTCTTATAATAGATTTTCAGGATGAAAATTTCCAAAATATTCCTCAATGTTTACAAGTTATTGTATGAGGTCTTCAAATTGATCACAACAATTTTCAGCTAATGATAAAGATGAACAATTTTCTGTATAATGTTCATAAAATACCTTGTGGAAATCCTTTAAGGAAAAAATGCTACCAAGGTCTAGGCCTTCATACCATTCCCTTGCCTTACCTTCTAATGTCTCCATGAACATTTTCATGAGGAAGTCCTCATGCCATTAAAATTTTAACTTCCATACATGTATATGAAATTTGATGAGTTGTAACAAGGGGTCATCAAAATTTTCATCTTGAAACATAGGCAGGTTTGAAACCCAATTTATCTGAGGCATTTTGTGTGGGAATGTAGGGATATGATCTCTGTTCATTGGAGCATGTCTCTGTTGTATCCTTGAATCCATATTTGTTAATCAAAAGGGTCACTGTATCTTTTCAACCAGTCTAGAGTCTTCTACCAGTGGAGTTTTTAGGTCTATTGAGAGTTGTGGATTCACCAGGTGGATGATTTCAATTTTGTTGTCCACCATAAACAATATTAGGATTAATTACTGCATTCCTAGGGGAGTCTATGAGAATAGTGCGGTCAACAGGTCTACTAAAGACCAGTGGAGTCACCAGGTGGATGATTTTTATTTTTTTAAGGATATACTTATTGTCCACCATCAACAACTAAATACCAACATAAGGATGTTTTTGGGTTTTCTGAGTTCTTAAGGATGTCTAGGATGTTACTAACTCAAGTCCCACCATGATCGCCATTATGTTAGGTCCCCGTAATTTGTCAGATTGGAAAGATCAAATGTACAAGGGTAACATCAAACCAGTCTTTGGAGTCCTAGGACCTAGCCTTCCTGGACTCAGAGAGATCTCTCTCTATACTTGTGTAAAGGATGTAACTTGATATATTTTAGGGTTTTGATTTTAGGCTAGTTATAAGGATTAGGGTTTTTTTGTTTTTTTGTTTGGTTGGGTAGGTTGTCAAGCAAAATAGATAGAGTGAGAGAGGTTTAAACCATTGGGCTATGGAGTCTGCAAAAGGTCTTGAGAAGTGCAACAATAGTTCAAGGGTATATCACAGGACAAGTCTAACAAAGCCAAATTGATCTAAAAGCTTATGTAAGTGAAGTGAAACATTAAATTGTGAGCATAGTAGGTGCAAAGGGAAGTTAGGAATCCTTTGTCAAATACTTTAACAAGAATGGCCTTTAATATTACTATGCATAAAGAAATAACCAAAGACATGGCATACCAATAACTTCTTTGACCAAACCCTAGCAAGTAAGCACTAAGACAACAATCTAGTGAATCATATAAAGAAAGAAACTTGTAAGTCTTCTAGTGATTTCACCTTTAAGAAAAGAAAACATTTAAGATAAACATATAGTAGAGATCAAAGATTGGGGAACACCTAAATTCTTTAATAAAACTGCAAAGACCTCCAAAGCAACCATTTAATATAAACAAAATGGCATGGAAAATCATAAGCCTCTTTAGCTAAACTTAATCACCAATACTTCATAGCAAAGACCTTAAATTTTTTTTTTAAGTTATATCAAAGAGTAGGGCTAACCATGAAATGCTTTGACATTGGCTTTATTAAATCATTCTTAAGATAAAAAGGCACAAGTGGAACTAGAGAGCATTCAATAATTCTCTAATCTAACCTAGTAGAGGAAAACATACAGGCAGTAGAGAGAAAACGGAGCTAAGGTACCTCTAAACAACATTTCTTAGCCTAAACATTTTGTACAAATGCATGAGAAAGATGAAACAAAATGATAACATAAGAAAACAAACACTAGATAGGAAAGAAATCACCATTAACTATGCTCAAGAATCCTGCAAGTGAGCTTGCTCCATGATCATGCAAATCAAGACATTCACAAAGTCCAAAGCCAAATTTCTCCTCAATATTCAAGTCTATGATATTTCTCTCAATAATCATCCAACATGTACAATGAGGCATCAATGATGTATTTAACTAGCAAGGAGGACCAAAACCCTAACTAGGGTTTCCAAAATGTCATTAATACACCATCAATGCCATTTTTGGCCAAAGAGACCATGCAAGGCCCAAGGCACAAAATATCTAATGTAATAAATGAAAAATAAATTCAAAAATAAATTGTGTGCTAACTAGGAGTGATTTGCCTCAAAATTCCTCGAAAATATCCTTTTTCCATAAATTTATGTCTTTTGTTGACTTTGCAGGCAAGGGCGCATCGCGTGCACCAGAAACATTGCCTATTTTGTGATCAAGGTTTGGAGGCATTCTAAGTGTCAAAATGAGTTCCATGATAGCTCATTGTAACGCGTGTCAAGTCTACTTTCCAAAAAAGCTTTTGGTTTTCCATTTAGTTTCCATTTTCCTTCCCAAAAACTCAATATCCCAAGACTGCTCAGGGCACAGTGCCAGCTCTGAAAATAGGGCAGAAAGGTGGTTTTTTGGGTGTTTTTGGCACTTTTGGAGTACCAATTCTACTCGAAATGATTTGAAATTTTTTGTGGATGATTTCCTTGTCCTAAGGATTCCAAAAATTTAAGACAATCCTCAAAATATGTCCCCATAAAATAGCGCATCACTAGTGGCGCTATGCCTTTGGCCCTCCAAAATAGTCAAAAACCAAAATTTAGAAAAAGTTACCAAAACTTGAATTTGCCTTGCTAATTATGTTTGGGATGACTATAGGGATACATTAGAAAGGATTTCAAGGTTTCTTTTCCTTTTTCCTCCTTGAGGGCAGCAAAAACATGCCTATTTCCTCTTTGATAGGTCAAAGGAAAAGGTTCAATGTCCACCATTCTAGTGTCTTCAGTCTCACTGTCATGTGCTCTAGTGTCATTGGTGCCATCAATACTGCTATCATCATTAGTATCATTACTGCTCTCATCTTCATTGATTTATTCTTTATTTACATTTATCTCACTCATGTCTTGGATTTATGATCTATTTCCATCATCATCACTACTCTTATGACTACCATTATCACTGCCCACATCATCATTGCTGCTTTCTGCTTCATTGCCCTCATCTTCCTCCTTATTGTTTCATTGATCACTGACATCAGCCTCATTTATATTTACCTTAGTAATTTCTTCTTTTCTCTCATCAACACTGCTATGTGCCTCAATTTTTTCTTCCTCCTTGCTTGTCTCTTCATTGTTATCTCCCTCACTGTGAGATGCACTAGTATCATGAGAGGAAGGTGAGGGATTTTGAGAAAGTGGTGAAGCAGGGTCATTTTGAGATGAAGGAATATGAGTGAGTGGAGATGTGTGAAGAGTGGGGAGTGATGGAGGAATGGATTTTGGGGGATGGGATGATGAAGGTATATCTCGCTAAGGATGGGTTGTAGACAACTTAATGACAACCCCCAAATGAGTAATTACCCTTTGTTTTGACTGATACTCTCCATATGAAGATGGAAAGAAGTTTGAACAGTGACTTCAAGCATGATTTTGAGGTTTTTCTCCTTATGGTTTGATTTCATTCAATTAAACCATCAAATATGCTTGAAAATTTGGTTAGGTGATGGTACTTACCCTTAAGAACACTTGAAAAACACTTCACAGAGATTTGGAGGTGTGTTGACTTGATTTGAGTGTTCAAATTTCTTGGAGGGCCCTCCTATCCAAGGGTGCAACACCACCTCCCAAACGCACAACGCCTGTGTAATTTACATTGCAAAAAATTACAAGGGATGCAGCATCACCACCCAAGCGCGCAATGCCAACACTAGGAAAATAGGTCATATTGCAGTTGAGTTTTGGAGGCCTTCCCCATGTCCAAATTAGGCCCATGATAGCTCGTTGGAAATATTGTCCTCTCTAATTTCCAAATATATCTTTGATTCATGATTGGAGTTTATTTTTCTTATAAAAAATTTATTCTCCCAAGAATGGTAAAAAAGTAGTGAATGATGGTGCAGAAATGTAGAGTGCTGGTGCAGGCAACTTTTGGAGGCCTTCTGAAACTCCACATAGAGCTCATGATAGCTCATTGTAAAGATCTTCTAGTCTAGTTATAATTTTACTCATCAAGAAATTCATTTGGACACTCCAGCTATGAGAAAACCTAATTTTCCAAAGGTCACTCCAGAAGTGCAACAATTCTCTCGTGACACATATTTTTGACATTTCTCTGAAATAATAACAACTATATAACATATGAAGGAGGTTTTTATTCTTGGACCTGTGTTGGACAAAAACCTCTCTCACGTTTGTAAAATTCATCTTTATTCGGTCAGAAACATAGTTTGAAGCAACTTTGGCCCTAGGTGTGGCAAATTATTTTTCCTTTGGAACGACTTCTTGGAAAATGATGGAGGCATCATAAAATTGCTCTTGACACCTTTGGGACTAAAACACAAGGCAACACCTTCACAACACTCCTTTTCCTGGACCATAGAGTTCAAACCATATTTTGATCATTTTGGCATGAAAAACTCCTTTTGACAACTATGGAATTTGATCAAATAGTGACATCTTCCAAATCCTTTTGCTTTCATGATGGATTTTGGCTTACCATTTTACCTTCTCTGACACTTCTGATAGCAGATGACTGAAAACATTGAATTTACCTTTCCTACTAATATTCTTTACACCTTTTCCCTTTTAGGTAATGAGGCATTCACCTTGGAAAACTTTGGGACGCTTGCACACAATAGTGCTTTCACAATCCTTTCTTTAATTTTATCATGGAGTCTAACTTATCTCTTTACCTTCACTATGCCATTTTTGCAATTGATTACTATGTTGGAACTCAGTTGGAATTTATCAAATGAAAAACCTAGTTTTCCTTAAGACCAAATTGCTTCCATTTCTTCTGGTGTGAGTTCTCTTCTCTTAGGAACATACCATCTACCTTATCAAAACCTTCTGCTGAAGGAAATTTCAACACTTCTGCAAAAGTGTCAAGCTTGTCCATTACCTCATGTGCAGACTTTGAAACTGAATGATAGTATTCTTTGGAAATGATGACCTTGGAACATATGAAACCCTAATTGACCTAGTGGGAGGTTCTTTGACCTGGACTTTGACTGAAAATTGGCTTGGAATCTTCAAGTGAAAAATAGAGTATTGGTCAAAGTGTTGTATTGAAGATCCAAAATCCAATGCACTTGATTTATCCAAAGTGCCTACAGAGATATTTTAGAGATCATCAATGCTTGAGGAACTTGGGGACCATGGGAATGAGTTAGGCTATAGGTAACCCTAGATTTAAAGTGGAGTGATGGGTAAGGGAAAAACAAGGTAATGAGGTTATGGGTAGGAAAAAGGATGGAAATGAGTGACGCAAGCCCATAAGGAGTCCTTTAGGAATGGCAGGGTGAGCATGGAATGGAAAAATGGTAGAACAATGAAAATTTTTCTATAAGGATAATGAAGGCAGTGAGATTTTTGAAACTCAAAATATTCAGGGAATTTTGTTTTTAGAAATCTAGAACCAATATTTAGTCATCTACAGATAGTAAAAATTACCGATGACTAACAGTGGCTCCACTTGGGGAGGGCAACTCCTTTTCAAGAGGTTTCCATGACCTCAGACTGTAGACCTCTGAGTTTTAAAGATCAGTACCTTAATTATAATTGGCAGATCCCTCTTCCTTCATTTTGCTGATGTTCTCCTGAAGCTATGATCTCAAAAATCTTAAAAGACATGATTGCTTCAATATCAGTTCTACCTACCCATCATACTTTGCCTAACATTTTTTCTTCTTCCGGGTGCACTTGGACTGGAAAACCCTTCACATTCCTTTCTTTTGAAAGAATAAAAAACTATCTACTTGTACCCTTCTCACTTCCAAGACTTCAGATCAGGCTGATGAACTCTTTTATTCTCTACCTACTCTACTAATATATCAAGGTTAAGCTATTTCACAAATTTTCTTCTCTTACCTACTGACATGAAATTCAAAATATGACCAAACCAGGATTAAGCAATCTGATTTTCCATGGGCTGTGGCATTTGGACAAGCTGCACATAGACATTATTTTGTTCAATAAAAACTATAAAACATGAGGGTTGTGATTTAGAATTGGTTATGCATCCCTCTCATTTTTCTTTGTTTCAGATTTATGCTTTGGGAACCAACATCTTTCCTAATCTAATCTACTAACAAGCCAAGCTTAAATGGTTTGACAAGTCTTCTTTCACTAACCTATCAGCACAAATTTAAAACATGTTCAACCATGATTAGGCTAGATGACTGAACAAGACTTTATTTTTTAAGTAGTGGAATTTAGGCTTGCACACTTTAAGAAATACTATTTTTGGTATGGAGCTGTACCTATTCTTTTTCCTGTCCTATTTTTCTTATTTTCTTTGTTTTTGTGTCTTTTTTAGATCAACATTTTAAGGCTAAAAACTAGAAATATGTTCATAGTGCTGAGCTTATTTTCATACCTATCTATCCTAATCTAACTTACATATGATATTCATTCATTTGGTAAACTCCCTTTTCCAATATAACCAATCAAGTAGATGATTCCATGAGTGATATTTATTCAGCTCTTTGAGTGTGCTGAAAAAATCAAAAGGCCACTCCCACCTCACTTGTGTTTGAACAGTAGTGCCTAAAATTTTCTTGAAACCTTGCATCAAACAACTTCTGACATATTTTACTCTCTCCTCAAATATCTCTAAGAAATCAGCAAAGGGATCTTGAAACAATACCTAGCTCTGAGGATTTGAATAACCTTCACCCCAGATTCCTCCTTCTTCAACTTGGCTAAGCTTGGGACTCTTTTGGGAAAGAAACTCCACCTCTTCTTCATGATCAACTGTAATGGCAACCTCATCATATATTGCGATGTTGTCCTCTAGAAAACCTGATATGCTCTAATTGAGTGGGCTAAATTTTATCTGAAGACCATCATTAATAGCATTTTCTGGCAATAGGTCTTCCTGAGAAGGTAGTGCAACAACTCTCCTGTGATTATAAATTTCCAAGCCTTCATCTGCAATTTGAAATTCAATGGAACTTGGTGGCTGCAAATCTGGAGCTGAGGAGAATTCTATGTCACAAATGATTTCCTCAATCATTTCAGGAAAAGGTTTCTCATTAACAACTTGCTCAAGAAGTTCATTATGTTTCCCAACCTCAACATCAAAAATGAAAGACTTTTGATTTCTAATCACATGAAAGTTATGTCTGATGGACTGAAATGAAGTATAACAAAGAGTCAGAGATATTTCACTTATTTCCAAATTTTCTAGACTTTCCTCATCAGTGTCATAGCTGATATGTATTGGTTGATTATTGTTTTCAAGTTAATGAAACTGAACTTCCTCCCACAATCCAACTATTGATTTCTCTGCAAGATTAGCTTCTATTTGGGGAACATAACCATCATCATACTGATCAAACTTTGGAAAATCATCGATATAAGTAATGTCACCAATCATACATTTTGTATTATTAGATTTTTTCTCCTTGAATTGATCTACAAATCAATTTCATGATCTGTGGTAGTTGGGATTAGTAGGAAAATAAATAGAAATGTTCTGTTCACATGAAGGTTTAGAGGCTGGTTGTATGTTTAGAATCTAATTTATTTCCTCTTCAATTAAAAGAGGAGGCATTTTTATCTTTCTTTGGATAGAACCACATTAGTTCTCTTTTTCTTGTGAAGGTTAATTCTGAGGTTGAATTTATTCTTGAGCCTCACCTAGAAGAGATGGTGAAACATCACTTGTCCCTTCAAAGAGATCCTGTGGATCTTCCTTTGTTTCCTGATTGATTTCATCCACAACCAACTCTTATTGGTTGTCATGATAGTTAACTTGAGTATGAAATGCATGCATCTCTTCTAATAGACTTTCAAGATGCCAAATTCCCAGATCTTCATCAATGTTTACAAGGTATTGTGTGAGTTCTTAAAATTGATCACACCAATTTTTAGTTAATGATCAAGATGAATAATTTTCTTTATAATGTTCATAAAATACCTTGCGGAAATCCTTTAAAGAAAACAAACTACCAGGATCTACGCCTTCATACCATTCCCTTTCCTTACCTTCTAATGTCCCCATGAAAATTTTCATGAGGCAGTCCTCATGCCATTCAACTTTTAACTTCCATACATGTATATGAAATTTGATGAGGTGTAACAAGGGGTCATCAAATTTTTCATCTTAAACATAGGTAGGTTTGAAACCCAATTTATCTGAGGCATTTTGTGTGGGAATCCAGGGATATGATCTCTGTTCATTGGAGCATATCTCCGTTGTATCCTTGAATCCATATTTGTTAATCAAAAGGGTCACTACATCTTTTCAATCAGTCTAGAGTCTTCTATCAGTGGATTTTTTAGGTCTATTGAGAGTTGTGGAGTCGCCAAGTGGATGATTTAAATTTTTTTGTCCACCATCAACAATATTAGGATTAGTTACTGCATTCCTATGGGAGTCTGTGAGAAATAGTGGGGTCAACACGGCTACTAAAGTCCAGTGGAGTCACCAGGTGGATGATTTTTTTTGTTTTAAGGATGTACTTGTTGTCCACCATCAACAACCGAATACCAATCTAAGGATGTTCTTGGGTTTTCTGAGTTCTTAAGGATTTCTAGGATGTTACTGACTCAATTCCCACCGTGATCGCCATTATGTTAGGTCCCTGTAATTTGTTATATTGGAAAGACAAAATGTACAAGGGTAACATCAAACCAGTCTTTGGAGTCCTAGGACCTAGCCTTCCTGGACTCAGAGAGGGCTCTCTCTATACTTGTGTAAAGGATGTAACTTGATACATTTTAGGGTTTTGAGTTTAGGCTAGTTATAAGGATTAGGGTTTGTTTGTTTGTTTGTTTGGTTGGTTAGGTTGTCAAGAAAAATAGATAGAGTGAGAGAGGTTTAAAACATTGGGCTATGGAGTCTGCAAAAGGTCTTGAGAAGTGCAACAATAGGTCAAGGATATATCACAAGGCAAGTATAATAAAGCCAAATGGATCTAAAAGCTTATGTGAGTGAAGTGAAGCATTAAATTATGAACATAGTAGGTGCAAAGGGCATTTAAGAATGATTTGTCAAATACTTTAACAAGAATGGCCTTTAAGATTACTATGCATAAGGCAATAACCAAAGACATGGCATACCAATAACTTCTTTGACCAAACCCTAGCAAGTAAGCACTAAGACAACAATCCAGTGAATCATAGAAAGCAAGAAACTTGTAAGTCTTCTAGTGATTTCACCTTCAAGAAAAGAAAACATTTAAGATAAACATATTGTAGAGATCAAAGAGTAGGGAACTCCTAATTTCTTTAATAAAACTACCAAGACCTCCAAAGAATCCATTTAAGATAAACAAAAGGGCATGAAAAATCATAAACCTCTTCAGCTAAACTTAATCACTAAGACTTCCGAGAAAATACCTTAAAAACATTTTTTAAGTTATATCAAAGAGCAGGGCTAACCACTAACTTCTTTGAAATTGGCTTTATTAAATCATTATTAAGATAAATAAGCACAAGTGGAACTAGAGAGCATTCAATAATTCTATAATCTGACCTAGCAGAGGAAAACATACAAGCAGTAGAGAGCAAACAGAGCTAAGGTGCCTCTAAACAACATTTATTAGCCTAAAATTTTTATCCTACCGCATGAGAAATATGAAACAAAATGATAACATAAGAAAACAAACACTAGATAGGAAAGACATCACTATTAGTTATGCTTAGGAATCTTGCAAGTGAACTTGCTCCATCATCATGCAAATCAAGGCATTCACAAAGTCCAAAGCCAAATTTCTCCTCAATCTTCAAGTCTATGATATTTATCTCAATAATCATCCAACATGTACAATGAGGCCTCAATGCTGTATTTAACTAGCAAGGAGGACCAAAACCCTAACTAGGGTTTCCAAAATGTCATTAATACACTGTAAATGCCATTTTTGTCCATAGAGACCATGCAAGGCCCAAGGCACAAAATATCTAATGTAATAAATGAAAAATAAATTAAAACATAAATTCTGAGCTAACTAGGAGTGATTTTCTTCAGAAGTCCTCGAAAATATTTTTTTTCCATAAATTTGTGTTTTTTGTTGACTTTGTAGGCAGGGGCGCAGCTCCAAGGCCAAGGGCGTAGCGTCTGCACTAGAAACATTGTTTGTTTTGTGATCAAGGTTTGGAGACCTTCTAGGTGTCCAAATGAGCTCCATGATAGCTCGTTTTAATTCTTATCAAGTATAATTTCAAAAAATGCTTTTGGTTTTCCATTTGATGTCCATTTTATTTCCCAAAAACTCAATCTCCCAAGACTGCTCAGGGCACCGCTCTAGCTCTAAAAATAGGGCAGAAAGGTGGTTTTTTAGGTGTTTTTGGCACTTTTGGAGTACCAGTTCTGCTCCAAATGATTTGAAATTTTTTGTGGATGATGTACTTGTCCTAAGGATTCAAAAAATGTAAGAAATTCCTCAAAATAGTGCCCCATAAAATAGCTCAGTGCCAGTGGCGCTACACCTTTGGCCCTCCAAAATAGTTAAAAACCAAAATTTAGAAAAAGTTGCCAAAACTTGAATTTTCCTTGCTAATTATGTTTTGGATGCCTGTAGGGATGTATTAGCAAGGATTTCAAGGTTTTATTTTCATTTTTCCTCCTTGAGGGCAGCAAACACATGCCTATTTCCTCTTTGATAGGTCAAAAGAAAAGGCTCAATGTCCACCATTCTAGTGTCTTTAGTCTCACTGTCATGTGCTCTGTTGTCATTAGTGCCATGAAGATTGTTATCATCATTGGTATCATTACTACTCTCATATTCATTGATTTATTATTTATTTAAATTTATCTCACTGATGTCTTGGCTTTCTGACCCATTCCCATCATCATCACTCCTCTTATGACTTCCATTATCACTGCCCACATCATCATTGCTTCTTTCTTCTTCATTTCCCTCATCTTCCTCCTCATTGTTTGATTTATCACTGAAATTAGCCTAATTTCTTTTTGCCTTACTTCTTTCTTCTTTTCTCTCATCACCACTGCTATGTGGCTCAGTTTTTTCTTCCTCCTTGCTTGTCTCTTCATTGTTATCTCGCTCTCTATCAGATGCACTAGTATCGTGAGAGGAAGGTGAGGGATTTTGAGAAAGTGGTGAAGGAGGGTCATTTTGAGATGAAGGAATATGAGTGAGTGAATATATGTGAACAGTGGGGAGTGATGAAGGAATGGATTTTGGAGGTTGGGATGAGGAAGGTATATCTTGCTGAGGATGGGCTTCAGACAACTTAATGACAACCCCCAGATGAGAAGTTATCCTTTGTTTTGACTGATACTCTTCATATGCAGATGGAAAAAGGTTTGAACAATGACTTCAAGCATGATTTTTAGTGTTTTCTCCTTAGGGTTTGATTTCATTCAATTAAACCATCAAATATTCTTGAAAATGTGGTTAGGTGATGGTACTTACCCTCAGGAACACTTGAAAAACCCTTGGCAGATATTTGGAGGTGTGTTGACTTGATTTGAGTGTTCAACTTGCTTGGAGGGCCCTCTTGGTCAAGAGCATAGCACCACCTCCCAGGCACGCAACGCCTGTGTTATTTACATGGGAAAACATTGCCAGGGGTGCAACACCACCTCCCAGGCATGCAACTCCAACACTGGGAAAATAGGTCATCTTGCAGCTGAGTTTTGGAGGCCTCCTCTGTGTCCAAATTGGGCCCATGATAGCTTGTTGGAAATATTATCCTGTCTAATTTCCAAATATACCTTTTTTTGTGATTGGAGTTGATTTGACTTGTCAAAAGTTGATTCTCCCAAGAATGGTCAAAAAGTACTGAATGATGGTGCAGAAATGCAGAGTGATGGTGCAGAAGACTTTTGGAGGCCTTCCTCAACTCCAAATTGAGCTCATGATAGCTCATTGGAAAGCTCATCTAGTATAGTTATCATTTGAAGCATCAAGAAAGTCATTTGGACATCCCAACTATGAAAAAAACTGATTTTCCCAAGGTCACTCCAGAAGTGCAGCAATTCTCCCGTGACACCTATATTTTTGACATTTCTCTAAAACCATGACACCTATGTAAACTCTGAGGGAGATTTTTCTTCTTGGACCTATAATGGACAAAAAATGCTCTCACTATTGTCAAATTCATCTCTTTTTGGTTAGAAATATAGTTTGAAGAAACTGATGGAGGCATGAAAAAATTTCTCTTGACAAATTTGGGACTCGAACACAAGGCAACACCTTCAAAACACTCCTTTTCATGAGCCATAGATTTCAAACCATATTTTGATCATTTTGGCATTACAAACTCCTTTTGACAAGTATGGAATCTGATCAAACAATGACATCCTCCAAATCCTTTTGCTTTCATCATGGAGTTTGGCTTACCATTTTACCTTCTCTGACACTTCTAATAGAAAGTGACTGAAAAGCTTGAATTTACCTTTCCTACTGATATTATTTACACCTTTTCCCTTTGAGGTAATGAGGCATTCACCTTGGCACACTTTTGGATGCCTTCAGACAACAACACTTTCACAATCCTTTATTTACTTTTATCATTGAGTCTAACTCATATATTTACCTTCACTATGCCTTTTCTACAATTGATTACTGTGTTGGAACTCTGTTGGAATTTATCAAATGCCAACCCTATTTTTCATTAAGATCAAATTGCTTCCGTTTCTTCTGGTGTGTAGTGTCCCTTCTTGTTGAGATAACGTTGATGACACTTAGAAAGAGTGATTTAGATATAATGATATAATATTATGCATGACAGACTAATGGACATGATTATATGATATAGACTTGGTTTGGGTGACCTTTTTTCTGTATTGTTATGACAATATCTATGGTTTTGTGTATAAGAAGCGATTTTGGTTAAGAGCATATTAGCTATGTTTTCTCTTTCTGTATCCTAGTTTTGACATAAGTGTATGACATGGATGGTGATCTAGGATTGGGACATATAGATCCATGGATGCTCATGGTTATGTGGAACATATGGTTAAATTATGATTTATGGATAATACATAACTTGTATGATTATATATATATGTCTAACCTTGTAATGAGCAGGATGTGGTAGGTGACCTAGTCCTTTTCCAGCAAGGATGTTCAATTATGAATGACTGTGGAAGTCATTTCTTCAAAACCTAAATGACTATGGAAGTCATGCACCATTCTTGATAAATTGTGATTACGTTAATCTCATTATGAAATTCATATTATTCCTTTGATCTATGAGATTGTGATGTGTCAGGTCTTTGAACAAGGCCTTACCAACGAACCATCAAATGGTTAAAAGCTCACAATCAGTACCATAAGGAGAAACGTGGAGTTTCAAAGCACAGTAGATGAGAAAGCATTGAAATTAGAGCGTGGAGTCCTAAATCCAAGAAATATAAAGGCGTGGAGTCCTAAATATTTAAAAAGATCAAGTTATGGAATCTCAGATCTTTGGAGTAGATCAGGGCGCGGAGTCCTCAATCTACTAAGGCACGAAGATTCATGAAATAGGGGTGCGGAATCCCTATTATCTAAAACAAAAATACCACTGATGGATGAAATTCCTTAAATAAAATCTCAATCTGAAAATCGGGAATGACTTTCTAAAAATAGAGAGTCATGTCTACCATCTCAAGCATGACTTTCCAAAAATAGTAAATCTCCTTGCATAAATTGGTAATCAAGCATAGTTGAAGGAAATTGAATTAAGTTATCATTAATAAATCCTAATAGTTCAATATTGAATTAATCCTCAATATTATAAGTATTATCATTATATTTTATGAGACTATGATATTTTATTAAAAGGGAATTACAAATTAACTTCATCTATTCAATCAATTCACACCTCTCCTTCATGACTCTCATGGCTCTATGTAACTCTCTCTATTTTAAACATTACATTACACTCTCTTTTATGCACTCATCAAAGAATGGCATATTCCTCTTACACTCTCTTTAATGCATATGTTACACTCTCCTTAAATAAGGCATGCATACCTCTCCTTAATGGCATGAATATTGTGAGAGGGAGAGATACAGAGAGTAGCCAATTGCTTTTAAAAAAAAAATTAATTCCTTACTAATCTACTAAGTATCTATTGAGGTTGAACATGAGTGGTATTTAGAGGAAGTGAAAACTATCTTCCTTAGTTTGCCTTGCATCTCTCTCTATTGTTGTATTGTGGTATTGGTTGTGAGCTTTTGCAGCATGGGGGTTCCAGGGGGAGAAGTTCTTCCTGGATATGGTTGGGAGGAAAACCGAGTGGTTCATGATGAGTTAGTAGGGATATTGGCGTTGGAGCATACTCTTATTGGAGCTGGAGCATACATCCATCCTTTTGGAGTTGTAAAAATTCACTGTCAGGTATGTGGATCAAATTATATTATGTATTTCTGTAGTTTATTGTTGGGAAAAATACTGAGAGGGGGGGTGAATCAGTATTTACTACATATTCAAAAAAAATTTACTTTTTCACTCTCTAAAACCCATACGCTACTTTCCTTTAGTAAACTCGCGTATACACGCGGATATCCTTCATACAACTCGCGTATTAGCAGAGATCTAAACATGCAGATATTTATTAACTTAGTTCTTTGCACTATTCATTCATCTGATGTTATGTTAACGTAAACATGTGTAGTAACAACAAAATAAACCATCACACAAAGCATCACACATGAACACCGGATTTTTAGGTGGAAACCCAAGACGGAGAAAACCACCGCTTTCTCAGGTTGCTCACCTTTCAATATTTTATTATAGAGAAAACATCTTACAACATATGTGTCATGCGTACTCCTACCAAAGACGTTGTGCACCCACCGCTATGCTCGTCACACACTGCCTCGTGCAGACAGCGCAACCCCCTGACTCGTTTACCAGCCTCTCCTGGAAGGGAGCTACGACCCCCTGATCTCGTTTACCAGCCTCACCTGGAAGGGAGCTACAACCCCCTGACTGAAGGCTACAACCCTCAGCACCTCTATGGACCACGTTTCATCAATTTTCAGACTGGATCCAAAGCTTCCTCTAGGACACCACTTGCAGGCCACGTTTCATCATATTTTCAGACTGGACCCTTTCCATACTTTTAAGCACAGTCAACCATGAAACAGATACATATAACTTACTGACAGATATCAGTAAACGAGCAGAACAGATCAGACATTTCTTACCACACAATTCAGCAAACCCTAGTTTGCATACACGCTTTCCTTTCTCTGATGTCGCATATATATGCGCTTCCGTCCACATAAACCAGCGTATACTTCAGTACAAATTACAGAGCTAATTTTATTGCGCATACACACTTTCTCTTCAGCGAAGCCGCGTATACACGCACTTCCTCTTCGTCAAACTAGTGTATAGATCTTCAACCATTATAGAGCAGCATACTTCTTCAGATCAGATATTCAGTTCAGATTTACCCTTTAACTTCAGACATATGTTCGCCTCATCTCAGATTTAAGCCTTCCATAAACAGATCTAGCAGATACAAATACATTCCAGATCTAGATATTCCACTTCATCATTTCTTCATAGGTGCATCATAGATTCAGATCTATTATCAAACCTTTACCCTTTCCATACAGATATACATCATAGAGAAGTATTCATTCAAGCTCAAACATCTTGCTCCCACACTCACGATTTGCACAATGAATTTCTTCTCTTTATATAGGTTTACCCCTTTTCAATACCATGAGCCCCTTTTTCAATACCATGAGCCAAAACAATACCATGAGCCCAAAACTACATTACTTCCGATGGTATTCCTGGACGGGGTCATTTAGACAAATCATTACCCAATACAATGGGTCAATACCATGGTGGTTACCCCAGGTTTTGCACTTTATGAGCGCTTTTGCCCATACGCGACTTGGCACGTACTTTACCGCGTGCATACGCGACTTCTCCTAGGCAAATCCGCGTATGCCTTGAGACATACTCTTTTCATCATAGATCTAGCACATATTGAAATCCTTTCTTCATTACCTTCTGTACTCTCTATAGATATATCAGATTTTCATCTTTAAACAGGTTCATCAAGACATATTCTATCAAGCACGACTTCATCAAGTAAGTTGCCATCATCTTCATCAGGTGGGTTTCCATTCAAGAACAACTCTCTACATCATATTGTCAACAAACATCATATCACATCAGATTTACATCATTTACCAAGTCCATCAAGTCAAGAATAACTTCATCAGGTGGTTCGCCATCAAGGACAACATATGTCAATAGTCGCATGTCTTCATCTTTATTCAGTGGGTTGCCATCAAGGACAACACTCTGCATCATATTGCCAACAATCTCCCCCTTTGGACTTGATGGCAACCACGATGGTGTTTGGTTACCACAACAGATAGGTACATTAGGAATACAAGGAAACCATGTCACTCTCTCCATTTTTGACACCATTCTTTCTCTTCATTCAAACACCATGTCACTCTCCCCCTTTGACATCAAGGGCAAAGGGCGGATCAAAACCAACACACTCTCCCCTTTTCTCCTCATGTAGAAGAAACGTTCTGCAGATCTGATATATACTGAAGTGACCAAGCTCCCCCTGAGTTCATGCTGAATTTTCAAACATATTTTTCAATGAAGTATATGACTCTATGAACTTTCTATCACCAAAGACTCATACTTACATCAATTATCCATCCAAGTGGATTTACATATGAGACTCAACTACCCAACCAAGTGGGTTTACAACTTTGACTCAGCTACCCAACCAAGTGGGTTTACAAAATTTGACTCAGCTACCCAACCAAGTGGGTTTAAAAATTTGACACGTCCTTACATGACTGAATATTACAATTTTACATCATGGGTCTCAACAAGACCTTTTCATCAAATGACTTTAAGACCAAACACCGGAAAGTCCTCAAGAAGGAGAACATATTTCAGAACCATCATAATGCCAACAATGCATTATACTCAGCAAAGCTAATGCTCCCCCTGAATCTGTGCATCCAAGCAACCTTTCCATATGACTAAGGCTCCCCCTTAGTTTGTGCATCCTGAACACTTTTACCAACAAATCATCAAGGCATCTTTATAAAAACATTAGAAATAGAGTTATGAGAACTGGAACACCACCAGAGATACCAAACAGTATCAGAGATACCAAACAGCGCTGCAGCTGTGCTGAAGAGAGCTGACTCCAAACAGAAAATTGTCAGCAATCAGACATACACGGTTTTCTGTGCATGAACTCGCGTATATACGCGACTTTGTTTCAGGAAACCCGCGTATCCAATACCATATTCTATATTTTAACCAGATCTAATCCTCTTGTGAGAAAACGACAGTGTTCAGCTTCTTTCTGGGATATTTGAATGCTTCTCTGGACTACAGATAGATAGAACAATGTAGTTGTGTCTTCAAGCGTCATCCATGTGGTCCAATATCATCAAGATCTTCAAGATTTAACATGAAATAACATATGTAGGCAAAATATCTCAACCATAGTAACAAACTCTTCATGATTTATTTTTGAATCAAACGACTTCCAACTCATCCATGTGTATGCACAAAAGATACTTTTCAGTAAACAGGGATCAAAATCTCATCATCATAAACCATATACCAAGTCATCATCATTTAAGCATGAGTATCACAATAACCAAGAATAAGCAGTCATATTGCCAACAATGCAATCATTAGTATTCAACCTGTTGCTCCCCCTGAACCAGCGCTCTTCCTTAACTTGTGCAACCTGAATCCGTTCATCAGCAAGTCATCAGCAACAATCTCTGCATGAACTGCCCTTATCTCCAAATTATAAGACTTTCATCTCAGCAACGAATACTCTTTATCAGAAAGCAAATAGGACTCATCCATAATCTTCAATATAAGACATCAAGTATCATATTGGAACTGAGAAATTAAGCTGATACAGAGTCAATAATACAGTTATTAACAATCATACTGATGCTCCCCCTGAGCCTCTGCTCATGATCTTCAGCTGTCATCCCAATTCTCTTATCATAAATGCATACACGACTGTGTCTGCTGGAACTCGCGTGTATACGCGACTTGTGTTCATCGAACCCGCGTATGGAAAGTGAAGCATAGAAATTTTTCACATTCCTTCATCTCCCCCTGAACTTGTACTTCCTGTACCTGTCTTCTTCATGTCAGAATATTGTCCAAAATATTAGTACTATCTTGAAAACTCAAAAGTTTAACCTTATCTTCTAATTTACCTTTGAGAATGTTTACCTCAACCTCCAGGGCTTGACATTGCTTTGTCATGCTTTCTTCTTTCCTTCTTCCATCTTCTACTTGATCCTTCAGATTTAGAATCTCTTCTTTCAACCAATTTTCGTTTTCTTCACATGTTTGTTGCAGCTCTTCATTTCTCTTATTTGATTTTTCCAGATCTTCTTTGAGAGAGATGATTTCTGCTTCAAGGCCTTCCTTTTCAAATGTTTGTAGAGGTTCCTCATTCTTCTTACTTGATGCTTCAAGATCTGCTTGCAGAGAGATGTGATCGGCAGCCTTCTGTTGTCCTTTTCGTTTCTTTCATTTTTTCTAGATCCGTATTTAGGTTGTCGTATTTCTGCTCAGTCTTTAATTTCGGATTAAGGCACAAGTGAACTCCTTGATACTTGTCCATACCATCTATTCTCTGGTGTACTTGGTTTGTTTTCCACTTGAGAGATCATGTCCACATGGAGGTGATTCCTTGCGCTTAGATGAACTTTGTAGTTCTCACACCTTGAATCTTGAGAGCTTTTCTAGATCCACAACTTATTACCTTATCTTCATTATCGTGTTTACGATCTTTAACGAAGTCATTCAGGTGATACTTTGCCTGTAATTGTCATCCTGATTGATCTTCTTCAATTTCTGATATACAAGTTTTCTGAGATATCTTCTTGTTTCGAGTAGCCTTCTTCTTTTACTTCTTTGCCATGAGTACTTTCAGATCATGGTCAGAATCTTCTTCATCTTCACTGGACACTTCATCATCATCTTCATTTGCATAATAATTTCTCCTTTTCAAATTATTTTCTTGTACTATGATTTTCCATAAGTGATTAATTTAAAACATATGGCTATCTTTTGCCTCAAAACACAAATTGAAGGAAGTTTACCTTGAATCTTCTAAAATCTAGTTGAGTTTTTCCACAAAATTCATGCCGCCTCTTCTTCATTATAGTTATTTCTTTTGATAACTCTTTTTTCTTTCCTTATGTGATCTTAAAGTAAGATCGTTTGATTTGAGAAGACCTCTTAACCTAATTTTCAAAAGAAATAAAATAACCAATATGTATCAGAACAAGAAGTAGAGGTTTACAGATCTCATTTTCTTCCTTATTGAACTTTGAGTCAAACCTTGAAGTCAAGGATCTAGATTTTTTCATTAGAGTAGCAATATGTTCACCCTAAATTTTGTCTGATGACATATCTGGATTTAAGAAAGAAATTGGCAACACTCTCATCACTATGCATCTTCAAATTTTCATATTCAATTCTAAGAGTTTGGAGTTTTGCACTTTTTACCTTTGTGTCTCCTTCATAGCTTAGAATGATTTTGTCTCATATTTCTTTTGCTGAATGTAGCTGCATCACTTTAGCAAATTCTGGTTCAGACATGCTTCCTAATAAGACATTTACTGCTTTGGCATTGATTTCATAAGTATTTTCATTACACGAGGAATAACAAGCTGGTATAGAAGGAAGCCTTCTAATGATGGCCCAAGTACATCTTGCACCAAGACTTGCAAGGATATGAAACCAGCTACTGGGACTTCCAGAATAATGATTACTTCATTGAATAGAGGTATTTATGACATTTACTCCTTCTTGACTTCCGGTCATGATAGATCACTGTACATTGAAACAAGAAGGACTAAATTAAGGCCAATTGTTGGAAAAATTAATTTAGAGGGGAAGGGAACTAAATATTTATCTATATTCAAAAAATTTACTTTTTCACTCTCTAAAACCCATACGCTACTTTCCTTTAGTAAACTCGCGTATACACGCGGATATCCTTCATACAACTCGCGTATTAGCAGAGATCTAAACATGCAGATATTTATTAACTTAGTTATTTGCACTATTCATTCATCTGATGTTATGTTAACAGTAAACATGTGTAGCAACAACAGAATAAACCATCACACAAAGCATCACACATGAACACCAGGATTTTTAGGTGGAAACCCAAGACGGGAGAAAACCACCGCTGCAGTTGCTCAGCCTTCAATATTTTATTATAGAGAAAACATCTTACAACATATGTGCCGGCGCAGACTTGACCAGCACGCAGGCACCAACCTGCGCTCGTTTACCAGCCTCTCCTGGAAGGGAGCTCCAACCCCCTGACTCGTTTACCAGCCTCTCCTGGAAGGGAGCTACGACCCCTCGATCTCGTTTACCAGCCTCACCTGGAAGGGAGCTACAACCCCCTGACTGAAGGCTACAACCCTCAGCACCTCTATGGACCACGTTTCATCAATTTTCACACTGGATCCAAAGCTTCCTTTAGGACACCACTTGCAAGCCACGTTTCATCATATTTTCAGACTGGACCCTTTCCATACTTTTAAGCACAGTCAACCATGAAACAGATACATATAACTTACTGATAGATATCAGTAAACCAGCAGAACAGATCAGACATTTCTTACCACAGACTTCAGCAAACCCTAGTTTGCATACACGCTTTCCTTTCTCTGATGTCGCGTATATACGCGCTTCCGTCCACATAAACTAGTGTATACTTCAGTACAAATTACAGAGCTAATTTTATTGCGCATACGCACTTTCTCTTCAGCGAAGCCGCGTATATACGCGCTTCCTCTTCGTCGAACTAGCGTATAGATCTTCAACCATTATAGAGCAACATACTTCTTCAAATCAGATATTCAGTTCAGATTTACCCTTTAACTTCAGACAGATGTTCGCCTCATCTCAGATTTAAACCTTCCATAAACAGATCTAGCAGATACAAATACATTCCAGATCTAGATATTACGCTTCATCATTTCTTCATAGGTGCATCATAGATTCAGATCTATTATCAAACCTTTACCCTTTCCATACAAATATACTTCATAGAGAAGTATTCATTCAAGCTCAGACATCTTGCTCCCACACTCACGATTTGCACAATGAATTTCTTCTCTTTATATAGGTTTACCCCTTTTCAATACCATGAGCCCCTTTTTCAATACCATGAGCCAAAACAATACCATGAGCCCAAAACTACATTACTTCCGATGGTATTCCTGGACGGGGTCATTTAGATGAATCATTACCTAATACAATGGGTCAATACCATGGTGGTTACCCCTGGTTTTGCACTTTAGGAGTGCTTTTGCCCATACGCTACTTGGAACGTTTATTCCCGCGTGCATACACGACTTCCCTTAGACAAAACCACGTATGCCTTGAAACATACTCTTTTCATCATGGATCTAGCACATATTGAATTCCTTTCTTCATTACCTTCTATACTCTCTGTAGATACATCAGATTTACATCTTTAAACAGGTTCATCAAGACATATTCTATCAAGCACAACTCCATCAGGTGGGTTGCCTTTCAAGGACAACACTTTATCAAGTGGGTACTCAGCATCATACTGTCAACACACATCATATCACATCAGATTTACATCATTTACCAAGTTCATCAAGTCAAGAATAACTTCATCAGGTGGTTCTCCATCAAGGACAACACATGTCAATAGTCGCATGTCTTCATCTTTATTCAGTGGGTTGCCATCAAGGACAACACTCTGCATCATATTGCCAACATTTATTTCATAGTTTTTTTTCTTGTTTGGTTGTTTGCTGAAACTTGCATGTATATGAAGTGTTGCACACCAAATGTGAGGAAATTTCATAATGGTTGTTGAAGTATTCTCATGTATAGTGTTGAATCGATTAACTACAAGTACTAATGTATGAAGCATGTAGGTTGCCATGAATTAGATGGAAACATTTTAATGGCTTAAATTCTATTTTTCTTCCTCTTTGTACAACTCTAGATAATTTTTCATACTATGTATTTGACAGAAGTCATAAATGAGATTGTAGAATTTTTGGGTTGTTGTTGTTTTGAAGAATCATGTTTTTGGGCACCCTTGTTGTCATTCAGCTCAATTTTAGGGGGTATCCGTACCTATAGGCCATTTCACCCCAACATTGATTTCAAAAATCAAGTTTTCGGACACTGATTCCCAAATATGCTCTGTTTTGCAGATTTGCTGCTGCATGTAGGAACCTCCTGTTGTTTTGTTTTGTTGTTTAGTTCTTTTTATATTGGATTTGCCTAATAATTTATGATGATGAATCTAATATAGGCTAACAACTTGGAAATTGTGTTTAAATTCTAAAATGGTTAATTGAAAAATTAAATAACTTTATCGCAACTTGTTGTATGACTGCTAAATGTTTGTCAAAATTCCTTAATGGTTGTACCTTACAACTTGTGAGCTATGTCTAAAATTCCTAAATATTTATATTCATTTATTGGCATATATTTAGCAATTAAGATGGATGATATTATACTTATATCTTGAGTTCAATTATTGGCATTACTCACAAAAAAATTAATTCATGTAATTTTGGATTCATGTTAGCTAATTGTTGTGAAAACACCTTAAAGAGATAATGGTTGTAAGTGTTTGAAAAAATGCCTCAATGGCTGTACATTTCATGTTGGTAATTGTTTTTCATAATGTTTCAATGGTTGCATCTAATTATGTTTATGAGCTGTCCATAAAAAAAAAAGGGCTTAAGTTAATTTAGGATTTTCAACCAAGGTGTTTCTAGTGTAATAACTCCATTGACTTATAGGGTCTTGCTAAAAATTCACAATTAGGGTAAGTAACTTGTTGTAATATTACCTCACATATGAATTCCTAATTATTGGATACCAACCCTATATAAATTTAATTATTCTCTTAAGAAAATAATTCATAAGCATGTTATTTAGAACAAAATAAAATTAGTCACTCTTGAACACATTTAATTACAACAAAATTAACAATTAGCTTGTTGTAAATTGTGGTTCATAAAGGTTGAAAATTATTCATCCCACTACATAATTTATATTTTCAAGATGATTTTAGTCTTGAAAAGCAAGTATTATGGTTCTATGTTTTGGATCTTGATAAAACTTGAACCTTGTAGCTTTGAGGATAAGTTTGTAGAATTTAGGGTGTAGTGTAAAGGACACCAATAACTTTTATGTCCTACAAAAAAATAAAAAAAATAAAAAAAAATTATGACATTTTGATTCAATATTTCTCTATAATAATTATGGTAGGTAAGGTGGGACCTTACATATGGTATCAAAGCTAGTTACAACACTAGGGCCTAATGGTCCAACATGCTTACTTGTAGGTTGATGATGCATGAATGTTGATTGTGCATGCATGTTGAGTTGCTTTATATCTTGACTTGGAAGCATATTTGTTGCATAGAGGATATTACTATCATTATGTCATTTAGAAACTCATGAAAAAAAAAAAATTTCTTTCTTATACTCCATTATATTTTTGTTAAGACATATTATCAAAAATATGTTAAAATGCTTAAAGACATGCTAGGAAAGGATGTGTTTGAGAAATTTTGGGTTAAACCCAAGTATGTGAATGACTTGATTTTTAATCAATGAGTGAGATAGGTGGAGTGCATGCATGGTTTCATATATGTTTAAATGCATCATTTTCAATGTGATTTGGGTTTAGTAGCTGTTAGGGTCCCGTGATTTGGCTGATTGGAAAGCCAAATGACAGTGTAACATCAAACCAGTCTTTGGAGCCCAAGGACCTAGCCTTCCTAGACTCAGAGAGGGCTCTCTCTATTTGTGTAAGGGATATCTGTGTGTTTGCTTATTGTGTTATGATTCTAGGCTAGTTATGAAGTGGGTTTTTGGTTTTTGTTTTCAGGTTGTGAGGGATGAAACTGATCAAAGATATAAGATAGGTAAAAAGATGCCAGATCAACTGGGCTACAGGGTCGAAAAGGTCAAGAAAGCTTTCAGATGGTGATACAAGGTTGTTGAAGGGCTGATTTGATTCGAGGTAAAATGGATCTTTGGGAAAAATGGAGTGAGATGGACATCAAGTTTGTGAATAACAAAGGATTTCAAGAACAAATAGTTTAATAGTTAACATAAAAATGGTAGGGAAAACTATTAATCATGAGAAATGTAACTATAAGTTGATCAACGCATAGAAATAAACATTCAAGCCATGCATAGAGATATATGACTCTCTAACTTTGGGAAATGGCTATCAGACTTTGGGGAAATACATTTAAGACAGACAAACAACTCAAATCACTATGCTGGAACACCTAAACATAGTACTTCAAGCTATTGGGCACTTTGAAAACAAGATTGCATATTTTTAGGCAAAGGGCAAGATTAGTACAAGACCTCCTTGGTTCAACAAATGATAATCTAATCAATCAAAGAGAAGTTTCATAGGTGGAGCTATGGCTAGCCATGAGTAAGCAGGGCATACCATAAATCATACTTAGTATGCATAAAACCATCAATGAAACAAGCAAACAATATTCTTAAGTTATTAAATAGCAATAAAGAATTCTTTAATGTGACTAAGAATGAAGAAAACATGGAAGCTATAAAGGAATAGAAAATTTGAGGTGCCTCAAAGGGCATGTCTCAAATATATTCTCTACTATCTTATAGCAAGCAAGAACATGGATTTATGAATGAAAACTAGGAAACAAAACAGAGAGAGAGACACTATACCATTCTACCAAGTCATGGAATCCAACAACAATCCTCTTTCATCATCCAAGAACATCCAAGAAACTATCCAAAAGCATGAGACAAATATTTCTTCCAAAGCTTATATGACCATATATTGCTTCTATTCATCAAGTTCAGCCCTATTTACAATGAAAGCCTTTGGAATATATAGGCCAAAGTGAGGAAAACCTCTTAGTTCAACTTGCAATCTCATTGGCCTATCCAAAATATTTGATTTTGTCCTTGAGGCTTTGCAAAGCGCAAGGCACAAAATATCTAATAAAATATCTAAAAAATTATAAAAAGTGGAAATATATTGACTTTTCATAACTTATCATGTACAAAAATAGCTAAACGCACATGAAGAAAAGTCACTTTTGAAAGGTTCAATTTTTACAAAAATACTCAAAAAATACATCAGCAAACGGTCCCCTGACTTGCCGGCAACTTTTGGAGGCCTTCCCGATTTTGAAACGAGGGTCATGATGGCTCATTGGAAAGCTCTGAGTGTCTACTTTCTGAGAATGTTTATTTTTATCCCAACTAACCACTGGAACTCCTCCAAAAATAGACCTGTGTGTGAAAAACCAAAAAATAGGCCTTGCTGATAAACGGGGCAGAGTGTAGAAAAAGCGAGTGTTTTTTACCATTTTGGGGGAGAAAATGATCTTGAATTGATCTGAAAATCGCTAAGTATGTGCCCATAAAATTATGGCATTCAATGATACCATTTTCATCCTTTTTTCTATGGTAAACTTGAGCTTCTTGGGAATAGGTTTGCTAGAAGAAGGCGAAGGATGGTGAGTAGGAGGTGTAGGAGATGTATGAACTGCAGGGACAGTGGAGAAATCTGGATGGGTGATGAAAGTATCCCAAGAGACCTCCCTCTTCTCAAGCTGATGAAGAATGATGACTTTGATGAGGGAGTGATGGAAGAGGCAGACTGTCTGCTGTGGAGGAGGCCTTTTCTAAACAGTGGAGGCCATTTTCTCAATGCTTCTATGTAGGAAGAAAGGGAGATTTAGCAATTTGGCCCTCGTGAAATGCATGAGCAATCGAATGCGATAGGCATAGACTCGGGAGAAAATTCCCTCACAAGTGAAGTATTTCATGATGATCTTCATGAGGGAGGCGTAACTAGTCAATAGATATGAGAAGGGGAAAATGGATAGACATGAATCTCTGTGCTTAGGCTTCAGAAAGGGCTTGTATTCTTCTGAGTCCAGGTGTTTTTGCTTAAACCAATTCTCCCAGACATAAGGGATTTTAGTGGACTTGGATATGTACCTTGGAGATAATTTGAAATCTAGGCCTGCCAGCTGGAAATGCTTCTCTTGAAACCTCAAAGCGCAAAGATGTGTCAAAGGGGAAAAGCTCTTCACCTCTTGCACTCTTTGACAAAAATATAACACCCAACCTCATGGAAATTAAACAACACTGATGGATGGCCATTCACTTCTTCAGTGGAAACAAGCTCAAATCTCTTGTGCAGGCCACTCCTACTGTCTTTCCTGGGAGGAATCTTGTTTTGAATGTTCTCTGAAACACCAAGCTGTCTCAAATGGCCTTTGGAATGTTTTCTCAAGCACACAACTCTGTCCTCCTTGTTAGTCATTGTTTGACCAAGGCAAACTGCTTCAAATTTTGTGTGAAATGATTCTTTAACACCAACTCCCTGCTCCTTTAAAATCATTCTTTTGTCTTCCTTTTATGCCAATCAACAAATAGTTATCAAAATACAAAAGCACACACAGTCAAAAGTTTACTGTGTTTGGGTAAGGTCAAAAGGGTCCTTTATGTTTTGGTATAAACAAGAAAGCCTTGTATCTAGACAAAGACAAAACACCCCTCTCAATCAAAAACACCCTTCTTGTATTCATTGTTTCTCATACACAGGTAGACAAAACACCTTCAAATTGAGTTAAAAGATCTTTTACCACAGTCTGCTTTATGGGACAAAGGAGGCAGCCCTAGTTTCACTGTTTTTCCACACAAAGAGGAATTTTGAAGTGATAGAGTATTTCAGACTTGATCACTGTTGTCTCTTTATAAAACTGTTTCACCTTAGGATCACTTGTTTCTTATACCCAGGTTAACAAAGCACCCTCAAATGACTTTGCAGAGTCTCTCACCACACTTTGTTTTATGGGACAAAGGAGGCAGCACTAGTTTCACTGTTTTAGTTATTCAAAAGGAGACACTTTTGAAGCTGACAAGGTATTCGGACTAAGACCACTGCTTTCAAAATAGGCTTATTTTTATCACCTTACAATCACTGTGCTTTCCTTACAAATACTGCTTTCACCTTAGAACATTGTTTTCACTTTAGACTTTGCTGATAGAGGTTAGTTTTGTCCTATCATAGTTAGGACACCTTCAACAAATTTAAAAACCTCTAACACTGTGCTTATTTTGACTAATTAGTGTTATGGTTCATCACTCTGTTTTGAAAATAGTTTAGGCCTTTTGAAAACAATATAAACACTCCACTAGCTTCCCACTGTAAAAAACTTCGTCAATATGTTTAACAAATCACCTGGCTTTTATACCAAGACCTTCTCTATTCAATCATTGTTTAGTCTTTCAAAACGTGGCATCAAACATCTTTTTAGAAAATGGAATGCACCAAGGAGGCAAATAAAATTACCTTGAGGATGGTTTGTGGCCTTTGTTTGAAGAGTTGAGCATCTTCGGAGATGCTTTGGAGGTGTTTTGATCACTCAACAGGCGCAACACGTTCAAAAGGAAAAGCGTCACGCAGCAACAGGGGTGTCGGGTTGGCCTTCGGGCGATTGTGATCGACGCCTATAGGCGCGCCACGTGCCGCTACAGGTGCATCGCGCAGACGTTATAGATATGTGTAAAACTGCATCTGAACGCACCGCGCGCTTTTCCAGGTGCGTCACACGGGCTTAAAACTTCAAAACTCTGCAACTTTTTCTCAAATTTCCCATTTTCTGCGTTGGAAAGCTAGGGGAGATGTTGTTTGGATTTTTGAAATGCAAAATGGGATTTTTCCAATGGTCCTTTTAACCTCTTAAAGTCAAAAAAAGCCAAATATCCTTTGAACTCTGTTTTGTGAGGGTTTTGAAGCTTTTTTTGAAAAAGGTACTGTTTGAAAAACAACAAATGAAGCTCAACTTTATCATTCATAATCTTCAAAATATAACAAACCCAATATTTCGACCAGGACTTTTTAAAGTGTTTTGGATGACTTTTTTGGAGATCTTCATACATGTGACCCCTTTTCACAGTGAGAAAGATATTTTGAAGGCCAACATCTGTCTCAGTGTTTTTCTCATTAAGGCAATACTCTTCTACTGCCTCTTCACTATTTTCTCATTGAAAAGAAAACCCCTAGATCGACAAAGTAATCCAGTCTTCAACTTTATGAAGATATAGCAGGGGATGGTAAACTGAAGTTTAAAATGTAAAATTGAGAAACTGTCCCTTTGTTCTTTTGTGAGGAAGGTATTTACACAATGATGAGCCCCCTACTTGTCATGAGGGAGGCCTATTTTTGACCAATGCTTGGGTTATTTTCAACCCCTGTTTCAACCAAGTGAAGAAGGTTTATGAACACACTATTAGTGGTTTTCTTTGTATTTGATGGCAGAAGTTAGTTTGAGACCAAGATTGTTTTACTTCCTTAACCATTTGCTAAACAATATTTCTTCATTGATAATCACCCCATTAGCTTCACACTGTATTTCAATTATGTGTTTTAACAGTGAAACTCATGTAAACATCTCTTTGAAGTACCACTACTTTGCCTATACTTTTAACACCATTTTCTATTCAGAAACCTTCAGTTGCTTTCCCACTGCACCTAAAATTTGCCTTTCAGTCAGTGAAAACCTTAAAATTAAATTCTATCCCTGGCCCTCTGCTTATAGATGAAGGAGGCCTTTATCATAGTGCCAAAACCCTCTGCTTGTAAAATGAAGGAGGTTTTCTCAATCTTCAACCCTCTGCTTGTAAAATGAAGAAGGTTTTCTCAGTCTTCAAACCTTTTCTCATGTATGGAGGAGGTTTTCTCAGTGATGCCATTTCATCAGCTTTTAAACAATGCTATCTTTCTTTTACTGCCTATTCATGCTTGAGAAAATGAAGATGACAAATTGAAAATAAGTCATGATGGGCATTTCTCTGAGACATGTAATTCTGCTTTCCAAATACCTTTGTGCCTCTTCAGACATCACAAGCAATTTAGCTAGTATCTGCAAAGTATTTCTTGTCATTTATGATTCACTAACCTTTTACTGTGATTATAGGAGCTTGATGAAATAACTCTCTGCCCTGTAGTTGCATCCCAGGCTCAAAACCACATGAGAAGCAGCTGTCTTCTCATGTTGATTTTAATACTGTCTTCTGGAATACTGGTACACTTCTGCTCTTGAGAGATCCATTGAAATACTGTAAAATCACCTAAAATTAGTTTGACCTATGGCATAGGCATTGCTGAGATTTCAGGGCTTGTTAGTGGCACGACTTAAGGGTGTAACCAATTTTATTTACAGAGTAGGAAGGTCTGTTAGGACTGGTTGATATTAGATAGAGGTTCTTTTGCTTTAGGATAGTTTTCCAAGGGAGAAATGCCTGAAGCGCCACTACCTAACTTAGGGGATACTTTTTGGACAGATTTGGATTATTTTCCTTGGAGCTGATGGACAAGATAGTATGGCTGAGGCTAGATAGGGCTTGATAATGAGGTTTTATCTTGTCATGGGCTGATTGAGAAGGTAGGAGGGAAAAAATGTTTATGGGTGTTTTCCAGCTGGTAAATTTGACAAATTTTGAGATCAGCTACTAGAAAAATTGGTTGTAACAACTAGTCATCACCAACAAGTGAAAAATACCGATGACTACTAGTGGCTCCATTTGGGGAAGGCAGCTCCTTTTTAGTTGGTGTCCAGAATTGCAGATCTTTGGCTTATGAAGACCATTGCCTTTATCCATTGGCGCAAATTTCTTTCTTCCTTGATGCTATTTCTGAAAATTGACAACATGATTAGCATCAATGATATTTCTACCTACCCCACTATTTTTCCTAACATTTTTTCTTCCTTTGGGTGCATTTGGACTAGCAACCCTTTGACATAATATTTTTGAAAAGTGAACCTATCTAGTTCTACACTTATATCCACCAAGATTTCAGATTAAGCTGATGAACTCCTTCATTTCTCTGCCTATGCTAGATCGACTGTCAAGGTTAAGCTGTTTGACAGGATTTTATTCTCTAATCTAAAAAATGAAATTGAAAAATGACGAAATTAGGATTAGACAGTCTGATTTGTCATGTACTTGTGGCATGAAAGACAAGCTGCACACAAATATTATTTTGCATAAAAATAAATCTAGGAAAACAAGGCTAGGATACACAATTTGTTTTTCATCCCTGATTTCCTCTTTGGTTATGTTTTGAGCATGTGGAACCAGTGTCTTTTCCTAATCTACTCTCTTTGATAAGTCAATATTACACAATGTTGACCATCTTTTCCATTCACTAACTTATCAACAAATAAATTTAAAACATCTTCAGCTATGATTAGGCTAGATAAATAACTAAAAAAGAAATTTGAGCACTAGTAGTGGCATTTAGACTTGCGCGCTTTCCGAATGACTATTTTTTGACATGGGGCCTTCTTTCTATTTTTCAAATCGCCCTCTTTTTCTATTTTTCTATTGTTTTTGAATTTTCTGTTTTTGATCTGTTTTCACACAATGGTATATACAATGATTGAAAATGTTTTTAAAATTGGAGCTCTTGAAAAAAATAATTCTTTAATGTCCCGCCATTCACAGGACCTCCAAAAGTTTCAGTCCCATCAAGTTCTTGCAGGAAAAAGGCATTGTTTCCGCTAACTGAGCTGATAATGAAAGGACCCTTCCATAAGTTTTCAAACTTGCCATGTTTACCTTTGTCTTCCCTTATAGAATCTCGTTTTAGCACTTTTTCCCCAATATGAAAATCATTTTCCTTGGTCCTTCTATCAAAAATTTGTGTTATTTTGTCTTGCACTAACTGAGCCTTTTGGTAAACTTGTTCTCTTGTTTGCTGTAAATCGATAGTCTGATTTACTCTCCTTTGCATGTCATTTTATTCTATTTGGACTTCCTGCAATAGCTTCATCACTGGAACTCTTAAAGATGTTGCGAAAATGGCATCTATGCCATAAACTAGTTGATAGGGAGACATACCTATTGATTTCTTAGTGGTTAGTCTATCAGCCCATAGTGCGTGTACTAGTTTTCCATGCCATGCTTTTTGATTTTCTTCCAAAATATTTTTTATGATGTTGACTAGGATTTTGTTAGAGGACTCGAATAAACCATTACCTTGAGGGTAATAAGTTGTGGAATGTCCTAATGAAATATGATATTTGTAACAGAAGTCAACCATTATTTTGGAGGAAAAGGTAGCAGCGTTATCCATAATGATATTTCTAGGATAGCCGAATCTAGATAGGGTGTTGGTTTCTAGGAACTTAATGATGACTGAATCGGTAGCGTTCCTGGAGAGTATGGCTTCTATCCATTTGGTAAAGTAATCAGTGGCTATAAGGATCCATTTATGTTGAGCAGATGAAGAAGAGTGAATTTTCTCGATAAAATCTAGACCCCATTGCTGGAAGGGTCCTTCAACTATGATGGGATGTAAGGGTAAAGGTAAAAGCTTTTTCTTGCCATCAAACATTTGGCACTTATGGCATGTCATAACTAGTTTGTGAGTGTCAGGAAATAAGGTAGGCCAATAATAACTGGCTCTGAGGATTTTGTTCGCTGTGGTTTTCCAGTAGAGATGATCTCCACATTCTCCTTCATGTATTTCATGCATTATTTTCTCTGCATCAGACTCAAGCAAACATTTAAGCATCATACCAGCGGGATTTTTCCAATACAGAACTCCATCTATAATGCAAAACTTTAAAGACTTTTGTTTAAGAAATCTTGCTTTTGTCTTTGATAAAGTTGGAGGAGCATTTAGGTAAAATAATACATAAAGAATATCTGCATACCAAGGTGAATTTAAAAACACTTGTTCAACATGAGGGGTTGTGCATTCTTCCTGTTCTTCTAAGGCATCAACAAAATTTATATCTAAAGCTTGGAGGTTGGTTTCAGCCATTATTCTTGCAAGTCCTTGACCTTTAACCAGTTTTGTGGGTCGGATTTCTAAGTCATATTCTAAGATGATAGCTATCCATTTTCCCCTTTTACCATCGGGATCTTGGTTTAATATGTTTTTTACGACGGAATTAGGAACAAAAGCAATGATATGAGAATTCAAAATGTAAACTCGGAAATCTATTAGTGCTTTTACCAATGCGAATGCCTATTTTTCTATGATGTTATATTTTAAGGGAGCATCTCTTACGGATTTGCTAAAGAAGGAAATGGGTTGTTCTGGCCCTACTGCGTTCTTTTGTAACAACACAACAACTATCATGTGTTCTGAGGCGAATGAAAAAATGTAAAAATCTTTGGTGAAATCAGGACTTATCAATACTAGTGTTTCAGTTAGGGCCTTTTTAACTAGTTCAAAAGATTTTTTGGCTTTCGTAGTACATTTAACCCCAACCTCTTTTTTCAACATATTTCTGATATCTCTCAGAAGTTAGGAAAGATTTGGGATGAATCTTCTCAAAAAATTAATCTTTCCGATAAAGGATTGCAGCACCTTTATGTTTCTGCGGTGACTTATTTATAATATGCCTTCGATTCTCTGGGGGTCTATTTTTATTCCCTCTTCCGAAATGATGTGACCTGGGAGTTTTCCTTCTTCTAGACTGAAAAGTGTTTTCTTGGGGTTTAGGGATAAGCCATATTTTCTACATTTGTTAAAAACCTTTCTTAAGTGAACCAGATGCTCTTCGTCTGATTTGGAATATACCGTGATATCGTCGAGGTATATAACTATGAAATAAATTATGTCTTCTGAGAAGGCTATGTCCATGGCTCTTTGAAATGTGGCGCCAGCATTCATCAATCAAAAAATGCATTTTAACGTACATGAAAGTACCCAAGGTGTGGTGAAAGCTGTTTTGTGTTGATCGGTGGGGTAAACTAGCACTTGGTTGTAACCAGAAAAACCATCAAGTAATGAGATCCTATTAGCACCTACTACCTTTTGAAGTATGTGGTCCATTTTGGGCAACGGATAGTTGTCTTTTAAACAGGCTCTATTTAGGTTTTGGAAATTGATACAGAGTCTAATTTCACCAGTATTTTTCCTAACTGATACTAGATTTGAAACCCACTCAGAGTACCTGAGGGACACTATTATCCCAGCATCATACATATTTTTGAATTCCTTTTCAACCAATGGTAGTAAGACTGGGTTTATTCTTCTTAACTTCTGTTTGAAAGGCTTCTGGTTTTCTTTAAGGGGAATCTTATGTTGAATGATGCTTGTGTCATATGATTTTAAATCTTCGTATCCCCATGCGAACACATCTTTAAATTCTTTAAACAACTTGATGTACTTCTGCTTCATGTGAGAAGGGAGGGTTTTGGATAGTTTGATATTTCTTGGTTCTTCCGGGCTTCCTATGTTATATTCTTCTATGTCGACCTCGGTAGATTCCATTTTTGGCTTTTTGGCCACATCGTTAAAATCAAACAATTCTTCTAAAGGTGCGAGCCCTCTAGGTATGGTGTCATTTTCACAGTGTAGGACTTCAAGTTCCCCTTGGTCTATGTCCTCTCCTATCTCAATTTCATATGAATTATTGACCAAGTTTACATCCGTCCAAGAAGGTAAATTTGGCTCTTGATCTTGATTTTTGCCAGGCTTCTTTTCTTTATTTTCTAAGTCTATTTTGGTTACTTCAAATTCATTCTTAGATTGTAAGAAATCATCAATTTGATCGTCATCTTTGAATATTTTCCAATGGTAAATATTATCTAGTACTGTAGGGCGATGTTTGACCTGAATACTGTATTTCTCGCTTACACATGGTATTTGGCCATTGCTTGCAGCAAAGGCGAGCTCATTTGCTAGGCTATTTTGAACCCTAGGGATATAAGTGAGTTCATACTTTTTGAAGGTTTTGAGGATTTATAAAGCTGCATTCCTGTATTCTCTTAGTCTTGGGTTTTTTGCCGAATATTCACCTTTGATTTGCCTAATTACAAGTTCTGAATGTCCCTGGGCTGATATTTTCTTGGCGCCTAAGTCCTTAAGTAAGTGCAGACCAAGGAGAAGGGCCTCATATTCCGCAATGTTATTAGTACATTGGAATTCTAATCTGAAAGAATGACCTTCATTAGTATTGTGTATCGAGATGCTGGCCCCTGAACTAGTTTTTCCACAAGAACCGTCAAAGCTTATACTCCAAAGAGCTTCTTTTTCATACACGACACTAAGCTGTTTTTCAGGTTTCTTGGGGCTTTGATCATTAGTTTCTTCATTTAGTAATGGGAAATTTAGTTTTGATGGTTTGAAGTCCTCTTCATTTTCATTTATCTACTCGTTTATATCACTTTCATTTTATAAGATAAAAGAATATAGATTGGAATGAATGGAATAAATGGGAGTGTTGTTTGGCTTATCCCAGTTGCTAACCATGTATTTCATGTGAGTTTCTCGGTATAACCTCCTAGTCTGGTTGAAAACTGGGATGGTAGAAAATGACATATCCATTTGTAGGTTACCTTGTATTTTGGTAGCCCATGCCCTTGATAGTGGCATTCCATACATGGGAGGAATATCGGCCACTACTACGTCCATGACTAAGTTTTTTGCCGGTAGTTGTGTTAAACCAAAACACAGGTTCTTTATTAGACGTAAGCATTTGACCCGACTTGAATCAAAGGAATACAGGTCTTTGTAAGGTTGAGTTACCTCTAGACCTAGGTTTTCCATTATTGCTTTAGGCATGAGGTTATGGGAGGCACCAGAATCTAACATGGCATTATGTAATATCTTGTCCTGTATATTCAAACTTACATAGAAAGGAGAGACGGTTCCTTCTTGTTATTCACCTTCTATTTTTGGGTTGAACAAGAGCTCGGGTTTTTTATCAGTTAGATTTAAAGTATCTGCCTCATTTCCTATACCAAAAACTTTGAAGATTTGAGATCTATACCTATCTACAGTTATTAGCTCAGTAAGGGGTATGGTTATTTTTATTTTAGAAATTTCCCCTTCGAAACTAAAAGGAGTTTGTAGTTTGGACAGATTTGTTTCTGCTTTTTCGGACATGATTTTCTCTATGTTCTTAATTTTCTAACTCTGGTTCAGGACTTTGTTTGACACAGCCACCCAGGGAATCTTTGTGGAGGTACTAGGAGCATCTGAGCCAAGACTTGTTTGAATAGCTTTATCTTTGTTTTGGTCAGTTTTCTTGACCATGATTTTGTTGCTATCTACTGCCTTTTTAAGGATGGTATCAGGGGTTTTAGTAGTGTCAAGGCTACCTTTCTTGGAGTTGTCTTGGTTTTTTCTGCTTCTAAGGTCATACTTCATGTGTGCTTCTATTATGGCATTTTGAAAATTTATGGCAAGATCTTTGGGATCTTCATAGTTGGTTTCATCTTGATTTGGAGAGAAGAATGTTTGTTCTTTTTTTGTGAGGTAAACCTCACTCTCGTTATGAGAACCTAATAGGTTCAAATGACTTTCATCAATGGGTTCAGTATCCCTCTCATCCTCATCAACATAATTTTCATTAAAGGGTGGCCTAATTTGTTGATCATTTTCCCTTTGTTTGTTTTGAGGCAATTCCCTCCTAAAATTTTGGTTCTAGTTTCTGTTTGGAGGGTTTGGCTGGTTGTCCCTAAGAGGCGCTTTTTCACTCATTTTTTCCCACATATTTGTCATGGATTTAACCAGGCCATCTATTCTAGGATCTGAGGAAGATAATGAAGGGGCAATTTCGTCCTGGTATGTGACTTTCCTTTCTGATCTGGTCCTCGCCCTTTTTTCTGCTAAGTTGGCTTCTGCACTTATGGCCACCTTTTGCATTTCCTCTAGGGTTGGGGGATCCTTGTTTCTTATTTGATAATTCATGTCTGGGTCAAAGCCTTCGGGAAATTTTTCTAAGACTGAGCCAAGTGGAGGGTTGAAGTGAGGTGGGAGGGCGTTATACACACTGCTGAACCTAGTGCAGTATCCTTGGACACTTTCCCCATTTTCCTGTTTTAGATTGTTATACTCTGACAGGATTTGAATGGGGTTCTTTCGAATTTCCCACTTGTTTATGAAGGTTTGGTAGAGTTCTGGGAGATTGTGGATGTTGTTTGGAGTTAAGCTCTTAAACCATTTTTTGGGTTCTCTGCCTAGGCTTTGGGCAAACATCCTCATTCTGATGGTCTCGTCTTCTATTTCCATGTATTCAAAGGCATTTCTAATCCTATCTACATGTTGTTGAGTTGTGGTAGTCTCAACTTCGATAAAGTGCGGGATTTGGGATCGATAGTCATTTTGTAAGGGAGCCAAAGGGTGTGGCAACACCAAGGGTGCATACTAGGCTGCCATGAAGGGAGCTAATGGATGATGTACAAAATGAGTGTTTGTGGGATGAGCTGAGGTGGTTTGAACAGTAGTGGTTTTGATGGGTGTGGCGGATGTACTTGGAATAGTGATCTGATTTTGAATAGATCTAGGATGGTAGGAGCCAAAGAGATGGAGAAGCTGAAGTAGGCGAGGCTTCTCTACTAGGACTCTATGGCAGATCTAGGGGCTCAAGATCGTCGAAGTCTATCTTAATTTGTGACTTACTTCTAAAAAGGGTTTTTATTGATTTTAAGTCAAAGGGGGAATCCTTCAAGGCTGCGAGGTGTTCAGGTACTGATCTTGCTTTACGGATGGACCTATCGGTAGCTAAATTTCCAGTTTCGGAAGCTTGCCACAGAAACTTCCTTGGGTCATCTACTATGATAGGGGGATTTGGATCTGCATGAGATCTGGTGTTGATTCTTAGTGAAGCCAGATTTCGAGTCTAGAGTTTAGAGAGGATGGAATTTTTTATTTTTTCGGATGGATGGCCTCTCTTGGGGTTTAATAATGTGAAGGATGGTCAAAACAAAATATGGACTAGTGGAGTTGCCAGGTGGTTTTCCATGAGAACTATGGTCCACCACCAACACTATCAAAGATGCTTATGGGAAAAAGTTTTATAGCAAAATTTGAGATGGAAACTTGCAAAGAAGAGTGATTCACTTGGTTTCAACAGTTTGCGAGGCTGTATGGACAAGCGAATGGTTCTTTTTGCAAGGTTACTTCTGTTTATCTCCTATGTTTAGGTGAGGTTTTCTGAATCACTAAGTTCTTCTTATTTTGTCACTGATTACAGATTTTCCACCCTAATTTTTAAGTTTTTGGGAGGATGAGTCAACAAAAAGGTATGGTTTACGAATTTTTTGGTTTTTTATGGAGTTTTAGGCCTACTGGAGGCTAGTGGAGTCGCCAGGTGGAACTTGATTGTTTTTGTAAAGATGTAGCTATGGTCCACCACCAGTGACTAGGGAGAAGCCAATCTGGGAATGTTTTGGGGTTTTTTGAGTTTTATGTGCAGCCTATGGTTTATTAGAGTGTTCTAGGCCTGTTTCAATCACTTTGCTAGGGTGGTGAAAACAAAAAGAGCTTACTCTAAATGATTCTATGGACAACTTGCCCGTTTAAATGTTTAAAGACTAATGAATCTACAAGAGTTTGCTATACTGTTATGTACTCAGTTAGTCCCACCCTGATCGCCATTATGTTAGTGTGGCGATGAGGTGGCTAAATGGTAGGTATGTTTGAAGATAAGGGATTTCTGGAGTCCTAAGGTATACTTAGATTGTCACTAACTCAAAGTCCCACCGTGATCGCCATTATGTTAGGGTCCCGTGATTTGGCTGATTGGCAAGCCAAATGATAGTGTAACATCAAACCAGTCTTTGCAGACCAAGGACCTAGCCTTCCTAGACTCAGAGAGGGCTCTCTCTATTTGTGTAAGGGATATCTGTGTGTTTGCTTATTATATTCTGATTCTAGGCTAGTTATGAAGTGGGTTTTTCGTTTTGGTTTTTAGGTTGTGAGGGATGAAACTGATCAAAGATATAAGATAGGTAAAAGGATGTCAGATCAACTGGGCTATGGGGTCATAAAGGTCAAGAAATATTTCAGACGGTGATACAAGGTTGTTGAAGGGCCGATTTGATTCGAGGTAAAATGGATCTTCGGGAAAAATGGAGTGATATGGACATCAATTTTGTGAATAACAAAGGATTTCAAGCACAAATAGTTTAATATCTGACATAAACATGGTAGGGAAAACCATTAATCATGAGAAATGTAACTATAAGCTGATCAACACATAGAAATAAACATTCAAGCCATGCATAGAGATATATGACTCTCTAACTTTGAGAAATGGATATCAGACTTTGGGGAAATACATTTAAGATAGAAAAACAACTCAAATCATTATGCCGAAATGCCTAAACATAGTACTTCAAGCTATTGGGCACTTTGAAAACAAGATTGCATAGTTTTAGGCAAAGGGCAAGATTAGTACAAGACCTCCTTGGTTCAACAAATGACAATCTAATCAACCAAAGAGAAGTTTCATAGGTGGAGCTATGGCTAGCCATGAGTAAGTAGGTCATACCGTAAATCATACTTAGCATCCATAAAACCATCAATGAAACAAGCAAACAATATTCTTAAGTTATTAAAGAGTAATCAAGAATTCTTTTATGTGACTAAGAATGAAGAAAACATGGAAGCTATAAAGGAACAGGAAATTTGAGGTACCTCCAAGGGCATGTCTCAAGTCTATTCTCTACTAACTTATAGCAAGCAAGAGCATGGATTTATGAATGAAAACTAGGAAACAAAACAGAGAGAGAGACACTATACCATTCTACAAAGTCATGGAATCCAACAACAATCCTCTTTCATCATCTAAGAACATCTAAGAAATTATCCAAAAGCATGAGACAAGTATTTCTTTCAAAGCTTATATGACCATATATTGCTTCTATTCATCAATTTCAGCCCTGTTTACAATGAAAGCCTTTGGAATATTTAGGCCAAAGTGAGGAAAACCTCTTAGTTCAACTTGCAATCTCATTGGCCTATCCAAAATATCTGATTTTGTCCTTGAGGCTTGGCAAAGCCCAAGGCACAAAATATCTAATAAAATATCTAAAAAATGCTAAAAAAGGGAAATATATTGACTTTTCATAACTTATCATGTACAAAAATAGCTAAACGCACATGAAGAAAAGTTACTTTTGAAAGGTTCGATTTTTACAAAAATACTTAAAAAATACATCAACAAAAGTCCCCTGACTTGCCGGCAACTTTTGGAGGCCTTCCCGATGTCAAAACAAGGCTCATGATGGCTCGTTGGAAAGATCTGATTGTCTGCTTTCTGAAAATTTCTATCTTTCCCCAAACTCACCAATGTAAGTCTTCCAAAAATAGACCTATGTGTAAAAAAGCAAAAAATAGGCCTTGCTGATAAACAAGGCAGAGTGTAGAAAAAGCTAGTGTTTTTCGCCATTTTGGGGGAGAAAATGATCTTCAATTGATCTGAAAATTGCTGAGTATGTGCCCATGAAATTATGCCATCCAATGATACCATTTTTCAGCCTTTGAGAATGCCCCAAACTGAAATGGCAATGCTGTTGGCAATATGATGCAGAGTGTTGTCCTTGATGGCAACCCACTGAATGAAGATGAAGACATGAGACTGTTGACATGTGTTGTCCTTGATGGCAATTGACTTGATGAAGTTGTGCTTGATAGAATATGTACTTAATGAAGTAAATATGATGTATCTACAGTGTGTACAGAAGGCAATGAAGAAAGGAATTTAGCATGTGCTAAATCTTGATGAAATAAGTATGTCTCTAGGCATACGCGGATTTGCCTAGGGGAAGTCGCGTATGCACGCGGGAATCAACGTGCCAAGTCGCGTATGGGCAAAAGCACTCTTAAAGTGCAAAACTAGGGGTAACCACCATGGTATTGACTCATTGTATTGGGTAATGATTCGTCTAAATGACCCCGTCCAGGAATACCATCGGAAGTAATGTAGTTTTGGCTCATGGTATTGAAAAAGGGTAAGCCTATAGAAGGAGAAGAAATTCATTCTGCAAACCATGAGTGTGGGTGCAAGAAGTCTGAGCTTGAATGAATACTTCTCTCTGGAGTATATCTGAATGGAAAGGGTTACAGTTGAATGAAAGATCTGAATGTATGATGCACCAATGAAGGAGTGATGAAGAAGGGGATCTAGATCTGTATTGTACTTGTATTTGCTAGATCTGTTTATGGAATGATTAGATCTGTGATGAGGCGAACATCCAGGCGAACATCTGTCTAAGGTAAAGGGTAAAATCTGAAGTGATGTATCTGTTGTGAAGAATTGCAATGACATTTAAGTTTGAAGAACCATACGCTAGTTCGCCGAAGAGGAAGCGCGTATATACGCGGCTTTGCTGAAGAGAAAGCGTGTATGCGCAATAAAATTAGCTCTATAATTTGTACTGAAGTATACGCTAGTTTATGTGGACGGAAGCGCGTATATACGCGACATCAGAGAAAGGAAAGCGCGTATGCAAACTAGGGTTTGCTGAAGTCTGTGGTAAGAAATGTCTGATCTGTTTTGCTGGTTTACTGATATCTGTCAGTGAGTTATATGTATCTGTTTCATGGTTGACTGTGCTTAAAAGTATGGAAAGGGTCTAGTTTGAAAATATGATGAAATGTGGCCTGCAAGTGGTGTTCTATTGAAGTTGTTGGATCCAGTGTGAAAATTGATGAAACGTGGTCCAAGGTGGTGCTGAGGGTTGTAGCCTTCAGTCAAGGGGTTGTAGCTCCCTTCCAGGTGAGGCTGGTAAACGAGATCGGGGGTTGTAGCTCCCTTCCAGGTGAGGCTGGTAAACGAGTCAGGGGGTCGTAGCTCCCTTCCAGGAGAGGCTGGTAAACGAGCGCAGGTGGGTGCCTGCGTGCTGGTCAAGTCTGCGCCAGCACATATGTTGTAAGATTTTTTCTCTATAATAAAATATTGAAGGCTGAGCAACTGCAGCGGTGGTTTTCTCCCGACTTGGGTTTCCACCTAAAAATCCTGGTGTTCATGTGTGATGCTTTGTGTGATGGTTAACTCTGTTCTTGCTGTTCATGTTTACTATTTATTAAACATCTGATGAATGAATGGTGGAATAATTTAAGTGAAGAACTAATGACATAATTAGATATTTGTGTATACGCGAGTTTCATAAAGGGTATCCGTGTATATACGCGAGTCTGTTTCAGGAAAGTAGCGTATGGGTTTTAGAAGCAAGAAAAAGTAAAAGTTTTGAATATGCAGTAAATACTGATTCACCCCCCCCTCTCAGTATTTTTCCCAACAATTGGTATCAGAGCAGGTCCTTCTGCAGAAGCTTGATCGCTTGAAGGTGATCCGTCGCAATGGGAAGTCAAGAAGGATTAATGTCTATAAAGCCACCTCTATTCAATGGAAGCAATCTGATATTCTGGAAGGTACGAACAAAAGCTTATCTGCAAAGTCTTGGTGCAGATGTATGGGCAATCGTGGAAGAAGGCTATCAATATCCGACAAGTATTCCTACTGATGCGGCTGAAAGGAAGAAGTATGAAATCAATGCCAAAGCGGTGAATGTCTTATTAGGAAGCATGTCTGAACCAGAATTTGCTAAGGTGATGCAGCTAAATTCAGCAAAAGAAATATGGGACAAAATCATTCTGAGCTATGAAGGAGATACAAAGGTAAAAAGTGCAAAACTCCAAACTCTCATAATTGAATATGAAAATTTGAGGATGCATAGTGATGAAAGTATTGCCAGTTTCTTTTTACGTCTAGATGATATTGTAAATCGAATGAGAAATTTGGGTGAAACCATAGCCGATACTACTCTGGTGGAAAAAGTCTTAAGATCCTTGACTTCAAAATTTGACTCTAAAGTTTCAGCTATTGAAGAAAGGCAAGATCTGCAAACTCTTACTATTTTTCAATTACATGGTATTCTGACTGCTTTTGAAATGAGACAAGGAGGTCCTTCTCAAATCAAAGAAGCTGCTTTTAAGGCGTCTGCAAAAGGAAAAGAAAAGGAAGTTGTCAAGGAATCTAGCTATATATCCGAAGAAGAAGAAGCAAATTTTGTGAGAAAACTCCAACTTGGTACTGGAAGATTCAAAGGTAAGCTTCCCTTCAAATGTTTTGAGTGTGGAAAAGTTGGTCATTATGCTGCAAAATGTCCTTATAAAGAAACATCCGCTAAAGGAAAAGAAGTAACAAGAAGGAATAAGAATTGATCTAGCACAAGAAAAAGTTACTATATTAATGAAGACAGTGATGGGTCATCTGATAGTGAGGAAGAATGTGAACAAAATATTAAACTACTCATGGCAAAAGAATCTAGAGAAGAAAAGGATACTTTTGTGGATGCTCTGGAAGACAATGATTTTCTTGAAGAAAACAATCAACTCAAAGTAAGCCTAGAAGAAAAGAACATAATCATAGAGACTCTTGAAAATCGGCTTGAAGCAAAGGAAAAACACATTGAGGAATTGGAGTGTGAAGTAGTAAGTCTAAGGAAAGATAATGAGAAAGAAAAAACTCTCAATCTTAAATTTGCTAAAGGTTCAGAAACCTTAGATGAGATTATCAAGATACAACAGTCTCCTTTTATAAAAACAGGTCTTGGATATACTGGGGAATCTTCCTAGACTTCAGCACCAAATTATCTGAAAGCAGCCACAGCTGGTGCACTACATTCAGCCACTCAGCAAGGGAACAAAGGATCTTTCCAGGTAAAGCATGATCATCTCAATTCAAAGAACACTAACAAGGAGATCTTTCAAAGAAGCTACAACCAACAGGTAAACTCAAATAGAAGATTTCATGATCGCATAAATTTCTACTTCAATGGACAATGTTTCTCATGTCACAATTTTGGTCATAAAGCTGTTCAATGTGTTGCATATAAAACCATCATGACAAGAGAAGCAAGAAAGAAAAGAATAAATATTGAACCAAAGAGGAACACCTATAACAACTTTTCTCCTCTTCAAAATGAAGTTGAATGTACTTATTGCAATAACTTTGGTCATGAAGAATCTGAATGCAGGAGCAAGGTCCAGCCAAAAGAACATGATCCCTCAAGCTCTAAAGTGTGGAAAAAGAAAGAAATACCGGTTGAAAATTGTGGGATAGGATTATTTGCAGAAGGTGAAGAAAATCAATGGTACATTGATAGTGGGTGCTCAAGACACATGACAGGTGACAAAAGAAAACTCCTTACATATAATGCTCTAGAGAAGGAAAAGAAAGTTACATTTGGAAATGATACTCCTGTTGTAATTAAAGGAAAAGGGTCAGTGTTTCTAAAAGAAAAGGTGAAGGCTAATGATGTCATGTATGTGGATGGATTAAGGCATAACCTGTTAAGTGTAAGTCAAATGTGTGATCAAGGAACAGAAGTGGTGTTTAGTTCAAAAGAATGCGTGGTTCGTGATCTTGATACAGGTAAAATCATTATAAAAGGAAAAAGAAATCCAAGCAACCTTTATGTACTAAATGGCATAGATCAATGTTACTTGAGCAAGTCTTCAGAAAATTGGCTATGGCATAGAAGGCTGGGGCATCTGAGCTTCTCTCAAATCAACAAAGCAAGTAGACTTCAAGCTGTTCGTGGTCTTCCCAATATTAATCTACCAGAAAGTATCATATGCAAATCTTGTCAATTCGGTAAGCAGACCAGAGTACGATTTAATGCCAAAGAAGGATCATCAAGTGAGCCTCTTGAACTCATTCATATTGACATATGTGGACCTATGAGGAAAAAGTCACCACGTGGGGAAGAATACTATATATTATTCATTGATGATTACTCTAGAATGTGTTGGATCGGGCTCATTAAACATAAAGATGAAGCATTTGAAAAATTTCAGATCTTCAAAGCATTAGTTGAAAATGAATTAGATCTAAAAATCAAGTGTCTTAGATCTGATCGAGGAGGAGAATATACATCAAATGAATTCTTTGAATTTTGTGAAAAATATGGCATAAAAAGACAATTCTCTGTATTCTCTGTAGCAGGCACTCCTCAACAAAATGGCGTAGCAGAAAGAATGAATAGAACAATTCAACAAATGGCTAGAGCTATGCTCGATGATTCTGGAACTCCTGACATGTTCTGGGGAGAAGCAGCACATACAGCAGCTAACATTCTCAACAAGGCTCATGTTCGGGTAAATAGTGACAAAACTCCATATGAACTCTGGTATGGTAATTGTCCATCTTTGAAGCATTTTAGAGTTTTTGGAAGTAAATGCTTCATCAAAAATAATGATGAAAAACTTGGCAAGTTTGAACCTAGATCAGATGAAGGGATATTTCTTGGTTACTCATCTTCAAGCAAAGCATACAAATGTTACAATAAAAGGCTTCGAAATATTGTTGAATGTATTGATGAGTTCCTACTCTCCCTAAAGAAGAAAACAACTGAACAAAGAAGATGATGGCATCTGTTAGTCTTTCTGCATCAGTCAGAAATGATGTAGACAGTGGATCCATCAAGTAACTCAAGATGGATCATCTGGAAAGCCTCATCCGGGGACATATTCAAAAGAATCATCCTAATTTCAAATTGGAGACAAGAATCAGTGTAATGAACACATGAGAACTCGATATTCTAGCTGGGTCCGGCACTTCTATCCTACAATCAACCACACAATGTCAATCAAGCTAGCAAAGATGAATGTTGGGAAGCAGTTTATGGATGAAGAGCTTGATCAAATTGAAAAGAATGACATTTGGGAATTGGTACCAAGACCACATGATAAAAATGTCATTGGAACTAAATGGATTTTCAAGAACAAGTTAAATGAGAATGGGGATGTTGTAAGAAACAAAGCTAGACTGGTTTGCAAAGGGTATACTCAACAAGAAGGTATATACTTTGAAGAAATTTTTGCTCCTGTAGCTAGACTTGAAGCCATCAGAATGTTTCTTGCTTTTTCAAGTTATCAACAAATCAAAGTTTATCAAATGGATGTTAAATCTGCTTTTCTTAATGGTGATCTAGAAGAAGAATTATATATAGAACAACCGGAAGGATTCATTTTGGGAAATGATGAAAATATTGTTTGTAGACTTAAAAAGGCTCTATATGGTCTCAAACAAGCTCCAAGGGCTTGGTATTATCGTCTTGACAAATATCTTCATCAACAAGGATTTTCAAAGGGGTCTGCTGATAGCAACTTATACACAAAAGTTGAAAATGATAAAATATTGATTGTGGTTGTATATGTTGATGATATCATTTTTGGGAGTAACGAAGAATCTTTGAGTCAAAAATTTGCTTCTGTCATGCAGCAAGAATTCGAAATGTCCTTACTTGGAGAACTAACATTCTTTCTTGGGTTACAAGTGCATCAAACTGCAGATGGTATATTCCTATCACAAGAAAAATATATTAAGCAAATTCTGAAGAAGTATGGCATGGAAGAATGCAAACCTGTAAGTACACCAATGATAACCGGATGTAATCTTAGTTCTCATGATGATTCTCCCCCGATGAATCAACCAGAATACAGATCAATGATAGGAAGTCTACTTTATCTCACTGGGACTAGACCAGACATTATGCATGCAGTTGGGATTGTTGGACGATTCCAAGCTAATCCAAAAGAGTCTCACCTTCAGGCTGTTAAAATAATTTTCAAATACCTACAAGGAACTCAAGACCTTGGTCTATGGTATCCAAAGAATGCTGATCTTACTCTTCATGCTTACACTGATGCAGATTGGGCTGGAAGTGTTGATGATCGGAAAAGCACTAGTGGTGGTGCATTCTATATGGGACCCCGGTTAGTATCTTGGTTCAGCAAGAAGCAAAATTCTATTGCCTTATCTATAGCAGAAGCAGAATATGTGGCTGCCGCATCTTGTTGCACTCAACTCCTTTGGATGATGCAAACCTTACAAGATTTTCAAATCAAATGTACACCTCCTGTCCCCATTAAGTGTGACAATACAAGTGCCATCAGTATTTCAAAGAATCCCGTTATGCATTCGAAGACCAAGCACATTCCCATCAAGTATCACTTCTTACGTGAACAAGTGCTTGAGCAAAAGGTGAAGTTGGAGTATGTTCCCTCCAAAGAACAAGTTGCTGATATCTTTACCAAACCTCTGCCCAGGGAAGCATTCGAGTATCTAAGACAGAAGCTGGGAGTGTTCTCTGCCAGTCAAAAGCACAAATCTGCATAAATTTCGAAGATGGCATTGGATACGCGGATTTCCTGAAACACAGTCGCGTATATACGCGAGTTCATGCACAGAAAACCGCGTATGTCTGATTGCTGACATTTTTCTGTTTGGAGTCAGCTCTCTTCAGCACAGCTGCAGTGCTGTTTGGTATCTATGATACTATTTGGTATCTCTGGTGGTGTTCCAGTTCTCATAATTCTATTTCTAATGTTTTGATAAAGATGCCTTGATGATTTGTTGGTAAAAGTGTTCAGGATGCACAAACTAAGGGGGAGCCTTAGTCATATGGAAAGGTTGCTTGGATGCACAGATTCAGGGGGAGCATTAGCTTTGCTGAGTATAATGCATTGTTGGCATTATGATGGTTTTGAAATATGTTCTCTTTCTTGAGGACTTTCTGGTGTTGGTCTTAAAGTTATATTTGTAGTTTGATGAAAAGGCCATGTAGAGATCCATGATGTAAAATTGTAATATTCAGTCATGTAAGGACTTGATAAATTTGTAAACCCACTTGGTTGGGTAGCTGAGTCAAATTTTGTAAACCCACTTGGTTGGGTAGCTGAGTAAAATTTGTAAACCCACTTGGTTGGGTAGTTGAGTCTCATATGTAAATCCACTTGGTTGGATATTTGATGTAAGTATGAGTCTTTGGTGATAGGAAGTTCATAGAGTCATGTACTTCATTGAAAAATATGTTTGAAAATTCAGCATGAACTCAGGGGGAGCTTGGTCACTTCAGTATATATCAGATCTGCAGAACGCTTCTTCCACATGAGGAGAAAAGGGGAAGAGTATGTTGGTTTTGGTCCGTCGTTTGCCCTTGATGTCAAAGGGGGAGAGTGACATGGTGGTTGAATGAAGAGAAAGAATGGTGTCAAAAATGGAGAAAGTGACATGGTGTCATTGTGTTCTTAATATACCTATCTGATGTGGTAACCAAACACCATCATGGTTGCCATCAAGTCCAAAGGGGGAGATTGTTGGAAATATGATGCAGAGTGTTGTCCTTGATGGCAACCCACTGAATGAAGATGAATACATGAGACTGTTGACATGTGTTGTCCTTGATGGAAATCCACTTGATGAAGTTGTGCTTGATAGAATATGTACTTGATGAAGTAAATCTGATGTATCTACAGTGTGTACAGAAGGCAATGAAGAAAGGAATTCAGCATGTGCTAAATCTTGATGAAAAGAGTATGTCTCTAGGCATACGGATTTGCCTAGGCTTATGCATGGAGAACTGTCATGCCAAGTCGCGTATGGGAAAAAGCGCTCATAAAGTGCAAAACCAGGGGTAACCACCATGGTATTGACCCATTGTATTGGCTAATGATTCGTCTAAATGACTCCGTCCAGGAATACCATCGGAAGTAATGTGGTTTTGGCTCATGGTATTGAAAAAGGGTAAACCTATATAAGGAGAAGAAATTCATTGTGCAAACCATGAGGGTGGGTGCAAGAAGTCTGAGCTTGAATGAATACTTCTCTCTGGAGTATATCTGAAAGGAAAGGGTTACAGTTGAATGAAATATCTGAATGTATGATGCACCAATGAAGGAGTGATGAAGAAGGGGATCTAGATCTGTATTGTAATTGTATTTGCTAGATCTGTTTACGGAATGATTAGATCTGTGATGAGGTGAACATATAGGCGAACATCTGTCTGAGGTAAAGGGTAAAATCTGAAGTGATGTATCTGTTGAATTGCAATGACATTTAAGTTTGAAGAACCATACGCTAGTTCGCCGAAGAGGAAGCACGTATATACGTGGCTTCGCTGAAGAGAAAGCGCGTATGCGCAATAAAATTAGCTATGTAATTTGTACTGAAGTATACGCTGGTTTATATGGACGGAAGCGCGTATATACACAACATCAGAGAAAGGAAAGTGCGTATGCAAACTAGGGTTTTCTGAAGTCTGTGGTAAGAAATGTCTGTTCTGTTCTGCTGGTTTACTGATATCTGTCAGTAAGTTATTTGTATCTGTTTCATGGTTGAATGTGCTTAAAAGTATGGAAAGGGTCTAGTCTGAAAATATGATGAAATGTGGCCTACAAGTGGTGTCCTAAAGGAAGCTTTGGATCCAGTGTGAAAATTGATGAAACGTGGTCCATAGAGGTGTTGAGGGTTGTAGCCTTTAGTTAGGGGGTTGTAGCTCCCTTCCAGGTGAGGTTGGTAAACGAGATCAGGGGGTCGTAGCTCCCTTCCAGGAGAGGCTGGTAAACGAGTCAGGGGGTTGGAGCTCCCTTCCAAGAGAGGCTGGTAAACGAGCGCAGGTGGGTGCCTGCGTGCTGGTAGGAGTCTGCACCAGCACATATGTTGTAAGATGTTTTCTCAATAATAAAATATTGAAGGCTAAGCAACGACAGCGGTGGTTTTCTCCCGACTTGGGTTTCCACCTAAAAATCCTGGTGTTCATGTGTGATACTTTGTGTGATGGTTTACTCTGTTCTTACTGTTCATGTTTACTGTTTATTAAACATCTGATGAATGAATGATGGAATGATTTAAGTGAAGAACTAATGACATAATTAGATATCTGTGTATACGTGAGTTTCATAAAGGGTATCCGCGTATATACGCGAGTCTGTTTCAGGAAAGTAGCATATGGGTTTTAGAAGAAAGAAAAAGTAAAAGTTTTGAATATGCAGTAAATACTGATTCACCCCCCCCCCCTCAGTATTTTTCCCAACAAATGCCCATGAGTTTTGGCCAAAAACCCGAAAATGATAAAAAACCAAAATTTGTCGAATTTCACCCAAACTTGGCGAGCATGACCCTCAAGGGTTTTCAGAAACATGTTGTGAAGATGAGGTCAAAATTTGGAGCCTTGAGGTGTCTTTTCTCAATTTTGGTGCCGGGCGCTTCCCTTTAGCCTCCTTGAGTTTTTCCTAAGCAGCCTTCAACTTCCGCCGAGCAAACTCATTAAGATTTTTATAATGCCCTGTCATCCTCCATTGAAGGTCCAAGTCCCTATTTGCCTTCTCCATTTTCTTCTCCAAGGGATCATTAACTCTCTCAAGCCATGCTTCCCGATTGTTCTCTATCTCTTTTTCGAACAATGTAGTGAGAGGGGTAGATTGGAGAAGGGCATCTTCTTTTTCCTTTTGTTTCTCAAGGGCCTTTTTGAGCCCCATGGTTCTTGGCCTCTTTCGCCTGGGCTGATCTTCGCCTTCGCTCTCATCGAACTCACCCATGAGTTCTTCCAATCTAACTTGTGCATTGGAGGCCTCTTTTTTGTATTTGATTTCCCATGTCTCATATACAGCCATATGGACACTCATCTGTTTGTTTTGAACTTGCAAAAAGTGATTGAAGTTCCTAGCCCTATCAAGATCAGTCCTCAAAGCATCAATTTGGTTTTCTCTATGGAACAAGAGATTTTCTAGGATCTGGGCTTCATTATCACTATCATCACTTTGGATTTGGATGATTTTGAATTCCCTTTCCTGTTCATGACTTCTTTCTTCCTTGTCCTTCCCTTTGCTTTGGGTGGCTCTTTTAGTATTCTTCCTCTTGGGAAATTCGACCATGGGTTTCTTAGGAAATTTTCCCTTGCTTTGGAGGGCCCTAGTTACATTTGGAGTTACAACTCTAGGCACCCTTTTCCTTGATGTATGGGGCTTGGCCACTTTCGGAGAAGAGAGCATGGCCCCTAGCCTAGGAGAGGCAGCTAGCACATGCTCCATGGGCTCTTTACCCTTGTCACTTTGCTCCTCATTTTTTCCACTATCTTGGATTTCTTCATGGATGCCTTGGCTGTCTTTTTGCATTTCCTTTTGAGGGTTGTCCTCCTCACTGTGTTGCACTTGTTTATCATGCTACCCTTCTTCTTCATGAGGCTATTGTTCCTTTTTATGAGGTTTTTGTTCCTCATCCTGTAGCTGCCTCTGTTGATCATCATGAGGTTGTTGTTCATCATGCTATGGCTGCCTCTGTTCATCATCATGAGGTTGTTTTTCATCATGCTATGGCTGCCTCTGTTCATCATTTTCATGAGACTGCTCACCTTCACTGTGTTACTTTTCATCATGCCTAGGAATCTACTGTTTTTCCTCACTGTGATGATGCTCATCATCATGCCCTTCTTCCCCTTGCTGTTCTGTCTCACTGTGATGCTGCTCTTCATCATCTTCCTCATCATGCCCTTGCTGCCCTGTTTCATCATGTTGCTGCTCATCATCACTTTCCTCTTCTTGCTCATGCTCTTCTTCCTCATCATGCTCTTTTGTTTGTTCTATGGTAAACTTGAGCTTCTTGGGAATAGGTTTGTTAGAAGAAGGCGAAGGATGGTGAGTATTAGGTGTAGGAGATGTATGAACTGGAGGGACAGTGGAGAAATCTGGATGGGTGATGAAAGTATCCCAAGATACCTCCCTCTTCTCAAGCTGATGAAGAATGATGAATTTAATGAGGGAGTGACGGAAGAGGCAGGCTGTCTGCTGTGAAGGAGGCCTTTTCTGCACAGTGGAGGCCATTTTCTCAATGCTTCTATGTAGGAAGAAAGGGATATTTAGCAATTTGGCCCTCGTGAAATGCATGAGCAATCGAATGTGATAGGAATAGACTCAGGAGAATCTTCCCTCATAAGTGAAGTATTTCATGATGATCTTCATGAGGGGGGCGTAACTAGTCAATAGATATGAGAAGGGGAAAATGGATGGAAATGAATCTCTGTGCTCAGGCTTCAGAAAGGGCTTGTATTCTTTTGAGTCCAGATGGCTTTGCTTAAACCACTTCTCCCCGACATAAGGGATTTTAGTGGCCTTGGAGATGGACCTTGGAGAGAATTTCAAATCTAGGCCTTCCAGCTGGAAATGCTTCTCTTGAAACCTCAAAGCGCAAAGATGTGTCAAAGGGGAAAAGCTCTTCACCTCTTGCACTCTTTGAAAAAAATCTAAACACCCAACCTCATGGAAATTAAACAACACTGATGGATGGGCATTCACTTCTTCAGTGGAAACAAGCTCAAATCTCTTGTGCAGGCCACTCCTACTGTCTTTCCTAGGAGGCATCTTGTTTTGAATGTTCTCTGAAACACCAAGTTGTCTCAAATGGCCTTTGGAATGTTTTCTCAAGCACACAACTCTGTCCTCCTTGTTAGTCACTGTTTGACCAAGGCAAACTACTTCAAATGCTGTGTGAAATGGTTCTTTAACGCCAACTCCCTACTCCTTTAAAAGCAATGTTTTGTCTTCCTTTTATGCCAATCAACAAATAGTTATCAAAATACAAAAGCACACACAGCCAAAAGATTACTATGTTTGGGTAAGGTCACAAGGGTCCTTTGTGTTTTGGTATAAAAAAGAAAGCCTTGTATCTAGACAAGACAGAACACCCCTCTCAATCAAAAACACCATTCTTGTATTCATTGTTTCTCATACACAGGTAGAAAAAACACCTTCAAATTGAGTTAAAAGATCTTTCACCACAGTCTGCTTTATGGGACAAAGGAGGCAGCCCTAGTTTCACTGTTTTTCCACACATAGAGGACTTTTGAAGTGATAGAGTATTTCAGACTTGATCATTGTTGTCTCTTTACAAAACCGTTTCACCTTAGGATCACTTGTTTCTTATACCCAGGTTAACAAAGCACCCTCAAATGACTTTGTAGAGTCTCTCACCACACTTTGTTTTATGGGACAAAGGAGGCAGCACTAGTTTCACTGTTTCAGTTATTCAAAAGGAGACACTTTTTAAGGTGACAAGGCATTCAAACTAAGACCACTACTTTCAAAATAGGCTTATTTTTGTCACCTTACAATCACTGTGCTTTCCTTACAGAGAATGCGTTCACCTTAGAACACTATTCTCACTTTAGACTTTGCTGACAGAGGTTATTTTTGTCCTATCATAGTTAGGACACCTTCAACAATTTTAAAAATCTCTAACACTGTGCTTATTTTGACTAAGTAGTGTTATGGTTCATCACTTTGTTTTCAAAATAGTTTAGGCCTTTTGAAAACAATATAAACCCTCCACTAGCTTCCCACTGTAAAAAACTTCGTCAATATATTTAACAAATCACCTGGATTTTATACCAAGACCTTATCTATTCAGTCATTGTTTAGTCTTGCAAAAAACGGCATCAAACATATTTTTAGAAAATGGAATGCACCAAGGAGGCAAACAAAATTACCTTGAGGATGGTTTGTGGCCTTTGTTTGAAGAACTGAGCAGCTTCAGAGATGCTTTGGAGGTGTTTTGATCGCTCAACAGGCGCGACACGTTCAAAAGGAAAAGCGTCGCACAACAACAGGGGTGTCGGGTCGGCCTTCGGGCGATTGTGATCGACGCCTACAGGCGCGCCATGTGCCGCTACAGGTGCACCGCGCAGACGTTATAGCTCTGTTTAAAACTGCTTCTGAATGCACCGCGCGCTTTTCCAGGTGCGTCGCGCTGGCTTAAAACTTCAAAACTCTGCAATTTTTTCTTAAATTTCCCATTTTCTGCATTGGAAAGCCAAGGGAGATGTTTTTTGGATTTTTGAAATGCAAAATGGGATTTTTCCAATGGTCCTTTTAACCTCTTAAAGTAAAAAAAGCCAAATATCCTTTGAACTCTGTTTTGTGAGGGTTTTGAAGCTTTTTTTGAAAAAGGTATTGTTTGCAAAACAACAAATGAAGCTCAACTTTATGATTCATAATCTTCAAAATATAACAAACCCAATATTTCGAACAAGACTTTTTAAAGTGTTGTGGATGACTTTTTTGGAGATCTTCATACATGTGACCCCTTTTCACAGTGAGAAAGATATTTTGAAGGCCAACATCTGTCTCAGTGTTTTTCTCATTAAGGCAATACTCTTCTACTGTTTCTTCACTATTTTCTCATTGAAAAGAAAACCCCTAGATCGACAAAGTAATCCAGTCTTCAACTTTATGGAGATATAGCAGGGGATGGTAAACTGAAGTTTAAAATGTAAAATTGAGAAACTTTCCCTTTGTTCTTTTGTGAGGAAGGTCTTTACACAATGGTGAGCCCCCTACTTGTCATGAGGGAGGCCTATTTTTGACCAATGCCTGGGTTATTTTCAACCCCTGTTTCAACCGAGTGAAGAAGGTTTATGAACACACTGTTAGTGGTTTTCTTTGTATTTGATGGCAGAAGTCAGTTTGAGACCAAGATTGTTTTACTTCCTTAGCCATTTGCTAAACAATATTTCTTCATTGATAATCACCCCATTAGCTTCACACTGTATTTCAATTCTGTGTTTTAACAGTGAAACTCATGTAAGCATCTCTTTGAAGTACCACTACTTTGCCTCTGATTTTAACACCATTTTCTATTCATAAACCTTCATTTTCTTTCCCAGTGCACCTAAAATTTTCCTTTCAGTCAGTGAAAACCTTAAAATCAAATTCTATCCCTAGCCCTCTACTTATAGATGAAGGAGGCCTTTATCACAGTGCCAAAACCCTCTGCTTGTAAAATGAAGGAGGTTTTCTCAGTCTTCAACCCTCTGCTTGTAAAATGAAGGAGGTTTTCTCAGTCTTCAACCCTCTGCTTGTAAAATGAAGGAGGTTTTATCAGTCTTCAACCCTCTTCTTGTAAAATGAAGGAAGTTTTCTCAGTCTTCAACCCTCTGCTCATGTATGGAGGAGGTTTTCTCAATGATTCTATTTCATCAGCTTTTAAACAATTCTATCTTTCTTTTACTGCCTATTCATGCTCTAGCAAATGAAGATGACAAACTGACAATAAGTCATGATGGGCATTTCTCTGAGACATGTAATTCTGCTTTCCAAATACCTTTGTGCCTCTTTAGACATCACAAGCAATTTAGCTAGTATCTGCAAAGTATTTCTTGTCATTTATGATTCACTAAACTTTGAATATGATTGCAGGAGCTTGATGAAATAACTCTTTGCCTTGTAGTTGCATCCCAGGCTCAAAACCACATGAGAAGTAGTTGTCTTCTCATGTTGAGTTTAATAATGTCTTCTAGAATACTGGTACACTTCTGCTCTTGAGAGATCCATTGAAATACTGTAAAATCACCTAAAATCAGTTTGACCTATGGCATATGCATTGCTGAGATTTCAGGGCTTGTTAGTAGCACGAATTAAGGGTGTAACCAACTTTATTTGCAGAGTAGGAAGGTTTGTTAGGACTGGTTGATAGTAGATAGAGGTTCTTTTGCTTTAGGATAGTTTGCCAAGGGAGAAATGCCTAAAGCGCCACTACCTAAGTTAGGGGAGACTTCTTGGACAGATTTGGATTGTTTTCCTTGGAGCTTATGGACAAGATAGCATGTCTGAGGCTAGATAGGGCTTGATAATGATTTTTTATCTCGTCATGGGCTGACTGAAAAGGTAGGAGGGCAAAAATATTTATGGGTGTTTTCCAACTGGTAAATTTGACAAATTTTGAGATCAGTTGCTAGAAAACTTGGCTGTAACAACTAGTCATCACCAACAAGTGAAAAATAATGATGACTAACAGTGGCTCAATTTGGGGAAGGCAGCTCCTTTTCAGGAGGTGTCCAGAATTGCAGATCTTTGGCTTATGAAGACCATTGCCTTTATCCATTGGTGAAAATTTCTTTCTTCCTTGATGCTATTTCTGAAAATTGATAGCATGATTAGCATCAATGACATTTCTACCTACCCCACTATTTTTCCTAACATTTTTTCTTCCTTTGGGTGCATTTGGAATAGCAACCCTTTGAAATAATATTTTTGAAAAATGAACCTATCTAGTTCTACACTTATATCCACTGGGAGTTCAGATTAAGCTGATGAACTCCTTCATTTCTCTGCCTATGCTAGATCGACTGTCAAGGTTAAGCTGTTTGACAGGATTTTATTCTCTAATCTAAAACATGAAATTGAAAAATGACCAAATCAGGATTAGACAGTCTGATTTGTTATGTACTTGTGGCATGAAAGACAAGCTGCACACAAATATTATTTTTCATAAAAAAAAATCTAGGAAAACAAGGCTAGGATACACAATTTGTTTTTCATCTCTGCTTTCCTCTTTGCTTCTGTTCTAAGCATGTGGAACCAGTGTCTTTTCCTAATCTACTCTCTTTGATAAGTCAAGCTTACAAAATGTTGACCATCTTTTCCACTCACTAACTTATCAGCAAATAAATTTAAAATATGTTCAACTATGATTAGGCTAGATAACTGAACAAGAAATTTGAGCACTAGTAGTAGCATTTAGACTTGCGCACTTTCCGAATGACTATTTTTTGAACATGGGGCCTTCTTTCTATTTTTCAAATCGCCCTCTTTTTCTATTTTTCTATTGTTTTTGAATTTTCTGTTTTTGATCTATTTTTCACACAATGGTATATACAATGATTGAATTTTTTTTTAAAATTGAAGCTCTTGAAAAAAACAATGCTTTAATGTCCTGCCATTCACAGGACCTCGAAAAGTTTCAGTCCCATCAAGTTCCTGTAGGAAAAAGGAATTGTTTCCGCTAACTGAGCTGATGATGAAAGGACCCTTCCATAAGTTTTCAAACTTTCCATGTTTACCTTTGTCTTCCCTTCTAGAATCCCATTTTAGCACTTTGTCCCCAATCTACAAATCATTTTCCTTGGTCCTTCTGTAAAAAATCTGCTTTATTTTGTCTTGCGCTAACTGAGCCTTTTGGTAAACTTCTTCTCTTGTTTGCTGTAAATGGATAGTCTGATTTACTCTCCTTTGCATGTCATTTTCTTCTATTTGGACTTCCTGCAATAGCTTCATCACTAGAACTCCTAAAGATGTTAGGAAAATGGTATCTATGCCATAAAATAGTTGATAGGGAGACATACCTATTGATTTCTTGGTGGTTAGTCTATCAGCCCATAGTGCGTGTACTAGTTTTCCATGCCATGCTTTTTGATTTTGTTCCAGAAGATTTTTTATGATGTTGACTAGGCTTTTGTTATAGGACTTGAATAAACCATTACCTTGAGGGTAATAAGCTGTGGAATGTCCTAATGAAATATGATATTTGTAATAGAAGTCAACCATTATTTTGGAGGAAAAGGAAGCAGCAATATCCGTAATGATCTTTCTAGGACAGCTGAATCTAGATAGGATGTTGGTTTCTAGGAACTTAATGATCACTGAATCGGTAGCATTCCTGGAGGGTATGGCTTCTATCCATTTGGTAAACTAATTAGTGGCTATAAGGATCCATTTATGTTGAGCGAACGAAGAAGGGTGAATTTGAATTTCCGATAAGTAGACCTTCCCATTGCCGAGAAGGAACTGGAATGTGATATTGTGGCAAATGTAAAGCTTTTTCTTGCCATCAAACATTGGCACTTATGGCATGTCATAACTAGTTTGTGAGTGTTAGGAAATAAGGTAGGGCCATCAATAACCGGCTCGAGACCTTGTTCGCCGTGAGCACCAGAATCTAGAATACGATATAGAATATGAGACAGCCACCCAGATTCTCCTCTAAGTGGCTTGCATGCATAATTTTCTTTGCATCATAAAACATTTAAGAAGCATACCAGTTGGATTTTTCCAATACAGAACTCCATCTATAATGCAAAACTTTAGAGATTTTTGTTTAAGGAATCTTGCTTTTGTTTTTGATTAAGTCGGAGGAGCATTTACATAAAATAATACATAAATAATATCTCAGATACCGAGGTGAATTTAAAAACATTTCTTCAACATGAGGGGCTGTGCATTCTTCCTGTTCTTCTAAGGAATCAACAAAATTTATATCTAAAGCTTGGAGGTTGGTTTCAGCCATTATTCTTGCAAGTCCTTGACCTTTAACCATTTTGGTGGGTCAGATTTCTAAGTCATATTCTAAGATGATAGCAATCCATTTTCCCCTTTTACCATAGGGATCTTGGTTTAATATTTTTTTGATGACGGCATTAAGAACAAAAGCAATGATATGAGAATGCAAGATGTAAACTCGGAAATATTTTAGTGCTTTTACCAATGTGAATGCCTATTTTTCTATGATGTTATATTTTAAGGGAGCATCTATTAGGGATTTGCTAAAGAAGGCAATGGGTTATTATTGTCCTGTTGCGTTCTTTTGTAACAACACAGTAGCTATCGTGTGTTCTGAGGCGAATGAAAAAATGTAAAAATCTTTGGTGAAATTAGGACTTATCAATACTGGTGTTTCAGTTAGGGCCTTTTTAACTAGTTCAAAATATTTTTTGGCTTCCGTAGTCCATTTAACCCCGACCTCCTTTTTCAAGATATTTGTGATATCTCTCAGAAGTTCAACAAGATTTGGGATGAATCTTCTCAATAAATTAATCTTTCCGATAAAGGATTCCAACACCTTTATGTTTCTGGGGTGACTTATTTATAATATGCCTTCGATTCTCTGGGGTCTATTTTTATTCCCTCTTCCAAAATGATGTGACCTAGGAGTTTTCGTTCTTCTAGACCGAAAAGTGTTTTCTTGGGGTTTAGGGATAAACCATATTTTCTACATTTTTTAAAAACCTTTCTTAAGTGAACCAGGTGCTCTTCATCTAATTTGGAATATACTGTGATATCGTTTAGGTATATGACTATGAAATAACCTATGTCTTCTAAGAAGGCTATGTCCATGGATATTTGAAATGTGGCGCCAACATTCATCAATCCAAAAGGCATTTTAACATACATGAAAGTACCCCAAGGTGTGGTGAAAGTTGTTTTGTGTTGATCAGTGGGGTAAAACAACACTTGGTTGTAACCAGAAAAACCATCAAGTAATGAGATCCTCTTAGCACCTACCACCTTTTGAAGTATGTGGTCCATTTTGGGCAACAGATAGTTGCCTTTTAAACAGGCTCTATTTAGGTTTTAGAAATCAATACAGAGTCTGATTTCACCAGTCTTTTTCCTAACTGATAATAGATTTGAAACCCACTCAGAGTACCTGAGGGACACTATTATCCCAACATCATACATCTTTTTGATTTCCTTTTCAACCAATGGTAGTAAGACTGGGTTTATTCTTCTTAAATTCTGTTTGAAAGGCTTCTGGTTTTCTTTAAGGGGAATCTTATGTTGAATGATGCTTGTGTCATATTATTTTAAATCTTGGTATCCCCATGTGAACACATCTTTAAATTATTTAAACAACTTGATGTACTTCTGCTTCAGGTGAGGAGGGAGGGTTTTGGATAGTTTGATATTTCTCGGTTCGTCCGGGCTTCCTATGTTATATTCTTCTATGTCAACCTCGGTAGATTCCATTTTTGGCTTTTTGGCCACATCGTTAAAATCAAACAATTTTTCTAAAGGTGCGAGCCCTCTAGGTATGGTGTCATTTTCACAGTGTATGACTTCAAGTTCCCCTTGGTCTATGTCCTCTCCTATCTCAGTTTCATATGAATTATTGACCAAGTTTACATATGTCCAAGAAGGTAAATTTGGCTCTTGATCTTGATTTTTTCCAGGCTTCTTTTCTTTATTTTCTAAGTCTGTTTTGGTTACTTCAAATTCATTCATAGATTGTAAGAAATCATCAATTTGATCGTCATCTTTGAATATTTTCCAATGGTCAATATTATTTGGTAGTATAGGGCGATGTTTGACCTGAATACTGTATTTCTCGCTTAGACATGGTATTTGGCCATTTCTTGCAACAAAGGCGAGCTCATTTGCTAGGCTATTTTGAACCCTAGGGATATAAGTGAGTTCATATTTTTCGAAGGTTTTGAGGATGTCTAAAGCTGCATTCATGTATTCTCTTAGTCTTGGGTTTTTTGCCGAATATTCACCTTTGATTTGCCTAATTACAATTTCTGAATCTCCCCGGGCTGATATTTTCTTGGCACCTAAGTCCTTAAGTAAGTGCAGACCAAGGAGAAGGGCCTCATATTCCGCAATGTTATTAGTACATTGGATTTCTAATCTGAAAGAATGACCTTCATTAGTATTATGTATCCAGATGCCGGCCCTCGAACCAGTTTTGCCACAAGAACTGTCAAAGCTTATACTCCAAAGAGCTTCTTTTTCATACACGACACTAAGTTGTTTTTCAGGTTTCTTGGGGCTTTGATCATCAGTTTCTTCATTTAGTAATGGGAAATGTGGTTTTGATGGTTTGAAATCCTCTTCATTTTCATTTATCTGCTATTTTATATCACTTTCATTGTATAAGATAAAGGAATCTAGATTAGAATGAATGGAATAAATGGGAGTGTTGTTTGGCTTATCCCGGTTGCTAACCATGTAGTTCATGTGAGTTTCTCGGTATAACCTCCTGGTCTAGTTGAAAACTGGGATGGTAGAAAATGACATATCCATTTGAAGGTTACCTTGTATTTTGGTAGCCCATGCCCTTGATAGTAGCATTCCATACTTGGGAGGAATATCAGCCACTACTACATCCATGACTAGGTTTTTTGCCGGTAGTTGTGTTAAAGCAAAACACAGGTTCTTTATTAGACCTAAGCATTTTACCCAACTTGAATCAAAGGAATACAGGTCTTTGTAAGGTTGAGTTACCTCTAGACCTAGGTTTTCCTTGATTGCTTTAGGCATGAGGTTATGGGAGGCACCAGAATCTATGATGGCGTTATGTAATATCTTGTCCTATATATTCAAACTTACATAGAAAGGAGAGACGGTTCCTTCTTTGTATTCACCTTTTATTTTGGGGCCGAACCAGAGCTTGGGTTTGTTATTAGTTAGATTTAAAGTATTTGCCTCATTTCCTATATCAAAAACTTTGAAGATTTGAGATCTATACCTATCTACAGTTATTAGCTCAGTAAGGGGTATGGTTATTTTTATTTTGGAAATTTCCCCTTTGAAACTAAAAGGAGTTTGTAGTTTGGAAATATTTGTTTCAGCTTTTTTAGACATGATTTTCTCTATGTTCTTAATTTTCTGACTCTGGTTCGGGACTTTGTTTGACACAACCACCTCAGGAATCTTTGTGGAGGTACTAGGAGCATTTGAGCCAAGACTTGTTTGAATAGCTTTATCTTTGTTTTGGTCAGTTTTCTTGACCATGATTTTGTTGCTATCTACTGCCTTTTTAAGGATGGTATAAGGGGTTTTAGCAGTATCAGGGCTACCTTTCTTGGAGTTGTCTTGGTTTTTTCTGCTTCTAAGGTCATACTTCCTGTGCACTTCTATTATGGCATTCTGAAAATCTATGGCAGGATCTTCGGGATCTTCATAGTTGGTTTCATCTTGATTCAGAGAGAAGAATGTTTGTTCTTCTTTTGTGAGGTAAACCTCACTCTCGTTATCAGAACATAATAGGTTCAAATGACTTTCATCAATGGGTTCAGTATCCCTCTCATCCTCATCAACATAATTTTCATTAAAGGGTGGCCTAATTTGTTGATCATTTTGCTTAGTTTGTTTTGAGGCGATTCCCTCCTAAAATTTTGGTTCTGGTTTCTGTTTGGAGGGTTTGGCTGGTTGTCCCTAAGAGGCGCTTTTTCACTCATTTTTTCCCACATCTTTGTCATGGATTTAACAAGGCCATCTATTCTAGGATCTGAGGAAGATACTGAAGGGGCAACTTCGTCCTGGTATGTGACTTTCCTTTTTGATCTAGTCCTCGCCCTTTTTTATGCTAAGTTGGCTTCTGCACTTATGGCCACCTTTTGCATTTCCTCTAGGGTTGGGGGATCCTTGTTTCTTAGTTGATAAGTCATGTCTGGGTCAAATCCTTCAGGAAATTTTGCTAAGACTGAGCCAAGTGGAGGTTTGAAGTGAGGTGGGAGGGCGTTATACACAGTGTTGAACCTAGTGCAGTATCCTTGGACACTTTCCCCATTTCTCGTTTTAGATTTTTATACTCTGACAAGATTTGAATCGGGTTCTTTTGGATTTCCCACTTGTTTATGAAGGTTTGGTAGAGTTCTGGGAGATTGTGGATTCTATTTGGAGTTAAGCTCTTAAACCATTTTTTGGGTTCTCTGCCTAGGCTTTGGGCGAACATCCTCATTCTGATGGTCGTGTCTTCTATTTCCATGTATTCAAAGGCATCGCTAATCCTATCTACATGTTGTTGAGCTGTGGTAGTCTCAACTTTGGTAAAGTGGGGGATTTTGGATTGATAGCCATTTTGTAAGGAAGCAAAAGGTTGTGGAAACACCAAGGGTGCATACCAGGCTTCCATGACGGGAGCTAATAGATGATGTACAAAATGAGGGTTTGTGGGATGAGATGAGGTGGTTTGAACGGTAATGGTTTGGATGGGTGTGGCAGATGTACTTGGACTAGTCATATGATTTTGAGCAGATCTGGGATGGTAGGAGCCAAACTGATGGAGAAGTTGAAATTCGGGAGGTGTAGTAGGTGAGGCTTCTCTACTAGGACTCTGTGGCAGATCTAGGGGCTCAAGATCGTCGAATTCTATCTTACTTTGTGACTTGCTTCTAAAAATGGTTTTTGCTGATTTTAAGTCAAAGGGGGAATCCTTCAAGGCTGTGAGGTGTTCAAGTACTGATCTTGCTTTATGGATGGGCCTATCAGTAGCTAAATTTCCAGCAGTGGAATCTTTCCATAGAATCTTCTCTGGGTCATCTACTATGATAGGGGGATTTGGGTCTGCATGAGATCTGGTGTTGATTCTTCGTGAAGCCAGATTTCGAATCTAGAGTTTAGAGAGGATGGTATTTTTTATTGTTTCGGATGGATGGCCTCTCTAGGGGTTTACTAATGTGAAGGATGGTAAAAAAAAAAGATGGACTAGTGGAGTCGCCAAGTGGTTTTCCATGAGAAATATGGTCCACCACCAACACTATCAAAGATGCTTATGGGAAAAAATTTTATAACAAACTTTGAGATGGAAACTTGCAAAGAAGAGTGATTCACTTGGTTTCAATAGTTTGCTAGGCTGTATGGACAATCTAATGGTTCTTTTTCCAAGGTTACGTCTGTTTATCTCCTATGTTTAGGTGAGGTTTTCTAAATCGCTAAGTTATACTTAGTTTGTCACTGATTACAGAGTTTCCACCCTAAGTTTTAAGTTTTTGGGAGGATGAGTCAACAGAAAGGTATGGTTTATGAATTTTTTGGTTTTTTATGGATTTTTAGGCCTAGTGGAGGCTAGTGGAGTCGCCAGGTGGAACTCGATTGTTTTTGTAAAGATGTAGCTATGGTCCACCACCAGTAACTAGGGAGAAGCCAATCTGGGAATTTTTTGGGGTTTTTTGAGTTTTATGTGCATCCTATGGTTTATTAGAGTGTTCTAGACCTGTTTCAATCACTTTTCTAGGGTGGTGAAAACAAAAAGATTTTACTCTAAATCTTGCCCGTTTAAATGTTTAAAGACTAACGAATCTACAAGATTTTGCTAGACTGTTATGTACTCAGTTAGTCCCACCGTGATCGCCATTATGTTAGTGTGGCAATGAGGTGGCTAAATGGCAGGTATGTTTGAAGATAAGGGATTTCTGGAGTCCTAAGGTATACTTAGATTGTCACTAACTCAGATTCCCACCGTGATCGCCATTATGTTAAGGTCCCATGATTTGTATAATTAGCAAACCAAATGACAGTGTAACATCAAACCAGTCTTTGGAGCCCAAGGACCTAGCCTTCTTGGACTCAAAGAGGGCTCTCTCTATTTGTGTAATGGATATCTGTGTGTTTGGTTATTGTGTTCTGATTCTAGGCTAGTTATGAAGTGGGTTTTTGGTTTTGGTTTTTAGGTTGTGAGGGATGAAACTGATCAAAGATATAATATAGGTAAAAATATGTCAGATCAACTAGCCTATGGGGTCAAAAAGGTCAAGAAAGCTTTCATATGGTGATACAAGGTTTTTGAATGGCCGATTTGATTCGAGGTAAAATGGATCTTCGGGCAAAATGGAGTGAGATGAACATCAAGTTTGTGAATAACAAAGGATTTCAAGCACAAATAGTTTAATAGCTGACATAAAAATGGTAGGGAAAACCATTAATCATGAGAAATGTAACTATAAGTTGATCAACGCATAGAAATAAACATTCAAGCCATGCATAGAGATATATGACTCTCTAACTTTGGGAAATGGCTATCAGACTTTGGGGAAATACATTTAAGATAGACAAACAACTCAAATCACTATGCCGAAACGCCTAAACATAGTACTTCAAGCTATTGGCACTTTGAAAACAAGATTGCATAGTTTTAGGCAAAGGGCAAGATCAGTACAAGACCTCATTGGTTTAGCAAATGAAAATCTAATAAATCAAAGAGAATTTTCATAGGTGGAGCTATGGCTAGCCATGAGTAAGCAGGGCATACCGTAAATCATACTTAGCATGCATAAAACCATGAATGAAACAAGCAAACAATATCCTTAAGTTATTAAAGAGAAATCATGAATTCTTTAATGTGACTAAGAATGAAGAAAACATGGAAGCTATAAAGGAACAAGAAATTTGAGGTGCCTCCAAGGGCATGTCTCAAATCTATTTTCTACTATCTTATAGCAAGGAAGAACATGGATTTATGAATGAAAACTAGGAAACAAAACAGAGAGAGAGACACTATACCATTCTACCAAGTCATGGAATCCAACAACAATCCTCTTTCATCATCCAAGAAACTATCCAAAAGCATGAGACAAGTATTTATTCCAAAGCTTATATGACCATATATTTCTTCTATTCATCAATTTCAGCCATGTTTACAATGAAATCCTTTGGAATATATAGGCGAAAGTGAGGAAAACCTCTTAGTTCAACTTGCAATCTCATTGGCCTATCCAAAATATCTAATTTTGTCCTTCGGGCTTTGCAAAACCCAAGGCACAAAATATCTAATAAAATATCTAAAAAATGCTAAAAAAGGGAAATATATTGACTTTTCATAACTTATCATGTACAAAAATAGCTAAACGCAAATGAAGAAAAGTCACTTTTGAAAGGTTCAATTTTTACAAAAATACTCAAAAAATACATCAGCAAAAGGTCCCCTGACTTGCCGTCAACTTTTGGAGGCCTTCCCGATGTCAAAACGAGGCTCATGATGGCTCGTTGGAAAGATCTGAGTGTCTAATTTCTGAAAATGTTTATTTTTCTCCCAACTGACCATTGGAAGGCCTCCAAAAATATACCTGTGTGTAAAAAACCAAAAAATAGGCCTTGCTGATAAACGAGGGAGGGTGTAGAAAAAGCGAGTGTTTTTCGCCATTTTAGCTGAGAAAATGATCTTCAATTGATCTAAAAATTGCTGGTTATGTGTCCCTAAAATTATGGCATCCAGTGATACCATTTTCATCCTTTGAGGATGCCCCAAACTGAAATGTCGATGCCCATGAGTTTTGGCCAAAAACCCAAAAATGACAAAAAACCAAAATTTGTCGAATTTCGCCCAAACTTGCCGAGCATGACCCTCAAGGGTTTTCAGAAAAATTTTGTGAAGCTGAGGCCAAAATTTGGAGACTTGAGGTGTCTTTCCTAAATTTTTGTGTCGGGCGCTTCCCTTTAGCCTCCTTGAGTTTTTCCTGAGCAGCCTTCAACTTCCGCCAGGCAAACTGATTGAGCTTTTTATAATGCCCTGTCATCCTCCATTGAAGGTCCAAGTCCCTATTTTCCTTCTCCAATTTCTTCTCCAAGTGATAATTAAATCTCTCAAGCCATGCTTCTTGATTGTTCTCTATCTCTTGTTCGAACAATGTAGTGAGAGGGGTAGATTGGAGAAGGGCATCTTCTTTTTCCTTTTGTTTCTCAAGGGCCTTTTTGAGCCCCATGGTTCTTGGCCTCTTTCGCCTGGGTTGATCTTTGCCTTTGCTCTCATCAAACTCACCCATGATTTCTTCCAATCTCACTTGTGCTTTGGAGGCCTCTTTTTTGTATTTTATTGCTCGTGTCTCATATACAGCCATATGGACACTCATCTATTTGTTTTGAACTTGCAAAAAGTGATTGAAGTTCCTAGCCCTATCAAGATCAATCCTTAAAGCATCAATTTGGTTTCCTCTATGGATCAAGAGATTTTCTAGGATCTGGGCTTCATTATCACTATCATCACTTTGGATTTGGATGATGTCGAATTCCCTTCCATGTTCATGACTGCTTTCTTCCTTGTCCTTCCCTTTGCTTTGGGTGGCTCTTTTAGTCTTCTTCCTCTTGGGAATTTCAACCATGGGTTTCTTGGGAGATTTTCCCTTGCTTCGGAGGGCCCTAGTTACATTTGGAGTTACAAATCTAGGCACCCTTTTCCTTGATGTCTGGGTCTTGGCCACTTTCGGAGAAGAGAGTATGGCCCCTTGCCTAGGAGAGGCAGCTAGCACATGCTCCATGGGCTCTTTACCCTTGTCACTTTGCTCCTAATTTTTTCCACTGTCTTGGATTTCTTCATGGATGCCTTGGCTATCCTTTTGCATTTTTTTTTGTGGGCTGTCCTCCTCACTGTGTTGCACTTGTTTATCATGCTGCCCTTCTTCTTCATGAGGCTGATGTTCCTTTTTATGAGGTTGTTGTTCCTCATCCTGTAGCTTCCTCTATTCATCATCATGAGGCTGTTGTTCATCATGCTATGGCTTCCTCTGTTCATCATTTTCATGAGACTGCTCACCTTCACTGTGTTCCTTTTCATCATGCCCAGGAGTCTGTTGTTCTGCCTCACTTTGATGTTGCTCATCATCATGGTACTCATCATGATGCCCTTCTTCCCTTTGTTGTTCTGCCTCACTGTGATGCTGCTCATCATCATATTCCTCATCATGCCCTTGCTGCTGCTCATCATCACTTTCCTCTTCTTGCTCATGCTCTTCTTCCTCATCATGCTCTTTTTTTTCTTCTATGGTAAACTTGAGCTTCTTGGCAATAGGTTTGCTAGAAGAAGGCAAGGGATGGTGAGTAGGAGGTGTAGGAGATGTATGAACTGGAGGGACAGTGGAGAAATCCGGATGGGTGATGAAAGTATCCCAAGAGACCTCCCTCTTCTCAAGCTGATGAATAATGATGACTTTGATGAGGGAGTGATGGAAGAGGTAGGTTGTCTGCTGTGAAGGAGGCCTTTTCTGAACAGTGGAGGCCATTTTCTCAATGCTTCTATGTAGGAAGAAAGGGAGATTTAGCAATTTTTCCCTCGTGAAATGCATGAGAAATAGAATGTGATAGGCATAGACTCGGGAGAATCTTCCCTCACAAGTGAAGTATTTCATGATGATCTTCATGAGGGGGGCGTAACTAGTCAATAGATATGAGAAAGGGAAAATGGATGGACATGAATCTTTGTGCTCAGGCTTCAGAAAGGGCTTGTATTCTTCTGAGTCCAGGTGGCTTTGCTTAAACCACTTCTCCTCGACATAAGGGATTTTAGTGGCCTTGGAGATGGACCTTGGAGAGAATTTAAAATCTAGGCCTGCCAGCTGGAAATGCTTCTCTTGAAACCTCAAAGTGCAAAGATGTGTGAAATGGGAAAAGCCCTTCACCTCTTGCACTCTTTGACAAAAATCTAAATACCCAACCTCATGGAAATTAAATAACACTGATGGATGGGAATTAACTTCTTCAGTGGAAATAGGCTCAAATCTCTTGTGCAGGCAACTCCTACTGTCTTGCCTGGGAGGCATCTTGTTTTGAATGTTCTATGAAACACCAAGTTGTCTCAAATGGCCTTTGGAATGTTTTCTCAAGCACACAACTCTATCCTCCTTGTTAGTCACTGTTTGACCAAGGAAAACTGCTTCAAATGCTGTGTGAAATGGTTCTTTAACACCAACTCCCTGTTCATTTAAAATCACTGTTTTGTCTTCCTTTTATGCCAATCAAAAAATAGTTATCAAAATACAAAAGCACACATAGTCAAAATATTACTGCGTTTGGGTAAGGTCACAAGGGTCCTTTGTGTTTTGGTATAAACAGGAAAGCCTTGTATCTAGACAAAGACAAAACACCCCTCTCAATCAAAAACGCCCTTCTTGTATTCATTGTTTCTCATACACAGGTAGACAAAACACCTTCAAATTGAGTTAAAAGATCTTTCACCACAGTCTGCTTTATGGGACAAAGGAGGCAGCCCTAGTTTCACTGTTTTTCCACACACAGAGGACTTTTGAAGTGATAGAGTATTTCAGACTTGATCACTGTTGTCTCTTTACAAAACTGTTTCACCTTAGTTTCACTTGTTTCTTATACCCAGGTTAACAAAGCACACTCAAATGACTTTGCAGAGTCTCTCACCACACTTTGTTTTATGGGACAAAGGAGGCATCATTATTTTCACTGTTTCAGTTATTCAAAAGGAGACACTTTTGAAGGTGACAAGGCATTCAGACTAAGACCACTTCTTTCAAAATAGGCTTATTATTGTCACCTTACAATCACTCTGCTTTCCTTACAAAGATTGCTTTCACCTTACAACACCGTTTTCACTTTAGACTTTGCTGACAGAGGTTAGTTTTGTCCTATCACAGTTAGGACACTTTCAACAATTTTAAAAACCTCTAACACTGTGCTTATTTTCACTAAGTAGTGTTATGGTTCATCACTCTGTTTTGAAAATAGTGTAGGCCTTTTGAAAACAATATAAACACTCCACTAGCTTCCCACTATAACAAACTTCGTCAATATATTTAACAAATCACCTCGCTTTTATACCAAGACCTTCTCTATTCAATCACTGTTTAGTCTTGCAAAACACAACATCAAACATATTTTTAGAAAATTGAATGCACCAAGGAGGCAAATAAAAATACCTTGAGGATGGTTTGTGGCCTTTGTTTGAAGATTTGAGCAGATTCATAGATGACTTGGAGGCGTTTTGATCGCTCAACAGGCGCGGCACGTTTAAAAGGAAAAGCGTCGCGCAACAACAGGGGTGTCGGGTTGGCCTTCGGGCGGTTGTGACTGGAGCCTATAGGCGCGCCACGCAGACGTTATAGATCTGTGTAAAACTGCTTCTGAACGCGCCGTGTGCTTTTCCAGGTGCGTCGTGCGGGCTTAAAACTTCAAAACTCTGCAATTTTTTCTCAAATTTCTCGTTTTCTGTGTTGGAAAGCCAAGGGAGATGTTGTTTGAATTTTTTAAATGCAAAATGGGATTTTTCCAACGGTCCTTTTAACCTCTTAAAGTCGAAAAAAGCCAAATATCCTTTGAACTCTGTTTTGTGAGGGTTTTGAAGCTTTTTTTGAAAAATGTATTGTTTGAAAAACAAAAAATGAAGCCTAACTTTATCATTCTTAATCTTCAAAATATAACAAACCCAATATTTTGACCAGGACTCTTTAAAGTGTTGTGGATGACGTTTTTGGAGATCTTCATACATGTGACCCCTTTTCACAGTGAGAAAGCTATTTTGAAGGCCAACATCTCTCTCAGTGTTTTTCTCATTAAGGCAATACTCTTCTACTGCCTCTTCACTATTTTCTCATTGAAAAGAAAAGCCCTAGATCGACAAAGTAATCCAGTCTTCAACTTTATGGAGATATAGTAGGGGGTGGTAAACTGAAGTTTAAAATGTAAAATTGAGAAACTTTCCCTTTGTTCTTTTCTGAGGAAGGTCTTTACACAATGGTGAGATTCCTACTTGTCATGAGCGAGGCCTATTTTTGACCAATGCCTAGGTTATTTTCAACCCCTGTTTCAACCAAGTGAAGAAGGTTTATGAACACATTGTTAGTGGTTTTCTTTGTATTTGATGGCAAAAGTCAGTTTGAGACCAAGACTGTTTTACTTCCTTGTCCATTTGCTAAAAAATATTTCTTCATTGATAATCACCCCATTAGCTTCACACTGTATTTCAATTCTGTGTTTTAACAGTGAAACTCATGTAAACATCTCTTTGAAGTACCACTGCTTTTCCTTTTCTTTTAACACCATTTTCTATTCAGAAACCTTTAGTTGCTTTCCCACTACACCTAAAATTTTCCTTTCAGTCAGTGAAAACCTTAAAATCAAATTCTATCCCTGGCCCTCTGCTTATAGATGAAGGAGGCCTTTGTCACAATGCCAAAACCTTCTGCTTGTAAAATGAAGGATTTTTTCTCAGTCTTCAACCCTCTGCTTGTAAAATGAAGGAGGTTTTCTCAGTCTTCAACCCTCTGCTCATGTATGGAGGAGGTTTTCTCAGTGATTCCATTTCATCAGCTTTTAAACAGTGCTATCTTTCTTTTACTGCCTATTCATGCTTGAGAAAATGAAGATTACAAACTGACAATAAGTCATGATGGGCATTTCTCTGAGACATGTAATTCTACTTTCCAAATACCTTTGCGCTTCTTTAGACATCACAAGCAATTTAGCTAGTATCTGCAAAGCATTTCTTGTCATTTATGATTCACTAACCTTTGACTGTGATTGCAGGAGCTTGATGAAATAACTCTCTGCCCTGTAGTTGCATCCCAGGCTCAAAACCACATGAGAAGCAACTGTCTTCTCATGTTGAGTTTAATACTGTCTTCTGGAATACTGGTACACTTCTTCTCTTGAGAGATCCATTGAAATACTGTAAAATCACCTAAAATTAGTTTGACCTATGGCATATGCATTGCTGAGATTTTAGGGCTTGTTCGTGATGCAACTTAAGGGTGTGACCAACTTTATTTACAGAGTAGGAAGGTCTGTTAGGACTGGTTGATAGTAGACAGAGGTTCTTTAGCTTTAGGATAGTTTGCCAAGGGAGAAATGCCAAAAGCGCCACTACCTAAGCTAGGGGAGACTTCTTGGATAGATTTGGATTGTTTTCCTTGGAGCTGATGGATAAGCTAGTATGGCTGAGGCTAGATAGGACTTGATAATGAGGTTTTATCTCGTCATGGGCTGATTGAAAAGGTAGGAGGGAAAAAATGTTTATGGGTGTTTTCCAGCTGGTAAATTTGACAAATTCTGAGATCAGCTGCTAGAAAACTTGGTTGTAACAACTAGTTATCACCAACAAGTGAAAAATACTGATGAATAATAGTAGCCATGTTTACTAGATGAAATCATATCTACCAAGAAAAATACTCGCTTAATCTAGACTATACTATGATGACCTTGGTGTGTATACTTTGGGAATGAGTAACAAGTATAAGGTTGATATTCAATTAACGCGATGATTGAGTTCATCATGTTAATTTTGAATCTTTTATTACCTACACTAATGGAATCTTAACAAAATATACCTTGAAGGATGTCACTTTTAATTGCGAATGTAGATTCAAGAGTAATGTATGTGCATTAATTAGATGTGTTAAAATATGATTTGGGAATACATTCTTAATTAATAAGAATGAAATTCATTTTATTTATTTAACATGATTTTGTGTAGTTTGGGTTGACATTCCGCAACAAATAACTTGAAATGACTCAAATACTAGGTTGAGGTATGACCTTCCTATAAACAAGAGGCTTAAATGACTAGTGCATGAAGCGTTGTGGAAGCCATTTTAAGGAACATTTGAAGGTTATGTTTTACTTAAGCTAACGTATGGGTGTGGAATCCATACTAACATATATCTATGAGAAAATTTATGGGTGTGGAATCCATACTAGCATATATGTATGATCTAACGTATGGGTGTGGAATCCATACTAGCATATATCTATGAGAAATTGTATGGGTGTGGAATCCATACTAGCATATATCTATGAGCTAATGTATGGGTGTGGAATCCATGCTAGAATATATCTAGGAGAAATTTTATGGGTGTGGAATCCATACTAGCATATATCTATGAGCAAATTTATGGGTGTGGAATCCATACTAACATATACCTATGAGCTAATGTATGGGTGTGGAATCCCTACTTGCATATATCTAGGAGAAAATGTATGGGTGTGGAATCTATACTAGCATATATCTATGAGCTAAGTAGTGAGTTAAGGTATGTGTGTGGAAACCATACCAAAATATATCTATGAGCTAAGTAATTCTTATGGTTAGAATATTTTTATGGAATCTCATAGACATGATTAAGGAGGAGTGATTATGAGTAATTAAGTTTAAATGGATATAGATTCGTAACATGAATTTTCTTGAGATTTAAATCAATTATTTTATTTTTATTACAAATGAAGATACTAAGATTGGTATGTTTAACACCATTAGGTCGTTTAGAATGTTTAGAATAACTGATTTAAAATAGAATGTGTGAACTAGGTGTCTATCCTCTAGTATTGTAATCCTTTTGTATGTGTTGGATTTAGGTAGAATTAAAATTATTTTCAAATGCTTGAAATGTAGAGAAAGATTATTGTAATAAGTTTATGAAATATATTTTTCTATTGGATTAAAAAAAATTAGGTTTAGGAAAGACACAATAATCTCTTTAATGATTTTGTCAGTTGAACATTGGTTAAATTCTATTTAACCAAATTAATTAGAGAAATTATGAGGATTGAAATCATATACTACTCTAAACTATTGTAAGTTAGGCGATCGAGTATAAATTCATATAGTTTATAGATTGTTAAGAGAATGACATGTCTAGAAGGTAAACATTTATGTGGTGATAACTTTGTTTTATTTGAACTTAAAGAAAAAGGTATGTGATTAATGAAAGGCTTAGTTGAGCTCTTGTTTTACAAGAATATGTGCTTGTGATATTTTTTGAGGGATAAATTGAAAGAGAGTGAGATCACATTTTGATGAATTAGAATTCTTGCATGATTTAGAAGCCCAAGATGATTGTATTGTATTTGGAATGGAAGGGATTGTTGGATTTGGGAATTTTGTGTTGAGATGTATAGTTGTGTGAGTATTTATTAGTCCTAGAAAATGTTGTAATAATTTGAGAGGGTGGTAATTCTCAAGGGTTTAACTTTATGCTAGAAATTCCCTTGTGATAGTATAAATATTATTTAGATGCAACAAGATTCATCAAATTTTAAGAAATGTGTTGTTTTTATAGCTTGTTGTTGTGTACATATTAATAGTAAGGAATAAGACATAAAACCAAACAAATTGATTAATTACTGAATAGAAATCATGATTGATTTCATAGTTGGAAAACAAATTGACTTATAGTTATCAAGGTAGATTCAATAATATAGATATTGTATTTTCATAATTGTGAGAGTTGTTCTCGATTACAAGATGCTTTCAAAACAATATCATTAATTTTCTTTCGGAATGAAGATCTTCTAACAGAGTCATTCATAATTGATTCTCAAGTTATAGAAGTGAATAATAATTAAGTTTATGGAAACTAAAGGAATGATATATAATACATAAGTGGGTCAATGAAGACTGTATCAAACCTTAGCTTGTTGGTTTATTAAAAAAAAAAAAAATGGTGCCTTGAACTTCAAATTGTGATTTTTCCTAAAGAGTAAACTTTTAGTTAAAAAATAAATAAAAAATAAAAATAAAAATAAAAAAACCCTAAAGGTGGATCCTAGAGATTTTGATTGCAAGGATGTCTCTTGGAATGAAAAGGGGAAACTTGGATTGAGAAGACATAAATCAAGTGGGATGTAAGAGTGGGTTCTATAGATGACATCATGTTTTGTTGCATAATTTCACTCACAATTGTATGTGGATGATTTTATGGTTATTGTATGCAAATTTGATTGTGATATGGGATGGACCATCATTGTTGTTTATACAACCAATGTGTGATCTATTTATAGCTTGACAAGCTCAAAATACTACAAAACCCAGAAGATAACACATGTAGGATTCATACAGACTACAAGAAAGAAAAACATGTAGAATATAAAATTATTATAGATAACTTAAGTAGATGTCATATCAATTACATAAAATAGTATTTTGATATGGTACTATAAATTGTATGGCTGGATTTGATATAGAAATATTTGATATTTTATATATCAAAACATGCATAACATAGCATGGGTATATTTTCTACTTGATTAAGAATGGTATGTTTCAGTTTTCATTGAGTTGCTTCCAATTTAGAAAACATTAAACCATGGATTGGCATGAAGAAAAATATGTCAAATACATATACATAAGGTTAAAAAATTATTGATAGGAGAATCGAAAATAACTAAGTATCTTATGACTGTAGGAAAAACTTTGAGCCAAGTTTAACCCAAGAGGGGGAGTATTTAGAGTCCCTTCTTGGTGAGATAATGTTGATGACACTTAGAGAGGGTGATTTAGATATAATGATATAATATTATGCATGACAGACTTATGGACATGATTATATGATATAGACTTGGTTTGGGTCACCTGGTTGTTGTATGGTTATGATAATATCTATGGTTTTGTGTATAAGAATCGATTTTGGTTAAGAACATATTAGCTATGTTTTCTCTTTCTGTATCCTAGTTTTGACATAAGTGTATGACATGGATGGTGATCCAGGATTGGGACATATAGATCCATGGATGCTCATGGTTATGTGGAACATATGGTTAAATTATGATTTATGGATAATACATAACTTGTATGATTATATATATGTCTAACCTTGTACTGAGAAGGATGTGGTAGCGGACTTGGTCCTTTTCCAAAAAGGATTTTCAATTATGAATGACTGTGGAAGTCATTTATTCAAAACCTAAACGACTATGGAAGTCATGCACCATTCTTGGTAAAATGTGATTAAGTTAATTTCATTATGAAATTCATATGATTCCTTTGATCTATGAGATTTTGATGTGTCAGGTCTTCGAACAAGGCCTTACCAATGAACCATCAAATGGGTAAAAGCTCACAATCAGTACCATAAGGAGAAACGTGGAGTTTCAAAGCATAGTAGATGAGAAAGCATGGAAATTAGGGCGTGGAGTCCTAAATCCAAGAAATATAAAGGTGTGGAGTCTTGTATATTTAGGGCGTGGAGTCCTAAATATTTAAAAAGATCAAGTTATGGAATCTGAGATCTTTGGAGTAGATCAGGGCGCAGAGTCCTCAATCTACTAAGGCATGGAGATGCATGAAATAAGGGTGAAAAATCCCTATTCTCTGAAAAAAAAATACCACTTATGGATAAACTTCCTTAAATAAAATCTCAATCTGAAAATTCTGGAATGACTTTCTAAAAATAGAAAGTCATGTCTACCATCTCACGCATGACTTTCTAAAAATAGTAAATCTCCTTGCATAAATTGGTAATCAAGCATAGTTGAAGGAAATTAAATTATGTTATAATTAATCAATCCTAATAGTTCAATATTGACTTAATCCTCAATATTATTATAATTATAATTATCTTTTATGAGACTATGATATTTTAATAAAAGGGAATTACAAATTAACTTCATCTATTCAATCAATTCACACCTCTCTCCTTCATGACTCTCATGGCTCTATGTAACTCTCTCTATTTTAAATATTACATTACACTCTATTTTATGCACTCATCAAAGAATGGAATATTCCTCTTACACTCATTAAATATATGTCATAAAATATTCCTCTTACACCCTCGTTAATGCATATGTTACACTCTCCTTAAATAAGGCATGCATACCTATCCTTAATGGCATGAATAGTGTGAGAGGGAGAGATATGGAGAGTATCCAATTGCTTCCAAAACAAATTTGAATTCCTTACTAATCTACTAAGTATCTATTGAGGTTGAACATGAGTGGTATTTAGAGGAAGTGAAAACTATCTTCCTTAGTTTGCCTTGCATCTCTCTCTACTGTTGTATTGTGGTATTGGTTGTGAGCCTTTGCAACTCGGGGGTTCTAGGGGGAGAATTTCTTCCTGGATATGGTTGGGAGGAAAACCTGGTGGTTCATGATGAGTTAGTAAGGATATTGGCATTGGAGCATACTCTTATTGGAGTTGGAGCATACATCCATCCTTTTGGAGTTATACAAATTCACTGTCAGGTATGTGGATCAAAGTATATTATGTATTTATGTAGTTTATTTCATAGTGTTTTTTCTTGTTTGGTTGTTTGCTGAAACTTGCATGTATATGAAGTGTTGCACACCATATGTGAGGAAATTTCATAATGGTTGTTGAAGTATTCTCATGTATAGTGTTGAATTGATTAACTACAAGTACTAATGTATGAAGCATGTAGGTTGCCATGAATTAGATGGAAACATTTTAATGGCTTAAATTCTATTTTTCTTCCTCTTTGTACAGCTCTAGATAATTTTTCATACTATGTATTTGACAGAAGTCATAAAAGAGATTGTAGGATTTTTGGGTTGTTGTTGTTTTGACGAATCGTGTTTCTAGGCACCCCTGTTGTTACACCATTTTTTGGTCATCTAACCTATTATCATTAGATGGACCCAGGTACACCATGTAACACCAATTTTACCCCAAGTAAAATTTTTTTCACTATGAAAATAACTTAGTAAACCACCTTTATTAAGTTGTTTATGGTCTAAACAGGAAACCCCATGAGGAAATATTAAATAAATATACATTTGTTTGATTTTCCTCAAGGAATAATTAGTTAAACAACATTTTAATCAATATTCCTGGTTATATTTAACCCAAAACAAGGAAATTAATTAGATAAATCATTATTTGTCTTATTATTTTTTAAGAATAATTATTTAAACCTTATTTAAATAATATTATTTGTTAAATATGACTAATTCACCCTTAAATAATTAAATAAATAATTATTTATTTTATTATTACTCAACCACATCCTTAAAATGATAAATAAATCATTTATTTATTTATTATTTACAAATAAAGGGATTTGACCCAAGTCAAATTCCTTTTCCCTCCAACAAATATAATAAAATATTCCATAAAAGTTGGATCTTGATTTGGTTGGTTATATTTTAATTATGCACCAATATCTAGACTAACTCAATATTTTGTTATAAATAGAAGGGTTTTCCCATTCAGTTATCATCTTTTGTTGCCTAAAGATCACTCTGGATCTAAACTTTTGGTTTGACTATTGATCCACCATCATAGACATATTTTACTACTATTTTTGCTGGGTTTTCTACACCGTCAAGAGAGAGGAATTCTAGATCTGAAGTGCTGAGGACTTACAAGAACCCATCCCACTGAGGAGAATAGGGAATAGCCTCTTGTGCTTTCCTCCTAGGTGCCATCAATACAAAATTAATTTGATATATCCTTGTCTTGTCTATTGGATACATGGAGTAAATCTCATTTTTTCTACTGTTTAATTTCTTCTAATGCATAGATCTAGATTTTTGCAGCATTTATCTTGATCACCTAAATGTATATATAAAGATATTAGCAGTCATTTCTACTGTTAGGGTTGTTTTTTATGTGCAACTAAAATGGTATTTTTTCATATGCTTGGAATTAAGATTCATACTAACAACTGGCGACTCCACACGGGTTTACGATTACGACCGCTGTGGTTTTTCTGATCCTTGCATATCCAGCTTCTTCAAACCCTAGGATTTCTCTTCAGCCCCTTGTTTTTGCTTTTCTTGATGTTTTTTTTAACATATAAAACCCTAAAACAATAAAAATTATGACTTCTGTGTGTTTTCGGACCTATTGCGCAGGTGACAGACATCAGCCGTAGCTGAGAGGACAACCATTTACGAAACCTTCCGTCGAGAGTGCCGAAAGTGCAGGTCACACTTTTTGGCCCAGAACCTATTACCTGGACCTTCAGGGCACACTTTTCAGCCCAAAAACTACGACCTCTGCTGAAAACAGGGCAGAAACTGTGACCTAGACTTTTTGCAGGGATTTTTTTAAAAGTTTTCTGGGTTTGTCTGAGCCTCTGTTCAGGGTTGTCTGACCTCCGTCTCCACCTGTTTTGGACCTGTACTTGTTCTTTTTCACTCAACTAAGTGGGAACTTAGCCCCCTAAGGCTTCAGTACCCTCCACTTTTTGTGGAATAGTGTTTGCTGTTGCAGGTTGTCTGAAATTTTAGAGTCTTCAGCCATTTTTTTAGATCTGATACCTCACCTTCCGATCCACTTCAGATTGGCTTGTTATCCATCCAAATCACCTCATCTAGCTTTGTTTGGGTTTTGCTCTAGGGTTCACTCCATTTCCCTTCAGGAGATAGCCTTTCGCCACCTCTTTTACAACAATTTTTCCTTTGATTTGGTGTTGTTTTCTGCACCACTTTCTAGTAGATTTTGTCTTTTAGATCACTGTCCCGCTTGACCTTAGATATATTATCTTTTTTAGTGTGTTTTGATTATTTTTTTTACTCACCTATAGACTAGTTGTTGAGAGACCCGCCTCCTTGGGTTTAGATTATTGCATTATTAGCTGTTTACTTTCTATTTTTGCAGGCTTATATACTGTTATTTGCAGGTTTATTTATAGCTATACAACACACTCTTTCTCTTTCTCTACAAACGTCTGGGTTTAAAATGAAAATTTACACACTTTTACACACACACCCTAAGCAAAAAAGGGCTTGGTTAACACTGCCAGGAAAAGACTCTAAAACATCGAAATCAATTGATCCTACACCTCTCTGCCCTTGTTTCGACATTGTAATCACTTGATCCTGCACCTCCCTACCCTTGTTGATCTCTTTTTCCTTTGTTCCATGTGTGTATCGTCACCATTGCGCCACCAAGGCATTTATCCCGCAGACTTCTTGGCCTTCATCCTTAGTTTCTGATAGGAAGACTTACTCCTCCATGTAGGGTTCGAGTTAGTCCCCCACCGAGTCCACACACCGACTCTTCTTCTAGTCCTTTGGGTTCTCCTTCCGCCTTCAGTTCTCCCCTTGACACCTTCACCATGTCTGGTGCAAGACCTACTGTTGGTGGTAACCCCGACCCTCAGGCTGGAAATACCTACCTCGGCTGCACCCTTGCTCCCATTCATGTAGGCCTCAGCCTCCTTGATTTTGACCAGTTGATAAACGACCCTATACACCATGACGCTAGTTGGCCAGCAATGCCAACAAAGCTCCCTTTAGACTTCCCAAAGTTTGAAGGCCTTGCTAGAGAAGATCCTTCAAATCATGTTCTATCTTTCCACATGTGGTGTTCATCTAATTCCATTACCGATGACTCTATCTTTCTTCGGTTGTTCCAATGAACTCTTACATGTGAAGCTTCTAAGTGGTATGTTGATCAGGCCACTTCCTCCCACACCACCTTTGTGACCCTTGCCCGAGATTTTTTGTCTTACTTCCATCTTACCCTTCGTTATGACATTGGTATAAAACTTTTGACTTCTTTTCGTCAATCATTTGTGACCCGCCTATCCAATCATGTCCAGAAATGACAGAGAAGAAAGAGCCTATGTCAATCCCCTATCTTTGAAGACTGTATCTACATGGACTGGTTCCTTAGATCTCTCTTGCCTCCTATCGGGAAAGATGTCACATTGCATTTTCCTCAAACCGAAGAAGCCACCCTCCAAATGGCATTAAAATATGACCTGATCTACGCTCAGTCGGGTTATGTTTATACTATTCTACCTGATCTTCCTAGACCTGGTGGTACCAACACATCGGGGTCACCTCATGCCGCCAACGGTATCATTGGAGCTCTCTCTCATCCATACGCTCAACCTCCCATGGGCTATGGTTTTCCTTGGGGGGGGGGGGGGCAACACCTCCTCCACTTTTCCCCCTCTCAGTATCACGTATCCAGGATAAGACATGCCTCCTATTTTTTCCCAACCTCCTATTTACCACAATGTTACCCAAACTCCTTATTATCTGTATCCGCAGCTTGGTGCTCCAGCTCCTCTAGCATTAGCACCTCTGCCTCCCTTACCTTCTCAACCCCCGCAACGACACCCACCACCCCCTCAAGAGCATGTGGATGCACAACAGGGATTTGTGGCTACCCAACCACCTGAAGGACAGGTGGCCACTCAACCTCTTCCATTTTGTACCTTCGATTACCAGGTTCTCATGAAAAACTTTGCCCAACCTCTAACTGTAGAAATCAATCTTCAGAGTCAGTCCCGTCAGTACAACAAGCCTGCCACTATGTCTATCCCCGAGCCACGCCCTTCAATCTCTATAGAGCCTCTTTCAACACCTAATGGTCCCTTATAGATCCCTCAGCCCAAGACAGAGGTTCATACCAAGATCCCTAAAGGACCACTATGCTGAAATGTTGCTTCTGGAAAAGCTACCCATTCGTATAGCATAGTAGATGATTTGGCGCAATCTCCTATTGCCATTTCCATGATGGAACTCCCCCAGTTGTGCCTTTCACAATGAAAAGATCTACTATCTTCCATGGGCGCTGTAGATCCTTACAACAATAGATCAATTGTCTTTGATGTTGATCGGTCAGAACATCCTCCTCTCCCTGCTTCTGTCGCCTTCCAAATCTCAGTCAAAATCTAGAATGCCAACATTTCCCGGTGCATTATTGATGAGGGGGCATCCACCTGTGTGATGTCTGCTTTGGTTTGGAAGAAACTCGGATCACCTGTGTTGGTTCCTTCCACGATTACTCTTCAAGCGTGGGATAGACATGCCTCCCATGCCATTGGCTTATTCTGCAATTGTCCTATTACTCTTGTGGGAAAGATTGTTTGCATTGACGTAGAAGTCATAGATGCCCCCTTAGATTACAACATTCTATTGGGTCGTAGCTACACCTATGTGATGTCTGCTATCTCATCTGCAGTTCACCACAAGATGTTCTTCCCTCATAATGGAAAGATAGTCACCATTGACCAGTTGACATATTACGAACCGAAGTCTCAGACCTCTTCTTAGTCCACCATCTCTTCGGTGGCCAATAATTAAACCATCAATCCTTTGACCAGTGTCTGACCCGGAGTCTACAAAGATTCCTCATTGCTTTGGAAATTCCCTGTTCTTCCCCCTCCTATCTCTGATCCCAGCTCATCGAATGTTTGCATGATGCAATCATCTTGGGCTACCCTCAAGTGGCCTACCTCGGCTAGTCAGCAGTCTCCTTTCCCCCCACAGCCTACTCCTAGCCCTTCGATTCAGCCTTCTAGACCTCCTCCTCCTGGCCCTTCAGCTGGTAGCCATGAGCCTCTTTACCATCCTGCAATGGTTCCGCTAGGCCTTAACCATTTAGGAGTCGTCCCGCCTAGCCATCACCCCCCTAGTTAGATACTGTTCCTAGCTCCTCCCCTAGGAGTGTACATGGTACCTATCATGGCCACACTCTCTCTTCCTAACTTGACCCTTTGGATTCCCATCTGGTACCTTGAACCTCTAGTTGCTACCCCGCCTGGTCAATCCCAGCCTTATCTTACTTTTACCCTTGGGATTACCATCTGGTACCTTGATCCTCTAGCCACTACCCCGCCTGGTCAACCCCAACCTTATCTTGCTTTGACCCCGGTTCAACCGGTCCCCACGACTTCTCCTACTGCAACAATGCCTCAGCCACCTCAACAGGAACCACCTCCTATTGCGACCACTTCGGGTAAGAAGGGAAAAGCTCACAAGAAGGCATCAAAAGAGAAGGTTTCCCCGAAAAACTCTGCCCCTCCTCGGCCTCCAAAGCATACCATCCAGTGTGCTTTGTGTGATGTTGTCGGTCATGCCACCCATACTTGTTTGGAGTTGCCTCATCTCAAGCCCATGGTTAATGTCGCATCCCCTAAGTCTACGATCCCAGAAACCTCTATCCCTTCCTCGAATATAGCCAGGCGTCGAAATACTATTCACAACAACCACCTCTGTGATTTGTGTGATTTCCATGGCCATTATACCCACCTCTATCCCCGCCTTGAAGAGTACTGCTCCTCTTTGGAATCGGTTCGCCCATTTGAGGCCAAGCGTAACGAGTCCACCGCTCCCTTATTTGTGCATTTTGCTTTGGCAAAACTAGAGGAAACTAATGCTCCCATTTACATTCCCCCTCCTAATGTCGAGATGACGAAGCCTTCATCCACCATTTTCTACCTATCATCATCCATGAGACCCTCAGTGGAAGCCCCCTTGGAGACTCCCCCTGATGTTTCGCCTGACCTCCCTTCAGCGATCACCCTGGGCTCAACATCGGTAGATCCTTTATCTACTTTCTTTTCTATCACCACTTGTGATGATGCGCATGTGAACCTCTCTTCTCATGATGATGAGTCAGGTAGCTTCATTGCGTGAAGTGGTATTTTTCCACCAGTCACCCCATGTTCTATTATGATGACAAAATTATGGAAGTAGTCACTACCCATGACTTTATCTATCCCCCCTTACATCAAACCCATGCATTCAAACAACATACACCTTGTGGCCATTACATTGACACCCAATGTTTGGGTAAGGGGGCACCCATATTTAAGAGACCAGGAGAATAAATTCTCCACAACTCTCCTAGTATATCTGGTCGTGTCAACTCTAGTACCAGTATTCTTCCACATTTAGAAGAACCTCTAGAGTCCCATATCACTTCAGATCAGTATAAGGATGATACCCCTCATCATTCCTTCATACTACATAAACAACTCAGTCCCTTCAACATTGTTGTTGACCAAACTATGAGTTTTCTAGGAGAGCATCAGTTCATTATCTCCAAATCCTCTCTTTGGTATAGTGACACCATGTAAGCCAATCTGTAAACTTAAAGTCCATTTGATTCATATATGCAGTACCAAAAGAGATTGGTAACCCTCCATTCCATTTCTGAAACTGCATAACCATAACGAAAAAAAATGGCACACCACATCATTAAAATGTGTTGAGATTCCCCTTTTCTAAATACATTTTGGCATGACCACAACATTCTTGGGGGCACCTATGCCCTCAACCATAAAAATCCTAGATTTTAGCCCAAAACAGCACTGAAACCCCCTTTCTTTGACAGGTCACACTTTTCAGGTCATTTCCTGGGATAGGTCACAATTGTTTTCCCAGTACCTGCTACCTAGGTTGTAGAACAGACCCCAAAAGTGCGACTTGGCTTGTTCATGAGCTCTGGGTACCTAAACTAAACTTTCAATCTATTGAAATGAAAGAGTAGGATCAGGCATCTTACCTACAACTGACGGATCTCAAATTCCAACGGTCATTTTGTCGGCTACGATCACCGCAAGATTTACGGCCTTCTCTCCTCATTACATTCACCATAGCTCCACCTACAAATGAGTGAATTTGGAAGGAAAATGCCTTATTACAAGAAAACCCCTGATTTTTCTTTTGCCTGTTGTGGCCAAAACATAGCTCAGTTCGACGAACCATCTATACCATTGGAAAGATCTCACCAAGCCCTCAAATAGGTATCTATTATTTTTTATTGACTTGATACTCCACGAGAACATATTTTTTTTCCATGAATTAGTGTCACTTCACCCCTCCTTGAAATCGAATTTCTTCACTTGCAACAATTGTACTAGGGGCACCACTTTGCCTCCATACTGGTCCACGCTCGTGTCGACTTTCGTCATGAGTTACCATCTTGTATTCATGTTTGTATGGTCCCCATTAGACCTTTTCTGTGTGGCAGCACCATCGAGTCACCCTTGTTTAGAGCATCTGAGTTGAGTCATCATTGCATTCATGGAGTCTATCCCAGGTCCCTTTGCATTCCGCTACAGTCCTCCATCCTTCATTGCTTGGTCCCTCTCTCGTATTTTACACTATGGCCTTCAGTCCCATTGTCCCCTATCCCTCATGATATTATGTCAGTCGCTGCCAGGTTATCCATGCCATTTATGCTCTAACAAGGGAAGTCGTCTGTCACTACTCTGTACCCCCCATTTCATCACCATCATTGGTGTCAGTCTGTCAGTCGCTCTACTATTTTCTCGCATGCCTTAGTTGAGGATCCCTTATTGCCTCACCTATGGCAGACTTCCTTCTGTCGACATCAACTCACTCATTCCAGAAGACAAGTCTAGAGGGCGGTGTACCTTGGTTCCAACTTCCACTCTTTTTCGGTGCCTTGGATTAGGCAAATAGACTCCTTATTGCCCTTTGACTTGATTGTTTCTCAGCTCCAACTACTTTCAGTATGATTGAGATCCGTATAATCGATGGTTCAGTGATGCAGTAGCTGACATCGATGATTCCAGGGTGTGTGTGAGATGTCTCAGCCCTCATGAGGGGGTGGCCCTATAGGTAGCCCCCCACACACTTGGATGACCTCTTCATTACAGACTTCGATGCAACTCCATACATTTGATGATGGCGGCCTCAGCTGCTTGCAGCGCCTTTTTGTCTGCATGTATCAGCTAGATTTTCAGAGCCCTTTCCTGTTTTCAGGGGCATCTGGGTTGTTTTTATATCTCATTTACTCAGATATCATTGTACAAGTCCTGGTTGTTATCCCAGGCACATATGTATGTGGGATTCATTATCGTGTTATTTATCTAGCTCATGTTTCTACCAACATGTACTATATTGGCCAGTTTCGTGGTTTTTTGGATGCCTTATTATTTTTATTTTTCCTCGGCGGGCATAGCTATGCCTCCCCCGCCACCTATAGCATAGGTACTTACTCATCAAAGGGACTTGTCGCACCTGTAAGTCTCACCTCCTCAGGGTCTCGTTCTTTTCAGCACTTTGGTCTACCTTATACTTCTCTCTCTTTGACTTCCCCTTCGATGTCTAGTGATTGAGTTCTTACAACGTACTTTGATCATACGATTAGCTCCTAATGCTCGCACACTAGGGGGCAATCTGTTACACCATTTTTTGGTCATCTAACCTATTATCATTAGATGGACCCAGGTACACCATGTAAAACCAATTTTACCCCAAGTAAAGTTTCTTTCACTATGAAAATAACTTAGTAAACCACCTTTATTAAGTTGTTCATGGTCTAAACAGGAAACCCCATGAGGAAATATTAATTAAATATACATTTTTTTTTTATTTTCCTCAATGAATAATTAGTTAAATAGCAGTTTAATCAATATTCCTAGTTATATTTAACCCAAAACAAGGAAATTAATTAGATAAATCATTATTTATCTTATTATTTTTAACAATAATTTTTAAACCCTATTTAAATAATATTATTTGTTAAATATGACTAATTCACCCTTAAATAATTAAATAAATCATTATTTATTTGATTATTACTCAACCACATCCTTAAAATGATAAATAAATCATTTATTTATTTATTATTTACAAATAAAGGGATTTGACCCAAGTCAAATTCCTTTTCCCTTCAACAAATATAATAAAATATTCCATAAAAGTTGGATCTTGATTTGGTTAATAATATTTTAATTATGCACCAATATCTAGACTAACTCAATATTTTGTTATAAATAGAATGGTTTTCCCATTCATTTACCACCTTTTGTTGCCTAAAGATCACTCTGGATCTATACTTTTGGTCTGACTATTGATCCACCATCATAGTCATATTTTGCTACTATTTTTTGTCTGGGTTTTCTACACCATCAAGAGAGAGGAATTATAGATCTGAAGTGTTGAGGACTTACAAGAACCCATCCCATTGAGGAGAACATGGAACACCCTCTTGTGTTTTCCTCCCAGGTGCCATCAATACAAAATTCATTTGATATATTCATACTAACACCTGTTGTGATTCATATCAACTTCAGGGGGTATACGTACCTATAGACCATTTCACCCCAACTTTGATTTCAAAAATCAGGTTTTCGGACACCGATTCCCAAATCTGCTCTCTTTTGCAGATTTGTTGTTGCATGTAGGAACTGCCTCTTGTTTTGTTTTTCTTTTTGGCTCTTTTTATATTGGATCTGCTTGATAATTTATGATGATGAATCTAATATAGGCTAACAACTTGGAAATTGTGTTTAAATTCTAAAATGGTTAATTGAAAAAATAAATAACTTTATGGCAACTTGTTGTATGACTGCCAAATGTTTGTCAAAATTCCTTAATGGATGTACCTTACAACTTGTGAGCTATGTGTAAAATTCCTAAATATTTATATTCATTTATTGGCATATATTTAGCAATTAAGATGGCTGATATTATACTTATATCTTGAGTTCAATTATTGGCATTACTCACAAAAAAATGAAGTCATATAATTTTGGTTTCATGTTAGCTAATTGTTGTGAAAACACCTTAAAGAGACAATGGTTGTAAGTGTTTGACAAAATGCCTCAATGGCTGTACATTTCATGTTGGTAATTGTTTTTCATAATGTTTCAATGGTTGCATCTAATTATGTTTATGAGCTGTCCATAAAAAAAAAAGGGCTTAAGTTAATTTAGGATTTTCAACCAAGGTGTTTCTAGTGTAATAACTCCATTGACTTATAGGGTCTTGCTAAAAATTCACAATTAGGGTAAGTAACTTGTTGTAATATTACCTCACATATGAATTCCTAATTATTGGATACCAACCCTATATAAATTTAATTATTCTCTTAAGAAAATAATTCATAAGCATGTTATTTAGAACAAAATAAAATTAGTCACTCTTGAACACATTTAATTACAACAAAATTAACAATTAGCTTGTTGTAAATTGTGGTTCATAAAGGTTGAAAATTATTCATCCCACTACATAATTTATATTTTCAAGATGATTTTAGTCTTGAAAAGCAAGTATTATGGTTCTATGTTTTGGATCTTGATAAAACTTGAACCTTGTAGCTTTGAGGATAAGTTTGTAGAATTTAGGGTGTAGTGTAAAGGACACAAATAACTTTTATGTCGTACAAAAAAATAAAAAATAAAATAAAATTATCGCATTTTGATTCAATATTTCTCTATAATAATTATTGTAGGTAAGGTGGGACCTTACATGGTGTGAGTTGTCTTCTTTTAGGAACATACCATCTACCTTATCGATACCTTCTGCTGATGGAAATTTCAACACTTCTGCAAAAGTGTCAAGCTTTTCCATTACCGCATGTGTAGACTTTGAAATTGAATGATAGTCTTCTTTGGAAATGATGACCTTGGAACATATGAAACCCTAATTGACGTAGTGTGGGCTTATTTGACCTGATATTTGAGAAAATTGTCTTAGAGTCTTCAAGTGAAAAACAAAGTATTGGTCAAAGTGTTGTATTGAAGATCCAATATCCAATGTACTTTATTTATCTAAAGAGCCTACAATGATAGTTTATAGATCATAAATGATTGAGGAACTTGGGTACCATTGGAATGAGTTAGGCTATAGGTATCCCTAGATGGAAAGTGGAGTGATGTGCAAGGGAAAAACAAGGTAATGAGGTTATGGGTAGGAAAAAGGATGGATATGAGTGGCAGAAGCCCATAAGGAGTCCTTTAGGAGTGGCAGGGTGACCATGGAATGGAAAAATGGTAGAACAGTGAAAATGTTTCTATAAGGATAATGAAGGCAGTGAGATTTCTGAAACTCACAATATTAAGGGAATTTTGTTTTTAGAAATATAGAACCAATATTTAGTCATCTACAGATAGTAAAAATTACTGATGACTAACATAATTTAAAATATTAAAAAATATATAATATCCCATTAATTGGGCGGGGAAGCCCACTTTCACTAGCCCGTGGCCAAAATGTTTCCCAACTAGAAAACTAATTTGAAGAAGTATAAATACACCTCATTGGGAAGGCCTAAAGGAGGAAAGAGAAAGGCATTAATACTATAACCTGTTATAGCCTAGATCAATTCTGGTTATCCCTATGCCTCTTGCACTTCCCAGATTCAGGAAACCCTTGCTTCCTTCTTTGAGATGTTCACCTCCTTTATGTGGCATCCTTGTGCACCTTTTATGGAAGAAGATGGTTGAGGCTTGGGCTGGACTGATCCGGAGGACAGTTTCGCTTGGAGTCGTGGCTAATTTCAGGTGATATCTCCACATTTCTTTTACATACATCAATAGAAGAAGCTCTGTCCCATTCCTGATGTCATGATTTTATATGTCTTTTATACATGTTAATGATCTTATAGTTGTTTATTTCATGTTATCTTTTATGAATTTATATGATCTAACATATTGACATTTACGATATATATGTTGTACAACTAGTCTATGTGCTTGTTCATGAGTGAGTTGCAGGTCTTGAAGCACGTGGAGAAGCAGAGGGTTTGCAGCCTGCGAGAACGACCTCAAACGTAGGACATACGGGTAAGGTCATCTCTCCCTAGTTTACTAGTTTAAGCATTATGACCTTTAATTTGATTGCTTCTTGTTGTTGTATGCCTTCTGCTCTATTAGGCCCCTCAACCCAGCGCTTAGGGTAGTTTTGCCCGCAACAAAATTGGTGACTCCACTGGGGATTACATCCGTGTAATTCCCTATTCGAGATGTTTTCTCTGGATTTTGGGTTCCCTGACTGATCTGATCACTTTCCCAGTCTTCTTGGTTCTTTATCCATCCAGGCAAAAAACCCTGATCTTCTGAGTCAGGCTTGGCTTTTTTATTTTTCTTTGTTGTCTTTTCTATACGCAGCTTCTAGTGCACATAGTCGTGTATACATATGTTTTTGTCCAAAGAAACCCGCATATACGCGAGTTTCCTTAGACACAGACACGTATACACGCAAGTTGCACACAACCTACTTGCATATGGCCAGTTAAAACTGAAAAATCGATTTTTGAGATCCTATAAGTTCTTTTTGCCTGTTTTTGGTCACTCCTGTAGAACCTCTTATATATATATAGATAGTGTTTCTCCTTGTGTATCATTTTCTCTCTTTCTTTCTTGAAAACCTAAGCAACCTAGGGTTTTCCTTCCTTGGTGAATTTGCAATTGTGGTTGTTGCACCGGGACTTCTTTCTAAGGCTCTTGATTGTTCTGAAATTGAATAATAGTGAATTTGTTTCAGTATCTTCATGCTTGGACTTGTAATTGCTTCACTTTTTGGTTTTGGGTTTGTTCGCTTGTTTGGTTTTCTTGTTTCTTGAGATTAATTTTTTCTAGTAAATCTTGAAGTTGTCTTCTTGGTTTCTTGAAGTTTTGTGTTTGTTGGAGTTTTATGTTGATGTTTCAAATCATTTTCTTGAGTTATTTACTTCATTCCACTTATTTGCGTCCCATCATGAAAATTAAATGGTTGTCTTAAGGAATTTGGAGTTTCTTGTTGGCTAATTTTGCTGCTTTGAAGCCTTTGGTAGTTTGTTCTTTTCTCAAAGACATTTTTCTGTCTCCTTAAAAATTTAAAGGTTCAAAAAACATTTGTTTTTTTTGTTGCTTTTGCTTTTGGTTTTCATTTCATGGTTTTCATCCCTTTTGGAGAAATTCTGTATTTATTCATCTTGGTCCAATTGCTTTGTTTTGAGAGAAGTTTAGTAGTGGGCTTTGCTCTTTTGTATCAAGTTGTATTTGGAATTTTTTTTGCAAAGAAGTTCTTGCTTGGGCTTGTTTCTGCTTTTGCGTCAAAGTGATCAGACCGGTCTTATTGAAAAACTCATTTGCTTCCCTTTTTGAGTAGTCTTAGAATCTGCATTTGTTATTGGTAATTTTGCATTAGTGTAGTTGCACCGTTAAGCATATTTCGTATTTTTGATATTTTTTGACTGTGTGGGCGTGATATTGAGAAGAAAAGAAAATTTTCTTGTGTTTTAGTTGTTTTGTGGAACCCAATTAGAAATCTCTTTCATCAAAGAAAAATTTTCATATGCATGCAGAAGGTTTCTATTGATTTCTCTTTTGCATTAAAACATCACAAGTTGCATTCTCTGTTTACCCTTGACTTAAAGAGAAAAACCATTATAATCAAGTGCTTAATTAAAATGAAAAATATTTTTTTGATCCGTCATTATTATACACCGACTAGTCTAGATCATAGGGTCTTGGAATAGGTGAGTGGAGAGTTAACTCTCTAAGGCCACTCAAAATTTCAAACATAGAAGTTGATTAATGAGTGAAATCCAGCCTCGTTAAGTGGACTAGGAAATATCTACCTCCAAAGAGTTAAGTGCGAGGGCTAGGGAAGGTAGAGAAGAGATACACCCCCTCTCCTATTTTTTGGATCCTAACCTAAGACCGTTCTGCCCAGCTAGCGATACGAACTGGTGTCCATAGTTGATATTCCTAGGTATCACATAGGTGAAAATGGGGGGGAATACCCATGGTACCTAAGATAGACATTGTATCACTCTCATTAGTACTTTTGGAGGGTGCCCTTGTGAAGCTCGGGTACTTGAGATGGCAAGGGATTTTGTTAGGAGGTAAGCATAACTATTTATCTTACCTTCGCTAGTAGGCCTAGGGCGTAATTACCCTAGACTATTATCGGAAGGTCATATTATTCGCTTTCTTGTCTTTTGGTATTCGGTCCTAATAACCTAGAGTGGAAACACTTGAAGGCTTCTTGATTATTGTATCTTAGGGACATTTTTTAGAGAGTGCTCTTTGCTCCTAGATTTCCATAGCTTTGTAATTTTTTGATTTTATCATAAAATATCTTAATTATTAAAAGTGGTTGACCGATCTATTCATCGATCGAGGAGGCTTCATGGGCTTTCTCCTGCGAGTTCCGAGCCTTCGTCAAGAAGGCATAGGAGCAATTATGCTGGTGATTTTCATCCAGTAGTAGTAAATTGATCACAGAGTGATAATCTGCTTCAGGATATTGCTTATGTGGGTGGTCCTAGTACTAGCAGTGATATAGAGAGGACTAATCCATTCATCTCTCGAGTCCTTTTTCTGACAGAAGAAGTTTAAGTGGAAGAGATTCCTGAACCTCCAATTACTCATTCCTCTCCTCCTGCTGCTAGTCCGTTGGGCCTCTGTCTCATAGACCGGCTAGCCCTAATATTTATTCTTCCTTTCTTTCAATGGCCACAACTGGGAATACAACTTGAGCTATGAGCACTTCGAGTGTGCATGCTCCTCTTTCGGTAGAGGATGGAGGTACTATTGCTATTTCCACTGTCACTCCTAGTGCTATAAATTTTGGCTTTACCTCCATTTCATCTACAAGTTAGGGTAGCCAAGCTTTTACTTCCCATTCTCATCCCTTCTCTTTTAGAACGCCTTCTAGATCTATTCCTTCAGTTCCTCTCACTGCTCTTGCAGCTGTCTCCATGCAAATTTTTTCAATAGCTAGTAGGTGAGCTTATTTTTGGGGTTCCCCTTCGGGAGTGATAATATCCCTCATTTGAACCCTTCCTTAGGTTCATTTCCTTTCTCCACTCAAGTTCAAGGTTTTAATCCTTTTCGGAGGCCAAAGCTCTACTTATTTTCAAGCCCGGAACCCTTCTTTTATAGGGTTGGGAACTGGGAATCGAGTTTTGTATGGTCACAAGGGAAATGTTCCTTTCTCCTCCATTGGTGCTTCTCAGGGTTTATCTCCATTCGCTAATTCTTGGAACCCTTACCAAGGGGTCTCATCTTAATTTAAAACAAACATTGGGGGGAATATCCCTATTTATGGTAACCCTGCGATGGGAGGGGGTCCCACCCTGAATTCTTCTGGGTGACAAGGCTTCTCTTGTGGTTCAAATTTTTCTACGAAGAATCCATGGCAACTTGGTGCCTTAGAAAATCCAGGGTATTATTTTCATTATGTTGGGAATCCTTCTGTTGGTGGATGGAATTCTCAATATACTTCATGCTTACCGTTCCTCGCAACCCTGAATTTTCCATATTTTTCAAAATTGACTTATCATCCTATTTGATAGAACCCAGGTTGGCTTCCGGTCCCTACTAAAATTTTGTTATATATTCCGAAATTTGAAGGGAAGACTAGTGAGGATCCAGCCAACCATGTTACCACTTTCTTTTATGGTGTTCGCCGAACTCACTCATCGATGATTCCATTAGGTTGAGACTATTTCAGCACACCCCAACTAGAAATGTTGCTTAATGGTACATTGAGCTTACTCAGGGCACTTTTGATTTGTTTGGCGAGTTGGCTACCATGTTTTTGAAGCATTTTCAGTTTGTTGTTCGATATGATGCCAGAGCTGAGCTTCTTGCCAATTTCCAGTAGGATAAAGAGACACACATTTCCAACCACATTTAGGAATGGAGGAGAAGGAAGAGGCTCATTAAATCCAAATTCATAATGAATTGTTTCTCGAATGGTTCCTTAAATCAATACATCCATAAATCTCGAACAATGTATCTCTCTCCAAGGTATTTTCTGAGGAGTAGGCTATCTTTAGAGCCCAACAATTAGAACTGATCTATTCTCATTCTGGGATTATTAATAAGATTTTACCTGATGCTCCTCATTAAAAAGTAGATTTAGCCATACCAAAGCCAGGTCCTCATATTTAAGGGCTTGTTGGTACGATCAATAGTGGCATGGATAACCTTTTGAATCAACTACAACGGTTGTCTCAAAAATTTGTTCCGTCTATTCAAGCTACCCTGTCAGTGTTTGCTCATTCCCAACCGTTAAATGATGTTGTTAAATATTCTAACCCTAAAGGAAATCAATAATCTGATGGGAAGAATAAGGGATGGAATAATAACAAGAATAAAGATAAGGATGGGAAGGGTAATGTGAATAGATCCAACGATAATGGTGGAGAGGGTATGAGAGAGGTAAAGAAGAAAGTGGAGTTTCCATGTAAGTTATGCATTGGAGACCATCTCACCCATCTTTGCCCTAATATTCAAGATGCTCAGGGCTTGTTAGCTCAGTAGGGTTCCTCTAGTTCCCAGGCTTTCCTGACTAACCCTTTTACCCAAGCGAAACGATGCTTGCTAGCGTGAATGCTAGTACTGGAGCTCTCGCCAAGGGTAACAAGGAAGGGGGAAATTCCTCAAATATATATATGATGAGTGCTCACGTTGATGTTGCTACAAGGTCACATGATTATGGTGAATCTGAGTCTTCAAAGGATAAGGGTGCTCCTGATACTTCTGAGACACTCCATATTGAGAGGCCCATAGTTGAGCCTATACATTGCATGCCAAAAGGTTCTCTTAAACATTTGACAATCAACCCTAATGCCAAGGAAGCTAAGAACTAATCCAATGTAGAAGATATGGCTTAGAGTCCTTGCGCTATGTCTGATTTGGAGGTACTCCAACCATGCCCAACACAAAGGAGTGTGATGATCACTACGATTGGGGTAATCGATCCAAATAAATCTCTTATGATTACATTCGATATGTCTAGTCTTAAGAAGAGACTCCCTCATCACATGGATTTTCAGATCAAATATACGTATCGGAAAATCAATATTTTTCGAACGATAATCGATGAGGGTGCTTCCACATGTTTCATTTCTATCTCATATCGAAAAGCCATTGGATCCCCTCAAGCCGTGCCTTCACCTACTCTTCTCACTACATTTTATGTCCATTCTCACAGGCCACATGGCATTGTTATGACTTTGCCCATTTGTGTTGGTGGTAAATTTTTCAATATTGAATTTGACGTGGTCGATGCAAATTTGGAATACAACCTTCTATTGGGGTGGAATTGGATTTATGAAATTGATGTTATTGCTTCATCATGATTTCACATCTTGCTTTTTCCGCATGAAGAGAGGATTGTCATTGTTGATCACATGGACTATTCTTTGATAGATCCAAAATGCATATTATGACTCTATTGTACCCTTGGTGAATGATTCTAAGCAACCTGTGGAGAATTTATGGGTTGAAATGTATACCTCATTGATGGGTGAATTTGATCTTCCACCTCCTTCCATTCATATTAATGCTATCTCATCCTCTAGGGCTCCTATTCAAAGAGAGTTATTTCGAACTCATTATTTTTCGGACCCTTAGAACTTGCCTTATCCTACTACCAAAAGGAATTGGGTGGAATGGAATTCCTTATATCTGTAGCAAATATTTCTTATCAATCTATTGTTGACTCTGTAGATTTTGTTCCAGTTTCTCTCTCACCGAAGGATTTGGACGAAGATGTTGCTCTGGCTTGGACACTTAATTCATCTTCTGCTCAAGACTACCTTGATATTGTTCTACCATATGAAGAGGCTATCCTTGAGGCAATGATTGGTGTGGAAAGACCGTGGGATGATATGCATCATCGGTCCTATTTTCTACCGGATTTGCGAGAAGTTGAGTCAAGAATGTCTAGCCCTTTGTCTTCTGGTGTTGTTCACCTAGTCTTGAACCCATTGGCTACAACACAGGCTTTTGATGAAGGGAACATGGTTGTCATTTCTGACACTATCCCAGTGAGCATTTCCAGGAATCCCAATATTATAGAGAATGTCTTCATCAGAGATGAATGTTACCCTGAAGAGATTCAGACATATATCGATCCACTTAAAGACTTTTGTGATGTGTTCACTTGGCCTTATGAGGAAATGTCTGTAATTGATCCATCTATTTTCGAGCACGAGATCAAGAATTACGATAATGCTAAGCCTATATGGTATAATATGTGTCTAGTCAACCCTAGGAAAGCCACATATATCAGGGTTTAGGTTGAGAAGCTACTTAAGGCGAGTTTCATATACCCCATTTCGTTAACTGAGTGGGTTTCGAATCCAGTGCCTGTGGACAAGAAACCATGAACGATCCGAGTCTGCATTGACTTCATGGATTTGAATAAGGCATGTCCAAAGGATAATTACCCCACATCATTTATTGATTATAATATCGATGAGTGTAAGAGGAATGATATTTTCTCCTTCATGGACAGTTTCTGGGTATACAATCAGATTACTGTCCGTCCTGAAGACCGGCACAAGACTACCTTTATTTTCCGCTAGGTGCATTTTCATAGAAAAATATGCCTTTTGGTCAATTCCCCCACTAATAAGTTAGATTTGGCAGTTGTCCATGGTGTCCAGTGTCTTAGCCATTACAGTCATCCTTGTCAAGTTTATACTCAGAAGATGCATGCTCATCTAGTCCTTCTCTTTCCTATTGTCACTGTCGGTCTATTCACTAAGTGGGGAATTGATTTTACTACTTGTAACTCGCCTTTGGAAAAAGGTCACAAGTACATTATCATAACAGTGGAATACTTCACCAAGCGGGCCGAGGCTATGCCTACTTTCTCGAACGATGGTGAAACAACAACCCTATTTATTTTCAACCAAGTCATTTCTTGCTTCGGTATTCCCAAAGAGATTTTCCCTGACCATGGAAATCATTTTCAGAACTCCATGATGGTTGAATTGGCTCTTAAATTAGGTTCATGGAAGTGTTAGTACCCTATAAATTATAGGATCTCAAGGTGATTTGGTAATTCATATTTCCTGCAAAGTTTTCATTATTTAAAGGCTTCTCAAAATTCAAATGATTTCAAATAAAAAAAATATGAAAAAGAAAGAAAAGAGGGTATTAAAAAAAAAAAAAAAACCCCGAAAAATAAATAACACTGAAAGTGATGCAAGTTTAAATGCCACTACTCATTAGATATGTTTGTTCATTCATACAGTTTAATCGTGATTAGACAGTTTTCAATTTATGTTTATAGGTTAGAAAAAAAAGATCTGGCAAACTGTTTAATCTTGGCTCATTAGTAGATAGGTAGAAAATGAAATTGGCTTAATAGTTTAAACTGAGCCAATGGCTAAAATAAGGATAGGTGTTAGGTTAGAAATTCAAAAGAAAAAATGATTTAAAGGTTTGCTTGTCCAAATGCACCTTGAGAAAAGAAGAAAAAAATGTTAGGGGATTAGTTTGGGTAGGTAGATATGCTGAGGAGAAAGATTGAAAGGAAAATACACAATATATTATACAAGGGACAACATCCCAATTTCATTGTTTCCTTTGTTGTAAGAAGAAAACCAAGACAAATATTGTTTATACTCAAAATATGAAAAAGGGTTATGTTTTAAAAGTTTGGACTTCAAAGTCATTTGGGCATACTGTATGTCAAAATGTGATCCTAAGTCCCGAAGCTATAAATTCTCTGTATTCCTAAAAAATCCCCAAAACCAAATATTTTCATTTATCTTAAGTCCTAACTACCACCGAACACTCATTCATTCCCCCTACCCCACCATCCCATCGCACATCACATCCACACTAACATTCCCCTAACTCCCTGCCAACTCCACTCACCACCACATATCTAATGGCCCACAATGCCTTTTGGCACCCCCTCACACTCCAATCTTTAACAACAGGGTGGGGGAGAGGGAAGGGAGGGGGGGGGGGTGGTTTCAAATTGGGCAGTATTCAATTCCACAAAAAATGCAACGTGTCAACTCCAGGCTATTTCGCACCCCCCCACTCAGTTACCACTCACTGCTCCTCCCCCCCTCCGAAAACCGCCACGCTTATTCAATTTTCATCTGACTATTAGCGTCACGTCCACTCCCGCCTTTTCCCTCCAACCAATCCCATCACCCCCCACCAACACGTTCTTTGTGCCATTAATGTCCACTCTGTTATCCAATGGACCCATGTCTAATCAATGGCCACCAAATCGTTTTTTAAAGCTAAAATTTGGCATAACGGAAGAGTTTAATCTGCTAATTATGGTCAAAAATTTTGTAGATTTTCAAATTCGTAGGTAAATCACAGAGGAGTACACTTGAATAAAGGATTTTCTTCATCAATGAGAAATCATCAGTTCTCCATAGGCCTGACAACAGGTTTCTTTATTAACTTTGCTCACAGTCCCTTTTTAAGTTGTCCCTTGTCTAAATCCCGTTATGTGACAAGTTTTCCCTCTTTTCTCCCCCTTATTTCATCCCATTATTTCCAAATACAGTCGTAAATCCATTGAAGAGGCATGCCTCCCAAGAAGGACTAGGGAAGATCAAACAAACATGGATATTGATTCCTCCACTAAATAATTCAAAATAAAATACAGAAAGAGGGCCAGAATCCGCATGGATATTGAACAGGGCGGTGAGAAAGATTAGCAGACAGTTATCACAATCAGAGATTCACCAAGCTCATCTCCAATAGGTGGCCAAACAATTCTCTCAACATCCTCTGCCATTGTGCCTTTCTAAGAGCAGAATGTTCACACTCCAACATCTACTACCACTGTAGGCCAAAAAGAGGATGATATATATGATACATTCAAGGAGATCAAAAGAAGGAATGAGGTTCTTAAGAGAAACACATATAATCAGTTTTGGAAAAAAACAAGAAACTCCCAAAGAAGGCTTCTTTCAGCTTTTGACTATGAAAATGGGAGAATGAAGATGGCCTTCTTAGAAGCACAAATTCCTCAGCCCAAAGGTGCAGAAGACAATAATAAGACCTCTTTTGAGTTTTAAATAAAGAACATTCATCCACTAGACCAAATGGAAATGCACAAGCATACAGGAGAAATGATCTCCTCCACCCTAACTAGTACTTCCACGAGTCTCTAAAAATTGCAAGTGACATTATCCAAGACAAAGTCACAGTTGAAGGTGGAAAATATCTCCTCCATGGCCAAAGACTCAAGGATTAAATCTCTAGAGGATTTAGTGATGTAACTCAGGTACAATCCATCAAACATAGTAGTGGCAGAAGCACTTGTGAGGAAGAAGAATGCAGACATAGCGGCTTTGAGGAGGCAGCTCAAGATGCCAGTGATGGAAGATTCTATGGGCAAGGAGATAGAAGAAAATGAAACACAAAAGGCATAAATGTTGCAATTGATCATCGAACAAGCGAAAAAACTTAAGAAAATGGAGAGTGAGATGGAGAAAATGATAAAATAAAGGCATAAAGCAATAAGAGATACAGTGAAGGGAGAAGCAAAATAAGCAGCTAAGGCCATGATTCCCCGATAATCATTTCCTCTTATAGTGATTCCAACATCTACAACAAATACAGGTACATTAGGAGAAGAAAATGAGCAGCTAGCTAAGGCAACGGAAAACATGTCCTTACAAACAACATAAATCAAAAAGTTGCAAAATCAACTCAGTGACCTACAAGGCAGAACAAGATCTGGAATAGCTGTAGGTGAACTGTCATACAGGAATCCGGAACTCTGAAATTGAATGGGCTTGGTGTAGTCTGGAATATGAAAGGACACATCCTTGTTATATCCAAGACCAGTTTTGTGCTTGTTGTGGACAATCTCTTCCCAAGGTCTGATGATGGGCTTGAGAAGTGCAGGCTGAACTTTTGTGTTGGGGTTCCCATGTTTTGGCCAGGTTGACAAGACCAAAAGATGAGACAACATAGAACCACTTTCAGACTTTAGGATCTCACCCTCCTAGGTCCAGAGAGGGATCTCTCTAGGTGAGTCAAAGTGTATGTCTTTGAGGCTCTAAGTTATGATTTTAGGCTAGTTGTAGGCACGAGGTTTGTTTGTTTGATTGTTTATGTTTGGTTGTTGGGAATCAGGAAAGAAGGGTCCAATATAAGGCAAGGATGAGTAAAGAGGAAACTAGACAAAGGTAGATAACTCAGGGAACAGCAAGGCCATTGGGCAATGGATTCAAGAAAGGATTTACTTGTGTTCAATGTGCAAGCTTTCAGTTGGGCTAGTTATCTAGAGCATTTGGATCTTAAAATATGGTTGATGGAATGGAACATTAAGGACTGAAAATGAAAAGAGGAGAACCATCCAATCCTGTCTATAGATCAGGTCAGAGGTCATTTAACTCCAGACCTGCTTGGACAAAATTAGAGGTAGGACAAGGGATCTCAGTAAGGCTTAGTTAAGATGGAAAGATCCTAGTGAGGCAGAGACAGGGTTCTAGACCTCCCAGTGTTCTCAACTCATCCAACTAAATCCAAACAAGAACATCTAAACATAGATTTCATTAATTCATACATCAGAGAGCAGGAAATAACATCCACTACACTGGTTAAACCAATTGAAATCAATACTCAGATACACAAGTAAGCAGAAAACATAAAAGGCTGGGAGAGCAGCAACATAAGGTACCTATCAAGGGTAAATATTATGCCAAACTTCTTATGCAAGCCTGTAGAAATGGAATGAAATGGAATCAAACACAGAGATAGAAAACATCACCAGCTGCTTTAGATCAGGATCCAAAGAAATGTGCTTGTCATATTAAAAAAAACACCAATCAGGTACATCATTGCCCACATCTTGAACATTCAGTCTGAATACATCTAATCTCAGCCTATCTTACAATATTACATAGAGAACTTGTCTCAAGAGGAAAATTCTTGCAATCTACTGATATCCAATCAACAACCTTTACAATAATTTCCTTCTGTGCTTTATAGCAGAGGATGAACAGAAGATCGACTGAGGAGGTAGGTGAACACTAAATGTGATATTAAACACAAAAATGAATGCAGGGCCGAAGCCAATTCTGTTTTACTGCTGTGTATTTAATCTCTATCACCTCCCTTGTGAAAGAGTGATCTTCTCCAGATATGATCTTGACATTTTTTGGCTGCACTACTCCTGGTGTTTTGAACGAAACTAAGATAAACTACTGAGAGGTCTATCATACAAATGCTTTGGCGGTTTTGAACTGCTATTAGGGTGGAAATTCCTTCAGGGACATTGTGCATAATAAAATTTGTATGGGCGTCCTGTACTTTGATGAAGAAAAACATTCTGCTGATGAATAAACCCTGATGTTACCTTTTACTGTGCACAGGATCTCCTGTTCGATCCTCGAGGTCTTCAATCTGATGCTTTGCCTCTTAAACCACTGATTCAAAGCTTAATATCTTCGTTGACGTGCCTTAATCTCCTTTGCTTTGTACTTGGAACACCTTGCCGCTCCATTTTTCTTCTGACAGGTTAGCTCAGGTTTTAATGGTGCTGGAAGGTTTTCCACGGGGCTTTAAACTCTGCTTCTTTAAATGAACGTCCTGTTTTCACCTTCCTGGGTCCTTTTTTATAAATTCTACCTCTGCAAATGATCTTCTTTGATTCCTCTGTCCCTGTAGCAGAGATGCGCATTATGGCAGTCATTCCCTGTTGAAAATCCTGCAGAAACACGAAACCTGTGAAGAGAAAACATGGACGGGGAAATGGATGCGGTGTGGATGCAGCAGACGGCCATGTAGACGCTGAACTGGGGGAGAAATCGTGAAAAAAATGGGGGAAAAATCATTCTGGTGGAGGTTTGGCGGTCCGCGGAGTGGATTTGACTGAGAAAACATTAAAAAACATGAATATGGACGAATATATGCAACAACATGAACGGGGTACGGTAGACACACGTGGCAGGAGTGACGTGGCGGGCGGACCTGGGGGTGGTCAACGAAGGGCAAACAGATCTGGACCGCTGATTATGGTGGAGATCGACGGTGAGGGCGACAAACGGTGGGCCAGCAGGCATGGAGGATACAGATTAATGGGTGAGCAGCTTGGTTGATGGGTGATCATTGGATGACCATCTCGAGATCCAACGACTGACAGTGATTTCGCTCGGCATCCGTGTCGAAAGATAACGCGTGGGGGATGGGTGGTTTTTCCATCGTACAAAAGACACGCGTCGACAGCTGAATAGAATCGCTTGTCATTGGAGGAAAACCGCCTACCGTGCATAAGTGGTGCGAAATAAACCAGGCGGTTTATGAACAGTGCGGTGGGGACCACAGGGCGGATGGACTCTGCACCGTTGATCTGTCGGGAAAATAGACGACGGATATGCGATCTAGGATTTGAACGGGGAAAACGACTGAGGTAGTGGGGTTAACAAGGATCGTCCGATCTATGAAGATCGACGGTCAGGAACGACCCCGACATGGATGAACCGTGAACCGTCGATTTCGCGGATTTGAATGGACGACAGAGATGAACTGCAAGGGATCGAGGTGTACGGTCATGAGAATTCTGGAGCGAACCCCCGCAGAAACGCCTTTCCGCTTAGCGCTCGGTCACGGTGTTGGGTTTTGTGGAAGGTAAAGGAGCGGGGGGCTAACAGGAAAAGAGCTGAAGCCTGTCATATGGTCAGATGTGGGTTTTTTAACCCATTTTCAATGAAATTTATGATTTTTGGCCCATTTTTAATGCATTTTCAGGCTAACAAGGGGGAACGATAGGTGAATGAAGGGGATTTAAGCATAGGTAAGGGGTGAAAGTGAGCTTTAGAAGGGATTTTGGGGGGCTTGCATAGGTTGATGGGGGGAAAAGAGAGGGGAGATGGGGGAAAGATGGGCCCTTTGATAAATGAATTAGCAGAGGGGGTTTATGATAGGCATAGCACAAAGAGACTTCAAGGAGGATGGGTTTTCAGGAAAAGGCAACCCATGAAGGCTCTGAAACGATCCATCCCCCAGCTTGCTTGTCAAGAATTTCATAGGGGGGCTAACAGTGGCTCCACATGGGGATGGCTTCTTCTTGAAGGAGTCAAGAAACCAGAAATAATCTTTGGAGTAGGCCAGATGCCTGCTGCTTGGCACATCCCTTTCTTTGATCAGCTGCCAAAATATGAATATGTTACATCAGCAGAAACATTTTCTCGATCAAACTACCTACCCAAACTACAGTCCTAACATTTTTCTTCTTTAGGGTGCATTTGAGCTAGCAGACCCCTTACATTTTATTTTCAAAACAAAAAACAAACCTATCCTAAATCTACCCTTATTTCTCCATGAGACCAGATTAGACTGTTGGTCTCATATGTTTCTCTACCTACACTACTACCTTCTAGGATTAGACTGTCTAGCAGGTTTCTTCTCCTACATTATAAGACAGGAAGTTGAAAAAAACAGCCAAGCCAGGATTAGACTGTCTGACTTGCTGGAGTGAAGACTTGTAGACAACTGCAAACAAAACTTGTGAAGGCATAACATCTGCAATTTGAAATACCCTTCTTTCTTTGTGACTTAGGTTTTGAGCATATTTGAGTCACCTCTTTTCTTTGATTTCAGCTCTGGTTTTGGGCATATTAGAGATGATTTTTCTTTGTTCCTTGCTGGTCCAGACTTTGAGCATGTTAGGACCGGTTGTCTTCTCTTCTTTGGCTCAGGTTTTGAGTTTATTAGAGCCAATATTTGTACTTCAGAGGTTCATGTTTTGGACATATATGAACCTCTCCTTTCTTTCTGTTTTTTGGAACATTTTCTTCTTTTTCTTAAACATGAAAAACTGCAATGGTATGTACAATGAAAAATGAAACTGGAAATTGGAATTTAGCAGAAGTAATGCTTGAGCATCCTGCCATTGACAGGACCCCCAAACAGCTCTGTACGATCAAGTTCTTGTAGGAAAAATGCATTTAGGCCCACAGTAGCTTGGATAATGAATGGACCCTGCCATAAGCTGTCAAACTTTCCATGTTCACCTTTCTCCTCTCTTCTTGAGTCCCACTTCAGAACCTTGTCACCAATTTTGAAATCTGAAGCTTTGGTTCTTTTGTCGAACTGCCTCTTTATGTTTTCCTGAACTCTGATAGCTCTGCTATACACCTGCTCCCTTGTTTGCTGAAGATGGATGGTTTCATTAACTCTTCTCACCATATTTTTTTCCTCTGTCTAAATCTATTGGACAAGCTTGATTACTGGAACTACAAGGCTAGTAGGGAAAACTGCTTCTGTTCCATAAACTAGCTAGAATGGTGACATGCCAATAGCTTTCTTTGTGGTGAGCCTGTCAGCCCACAAAGCATGTACCCAATTTTTATGCCATGACTTTTTGTTCTCTTCCAGCAGCTTCTTAGTGATTGTGACCAGGATTTTGTTATATGATTCAGCCAATCCATTACCCTGGGGGTAATAGGCAGTTGAATGACCAAGTGTTATTCCGTACCTGTGACAGAAATCAACCATTTTCTTGGATCCAAAGGTAGCAGCATTGTTAGTGATTATTTTCCTTGGACAACCGAACTGAGATAGGATGAAGTCTTCTAGGAACCTAATGATGATAGAATCAGTGGAATTCCTAGTGGGTATGGCTTCTATCCATTTAGTGAAGTAATCTGTGGCAGTCAAGATCCACTTGTGTTGCCCAGAAGAAGAGGGGTGAATCTCTCCAATAAAGTCTAGGCCCCATTGCATATAGGGACCCTCTACAGTGATGGGTTGTAATGGGAGGGGGAGAAGCTTTCTTCTACCTTCAAAGATCTGGCACTTGTGGCAGGAAATTATCATTTTATGGACATCATTGAAGAGTGTAGGCCAATAGTAACCAACTTTGAGTATCTTATTTGCAGTGGCTTTCCAACTCAGGTGGCCTCCACACTCCCCAGCATGGAATTCCTGTTTAATTCTCTCAGCTTCAGGTTCAGACAAGAATTTCAGCAATAGGCCATTTGTATTTTTCCAGTATAGATTCTCATTCAAAATGCTGTAATTTCTAGCTTTGAGTTTTATGAATCTGGCCTTGGTTTTGGACAGTTCTGGAGGGGCATTGAGGTTGGTGAGCACGTAAAGGATATCAGTATACCAAGGATAGTTTTGAAACTGCTCCTCAACAGTCGGATGGGGCAATCCTTCCTGCTCATCTAAGGCATTTATCATGTTAATGTCAAGGGCCTGCAAGTTTGATTCAGCCATTAACTAGGCTAGGCCTTGACCTTTGATCAGCTTGGTGGGTTTTATTTCAAGATCGTACTCTAAGATTATAGCAATCCATTTGCCCCTTTTTCCATCAGGGTCCTGGGACAAGATATCTTTGACCACTATATTTGGCACATAAGCAATGGTGTGAGAATGCAGAATGTACACCCTAAAGTCTTTTAAGGCCTTCACCAGGGCATAGGCCTACTTCTCCATAATTTTGTACTTCAAGGGCGCATCTCTTAAGGCTTTACTGAAGAAAGCTATAGGCTGTTCATTACCTTCTGAATTTTTCTGTAGAAAAACTGCAACCACTGTATGCTCGAAGGCGAATGAAAAAATCATGAAGTCCTTTGAGAAGTCTGGACTAATCAGAACAGGAGCCTGAGTGAGCGCAAGTTTTACAGATTCGAAAGATTGTTTAGCTCCTACAGTCCATTTCACTCCCATACCCTTTTTTAGCATATTAGTCATATTTCTAAGGTGTTCGGCTAGATTGGGAATGAATCTCCTGAGGAAATCGATCTTGCCAATGAAGGACTGCAATTCCTTAATGTTTCTTGGGTGTGTGATTTGGAGTATTCCCTCAACTCTCTGTCGATCTATCCTGATCCCTTTCTCAGAAATGACATGGCCTAGAAGTTTACCTTCTTGCAGCCCAAAAATAGTTTTCTTAGGATTTAAGGACAGACCGTACCTTCTACATTTTTCAAAAACTTTCCTCAGATGTTTAAGGTGTTCTTCTTTAGTTTTAGAAAAGACAGTCAAGTCATCCAAGTAGATAACTATGAAGTGCCCTATCTCCTCTGAGAAATCCATATCCATCGCTCTCTGGAAGGTTGCTCCAGCGTTCATCAATCCAAATGGCATCTTCACATACATGAAGGTGCCCCATGGAGTGGTAAATGTTGTTTTGAGTTGATCTTCTGGGAGTACCAACACTTGGTTATATCCTGAAAAACCATCCAACAGGGAAATCCTCTTAGAGCCCACTACCTTCTGTAAGATGTGTTCCATTCTAGGCAAGGGGTAGTTGTCTTTCAGTGAGGCTCTGTTGAGGTTTCTGAAGTCTATACATAATCTGATTTATCCTGTTTTCTTCCTCACAGCCACTAGATTTGACACCCAATCAGAAAACCTCAAAGGAACTATTATGCCTGCATCGTACATCTTCTTAATCTCTTTCTCAACTGCAGGACATTTTTTTGGATTGATCCTACGGAGTTTCTGTCTGAAAGGCTTCTAAATTTCCTTCAAGGGTATCTTGTGTTGTATGATGTTGGTGTCATAGGCCTTTAAATCTCCATAGCTCTATGCAAACACATCTATGAATTCCTTAAACAGGTCAATGTATTTCTTCTTCATTTTTGCAGGTATAGACTTAGCCAATTTGATCATTTTGGGTTTATCTTCAGTGCCTATGTTGCATTCTTCAACATCAGAGTCTGCATGTTCTATAGTGGGCTTCTTTGCTACATCATCAAAGTCAAAAGGGTCTTCCAAGGGTGTTAGGCCTCTGGGTATATTCTTGTCTTTGGCCTGCAGCACCTCCATTTCTTCACTATCCGTGCTCTCACACTTTTTGGTTGGGTTTCCAGTTTCTTCAGAAAGGGCGTTTATTTCTATGTTACAGGGTGTTTCTTGTTCATCTGGGGGGTCCTTACTTGGGCAGTTGTCATCATATTTTGAGTCAGAATCAGAAAATTCAAACTCATTTCTGCCCACCAAAAAATCTTCGATCTTTTTGTCTCCTTCAAAGACCTGCCAATATTTTTCGTTGTCTGGCACTGCAGGTCTGAACTTGGTCTGAATAATGATATGTTGGTCCAGGGGAGCCTTGGGATATGAACTAGCCAGGAAATCCAATCCATTTGCGATAACATTTTGACCCCTAGGGACAAACACCAACTCATACTCAACAAAGGTTTTCAATAAATCCAGAGTGTCATTCCTATATGCTCTTAATCGGGGATGTTTTGCTGTATATTCACCATTCACCTGTCTGATAACTAACTCTGAATCTCCTCGCACAGTTATCCTACGGGCTCCTACTTTTTTCAACATATTTAGGCCAAGGATAAGGGCCTCAAACTATGCAATATTATTTGTACATTTGAAGTGCAGATTTACAGCATGGCTCTCAGCGTGTTCATTTTCTGTGTTACGTAACCACACCCCTGCTCCAACAGTTCTCCTAGTACAAGACCCATCGAAATTCATTTCCCATAGGGGTTCACTTTCTGTTTCATCATTGCTTCCTTCCCTACAGCTGGGTTCGCCATTATGCTGCGTTACAGGGTCTGTACTAGGCTGTGGGTTGTTTTGTTCTTCATGACATGTGTGGAGTTCAGAGAGTTGGCTACCTTGCTGTTTAGGTTCACTCAAATTTTCGTTCTCAGTACTCAGCCCATGGTTTTCTTCATCATATTTCTCCAGAGTAGCCATTATGTTAAAGTCCATGGGCTCTATGTTATCGTTTGTATCTCTGCGTTGTGTTTCTGGATCTTCTAAGGATTGGTCGTTGTACAGAATGAAGGAATACAGGTCTGTGTGCACAGAGTATAATGGTGAATTTTTAGGCTTCTCGGGGCTACTGACTAGGAATTTCATCTGGGATTCTCTATACAGTCTTCTAATTTGGCCAAAGATAGGGATAGTGGCATATGAGCCATCCATCTGCATTGTTCCTTGCAGCTTGGCTCCCCATGATATAGATAATAACATACCATACTTGGGTGGCACATCTGCCACCACCACATCCATGACCATACATTTAGCTGGGATCTGGGTCAAACTCACACACAAGTCTTTAATTAGGCCAAGACATTTTACTCTGCTAGAGTCAAATGAATACAAGTCTTTGTAAGGTCTGGTGATTTCTAGGCCTAACCTTTCCATTACTACCTTAGGCATCAAGTTGTGGGATGCTCCAGAATCATGCATTGAATTGTGTAGGATCTTATCATGGATGTTGAGACTAATATAGAAAGGTGGTACTACTCCTTCCTGAAACTTCCCCTCAATATTTGGACCAAAGAGTAGAGCCAGTTGATCATCATTCGGGTTTACAGAATCATTGATTTCTCCTAAATTCAAGGCTTTCAAAATTTGGCCCTTATATACATCCTGAGTGGCCAGCTCAGATAATGGTACAGGGATTTTGATTTTTGCGATCTCACTTTCCAGATTGAAAATGGACTAGACCTTTGTAACGCTCAATTCTGTTTTATTTGCCATTGTCTTAGTGGCTGTATCAACTTGTGATTTCTCACTATGTACAGGGTTGGTGACAGTTTTATCAGGAGCACTAACCGCAGTGTCAGTGCTACTAGCTGGTTGGCTTTGTTTTTCAACATTTTGGTTGTCTTTTTCTTTGTTTTTCTCAGAAATTTCAGCTGCTTTTTTGCTATTTTCAGCAGTCACTTTAGAAGATTTGTCAGGCCTTTTCTTGATGGTAACCTCAGGATCTTTGGGTTTGGAAGTGTCTTGGTTCTTTTTTCTCCTAAGTTCATATTGTTCTCTGACCTGCATCATGGCATTCTCAAATCCTAATATGTAATCTTCAGTTTCTAACCATTCCTCATCCCAGTATGAAGGTGAGGGTTGGTCTTCCCCTGAATCACATTTAAGGACTGGGTCTTCTGTTTCAAACATGTTTATTGTATTCCCTTCAGACTCTTCTATGATTCCCTCATCTTCATCTAAAAATTTCTCTTGGAATGGGGGAATTACTTGTTGATCTGACTCTCTCTGTCTGTTGGGAGCATTGTTGTTTCTTCTAAGGTTCTGGTTCTGATTTTGGTTCTGGTTTTTGTTCTGATTGCTAACTATGACAACCACTTTTTCCATCATTTGTTGCAGCTTATCCAAATTTTTAGATAGTCTGTCATAGTTTGGGTCTGATGTGGAGGCTATAGTGTCATCCATATATGTTACCCTCTTCTCAGATCTCAGTCTTGCTCTTTTCTCAATCAAGTTTTCCTCTATGTTCACTGCTCCTTTCTGCATGTCCTCCAATGTGGTTTTCTCTTTATCCCTAAGCTCATAGGCCATGTCAGCATCAAACCCATCAAGGTACTTTTCTAGGGCCATGCCTTGTGGAGGTTTCATATGTGGAGGGAGGGCATTGTAAATGCTGTTAAATCTTGTTGTGTAATCATGGACACTCTCTCCCACGTTCCTTTTAAGGGTCATGTATTCTGCTAGGAGATGGCGAGGGTTTGCCCTAACTTCCCATTTGTCTATGAAGGTCCGATATAATGCAGGAAGATCTTGGATACTGCCAGGAGGTAAGATTTTAAAATATTTCTTTACATCTCCCCCCAAGCTTTGGGCAAAGATCCTCATTTTGATGGTTTCATCATCAATTTCCATGTAGTCAAAAGAATCCTCCATTTTATCTACATGTTGCTATGCTGTTATGGACTCTTTAGCAATGAAGTGTGGTATTTTTGATTGATAATAATTTGGTAAGGGTAACAAAGGCTGAGGTAATACCAAAGGTGCATACCAGGCTGCCATGATAATGTTTTGATGAGGTAAATGGTTAATTTGAGCAGCTGGTATATGGGTGACAAGGATATTAGGACCAGCAGAAGTTTGTTGAGCAGATCTAGGGTGTGAGAGCCCCAAGTTTTGAATGAAGTGAATATCAGGTGGTGTAGATGGAGGGGTTCCTCTGTCCCTAGTATATTGACCACTATGAGATGGTGTATCGTGAAGCTCAAGGTCTGGCTGGTCTAGATGACTGAATGACCTAGCTCTTGGTAAACTGTTTGGAGGGTCTAGGTCAGGGAGAAAATTTGATAGAGCTGTTAGGTCTTCTGGTGTAGAGTTAGCTCTATAGATGTGGCTCGAAATAGTTGGTATCTTAGGCACAGGAGATCCCTTGAGGATGCTCTCAGGGTTATCAACTATTTCAGGTGGGTCCGGGTTAGGATAAGCTCTTGTGTGAATGGTTCTGAAAGCCAGAATGTTATACTTCTAACTAAGCAGCTTAACCATGCTTGTTACTTCTGTTATGGTTAATGTTGTTTCAAAGGTTGGTCTCCCAGTGGAGTCTAATGTGAAACCAAGTTAATCAACAGGCCTACTGATCACCAGTGGAGTCTTGATTTCTTAGGAACTATGGAGTCGCCAGGTGGAAGGTTTAGGGTATGTCAAAGGGGTTACACTTTCGACCATAGTGCTCAGGAACTATCACCTCTCAAGAATAACCTCAATAACAGTAAACTCCAACCAGAGATTGACTGGAGGGGCATTTACCAGATATGTCACCTCCGAAGAATGGTGAGATCTAGAGGCTACCTGGCCCTTTCCAGGCTCTATCTAAGAGTATGATGGACACTCAACCATAGAGGTCGATTAGAGAAATGAGTGGCTTACTGTCAGCCTAACCAGAGATTGAAGTTTTTCTGAGTCTTTAAGACGGTTTAAGGTGAAATTCACTCAGAGTTCCCCAGCGGAGTCGCCATTATGTTGGGGTTCCCATGTTTTGGCTAGGTTGACAAGACCAAAAGATGAGACAACATAGAACCACTTTCAGACCTTAGGATCTAGCCCTCCTAGGTCCAGAGAGGGATCTCTCTAGGTGAGTCAAAGTGTATGTCTTTGAGGCTCTAAGTTATGATTTTAGGCTAGTTGTAGGCACGAGGTTTGTTTGTTTGATTGTTTATGTTTGGTTGTTGGGAATCAGGAAAGAAGGGTCCAATATAAGGCAAGGATGAGTAAAGAGGAAACTAGACAAAGGTAGATAACTCAGGGAACATCAAGGCCATTGGGCAATGGAGTCAAGAAAGGATTTACTTGTGTTCAATGTGCAAGCTTTCAGTTGGGCTAGTTATTTAGAGCATTTGGATCTTAAAAGATGGTTGATGGAATGGAAAATTAAGGACTGAAAATGAAAAGAGGAGAACCATCCAATCCTATCTATAGATCAGGTCAGAGGTCATTTAACTCCAGACCTGCTTGGACAAAATTAGAGGTAGGACAAGGGATCTCAGTAAGGCTTAGTTGAGATGGAAAGATCCTAGTGAGGCAGAGACAGGGTTCTCGACCTCCCAGTGTTCTCAACTCATCCAACTAAATCCAAACAAGAACATATAAACATAGATTTCAGTAATTCATACATCAGAGAGTAGGCAATAACATCCACTACACTGGTTAAACCAATTGAAATCAATATTCAGATACACATGTAAGAAGAAAACATAAAAGGCTGGGAGAGCAGCAACATAAGGTACCTATCAAGGGTAAATCTTATGCCAAACTTCTGATGCAAGCCTGTAGAAATGGAATGAAATGGAATCAAACACAGAGATAGAAAACATCACCAGCTGCTTTAGATCAGGATCCAAAGAAATGTGCTTGTCATATTAAAAACAACACCAATCAGGTACATCATTGCCCATAGCTTGAACATTCAGTCTGAATACATCTAATCTCAGCCTATCTTACAATATTACACAGAGAACTTGTCTCAAGAGGAAAATGCTTGCAATATACTGATATCCAATCAACAACCTTTACAATAATTTCCTTATGTTCTTTTTAGCAGAGGATGAACAGAAGATCGACTAAGGAGGTAGGTGAACACTAAATGTGATATTAAACACAAAAATGAATGCAGGGCTGAAGCCCATTCTGTTTGACTGCTGTGTATTTGATCTCTGTCACCTCCCTTGTGAAAGAGTGATCTTCTCCAGATATGATCTTGAAATTTTTTGGCTACACTACTCCTGGTGCTTTGAACGAAACTAAGATAAACTACTGAGAGGTCTGTCATACAAATGCTCTGGCGGTTTTGAACTACTGTTAGGGTGGAAATTCCTTCAGGGACATTGTGCATAATAAAAGCTGTATGGGCGTCTTGTACTTTGATGAAGAAAAACATTCTGCTAATGAATAAACCCTGATTTTACCTTTTACTGTGCACAGGATCTCCTGTTCGATCCTCGGGGTCTTCAATCTGATGCTTTGCCTCTTAAACCGCTGATTCAAGGCTTAAGATCTTCGTTGACGTGCCTTAATCTCCTTTGCGTTGTACTTGGAACACCTTGCCGCTCCATTTTTCTTCTGATAGGTTAGCTTGGGTTTTAATGGTGCTGGAAGGTTTTCCACAGGGCTTTAAACTCTGCTTCTTTAAATGAACGTCCTGTTTTCACCTTCCCGAGTCATTTTTTATAAATTTTGCCTCTGTAAATGATCTTCTTTGATTCCTCTCTACCTGTAGCAGAGATGCGCATTATGGCAGTCATTCCCTGTTGAAAATCCTGCAAAAACACGAAACTTGTGAAGAGAAAACATGAACGGGGAAATGGATGCGGTGTGGATGCAGCAAACGGCCATGCAGACGCTGAACTGGGGGAGAAATCGTGAAAAAAAAGGGGGGGAAATTGCTCTGGTGGAGGTTTGGCGGTCCGCGGAGTGGATTTGACTGAGAAAACATTAAAAAACACGAATATGGACGAATATATGCAACAACATGAACGGGGTACGGTAGACACACGTGGCAGGAGTGACGTGGCGAGCGGACCCGGGGGTGGTCAACGGAGGGCAAACAGATCTGGACCGCCGATTATGGTGGAGATCGATGGTGAGGGCGACAGATGGTGGGCCAGCGGGCATGGCAGAGATAGATTAACGGGTGAGCAGCTTGGTTGATGGGTGACCGTTGGATGAGCGTCTCGAGATCCAACGACTGACAGTGATTTCGCTTGACATCCGTGGTCGAAAGATAACGCGTGGGGGATGGGAAGTTTTGCCATCGTACAAAAGACACGTGTCGGCAGCTGAATGGAATCGCTGGGCATTGGAGGAAAACCGCCTACCGTGCATAAGTGTTGCGAAATAAACCAGGCGGTTTCTGAACAGTGTGGCGGGGACCACAGGGCGGATGGACTCCGCACCGTTGATCTGTCGGGCAAATGGACGGCGGATATGCGATCTAGGATTTGAATGGGGAAAATGATGGAGGCGGCAGGGTTAACGAGGATCAACCGATCTATGAAGATCGACGGTCAGGAACGACCCTGACATGGATGAACCGTGAACCGTCGATTTCGCGGATTTGAATGGACGGTGGAGATGAACTGCGGGGGATCGAGCTGTACGGTCATGAGAATTCTAGAGCGAACCCCCGCAGAAATGCCTTTCTGCCTAGCGCTCGGTCACAGCGTTGGGTTTTGTGGAAGGTAAAGGAGCGGGGGGCTAACAGGAAAAGGGCTGAAGCCTGTCATATGGTCGGAAGTGGGTTTTTTAACCCATTTTCAATGAAATTTATGATTTTTGGCCCATTTTTAATGCATTTTCAGGCTAAAAAGGGGGAACGATAGGTGAATGAAGGGGATTTAAGCATAGGTAAGGGGTGAAAGTGAGATTTAGAAGGGATTTTGGGGGGCTTGCATAGGTTGATGGGGGGGAAAGAGCAGGGAGATGGGGGAAAGATGGGCCCTTTGAGAAATGAATCAGCAGAGGGGGTTTATGATAGGCATAGCACAAAGAGACTTCAAGGAGGATGGGTTTTCAAGAAAAGGCAACCCTTGAAGGCTCTGAAATGATCCAGCCCCCAGCTTGCTTGTCAAGAATTTCATAGGGGGGCTAACATGTTGCATTTGCATGTAAATCTGCTCTAGTACAAGGAACTGAATGGGAATCAACTGGAAATTTATCGACTTGCTACTGATAGGAGTCAATCTCAATCTTCTGAACAGAAACAGGTTCAGAATGGTGACTCTTTTGCTGAAGTTCATCTTGCTGAAGCTGAGATTCCAACTGCAAAAACTCAATATTTTCTTGTGCATTTTGTAAACAAGTTTGAATATTACAAAGAGAATTCTTGCTCATTTTTATCATATCATCAACATTGGAGTGAATGAGGTTATTCAACAACTCTAATGCCTCATTGATTTTAGCCATTTTCAACAACTTAGGCTCAAAAAATAAAGGGTGTCGGCTTCAACTGAAAATGCACCCATTTACAATGTGATTCAATCTTCCTTCAAACAAATACAAATGACTTATGGAAATCTCAAAGTACAAAATCTGCTGATTGTATCTATGAAGAGGCAATACAATGTCAGTTCAATACAATATTTCTGCAAAAATGTGCAGCAAAAAACTATTGTGCAAGAAGCCTTTAAGGGAGCTGATTTTTTTCTTCAAGGAGCTGTTAAAATGATGGCAAACTTGTCTTCACATGTAAATTTCTTTCAGAAAATCACCCTTATATCAATGCCACAAATCATATGATGTAAGCTGCATTTTTTTTTTATGTATTCAATCCATCTGCTCACATGCCATTTCTGCTGTTCATTTCCTGTTCCTCTCTCATTGTTGTTTACTTTCTCTCTTCCTCTCTCTCTGCTGTTTTTTTTTAATTAATTAAAAATTAATTAAAAAATGGATTAATTGAAATGGGAATTAATTAAAAAAAATGGGTTCTATTAACAAAAGGAATTAATTAAAAAAGTATTAATTAAAATGGGGAGGGAAATTTATTTAAAAGGGGAAGGTGGGGGGAGGAATCTATGGGGAGAGGGTATTATAAAAAATGAAAACGAAAATTTAAAAAATTATTTAAATGGCCGAATGGCCAAGAGAGGAGTAGGAAGGCTGAAGGTCCAGCTTGAAGGGGCGTGCAGGTGGTATGGGGATGAGGGGTGAGTGGTGCTGGTGAGAGGGGAGGGGCATTTGGAATGCGAGGAGGTGTGGAAAGTGGGGGCCGAAAGGCCGTGGGGAGGGATGGGTAGTGTAGGCCATGGGGAGGGATGGGTAGTGAGGAGTGAGGGGAGGGGGCTCGAGCAGCGTGAGTGTGGGCTGTAGGCCGTGTGAGGTGTGTGAGTAGAGTGATGTGTATGCGGCAGGGTAAGCCCAAGGGTCGAGGGATGTGAGGGGGTGAAGGAGCCGGGTAGCAGCGTAGGTAAGTGGGAGTGTTGTGAGGTAGCAGCGAGGGGGTTTGGGTTGAGCAGAGTGGAAAGAGAGCTGTAGAGAGTTGGGGAATCGAGGGAGGGTAGGATAGTAGGGAGGCAGGGTAGCGGGTAGGATAACAGGGAGTGAGGATTGAAGGCCATGGGGAAAGGGAGAGGGAGGGCTCGGATGGGGATGCGAGCGAGGGGTGAGGAAGGCCGCGGGGAAGGCCGACCAGCAAGTGAGCGCAGGTAGGTGGGATGGGTACGGAGTTAGGGAGTGAGTGTTTGAAGCGGGGAGGTGCGGAGCGTATGGTAGGGGGCGTTGTTGGAAGGATAAGGGTTTGAAGCTGGGGTGAGCTCGAGAGCGCAGGGAGGTAGCGAGAGTTGCAGAGTGTGGGGGGCCGAGGGACCTCTCAGAATTTTTAATATATATTTTTTTTTTGGTAATGTAGGTTGCAAGTGTAGGTATTCCAGAAGCGAGTGGGAGTGGGGAGCTTAGTGCGATAGGAAATGTAGGTTGAGGGCCGAGAATGTTGAGGGCAGAGGCCGAGGGCTGATTTGCAGAAACAATATTTATTTATTTATTTATTTATATTTTTATATGTAAAAATAGCAGAGTTGAGTAAAAGAGTAAAATACAGTAGATTTTTTTCTCAATTGTATAGCAGAATAATTTGTAGAAACTTGTAGACTGGGGAAAAAAACTAATTTTCTAGCAGCAGAGAATGAAACTTTAAAAATGCAGAATTCTTCCAGAAAATTTCAGCAGAAAACCCAGAAATTTGCAGAAATTTTTCAATGAAAAACTCAGAAATTTTCCTTTCAGAAACCCACTTTGAAACACTATTCCAGCAGCTCTTCAAAATGCAGAATTTAATAGGCAGAAATTACAGGAAGAAATCAGAATGAAAACCTTCATATGCGTAGTGTTTCTCTTCTTCAAAACCACTATTGCTCTTCTTCAAAACCACTTTCTGAATGCGGAAAAATGTCTGCTGCAGAAATTCTCTAAATGCTGCAAAAATGCCAAGAATTTTTGCAGATATGCACAGGCCATAAACACAAATGGCTCACTCAAGGTTGAGCTGGTTATGAACGTATCACCTTTGATACCATGTTAAACACACACATGGTGTATGAGAAAGATAAACACACACACACAACAAGAAACTCAACACAATGAAGGATAAGTGTGTAGCTCTCATATTTTCCCATTATACATGATGTACATTTATACTACAATGGTGTGACTCTTGGTTTCACATTCCAAGGTCACTTGGACTCCATTGTGAATTTTCGCATTCCACACCTACCCACGGAGGATTAGGTGTTCCAACATACCAATTGAAAAGGTGACATACATATGGATTTCTGAGTGCTTACTCTATCCGCCCATAGAGCATTGATCAATGTCTTGTGCCAATTATTTTTATTTTCTTCCAAAAACTTGTTGAGGATGTTTACCAATGATTTATTGGATGATTCAACCAACCTATTATCTTGCAGGTAATATGTTGTTCAATTCCCGAGACCTATGTGGTACTTGTCACATAAATTAATCATATTCTTGGATTTAGAGGAAGTTGCATTATCAATGATTATTTTCTGTGGACAACCAAATCAAGACATAATATTAGACTCAATAAACTAAATTATTACTGCATCTGTATCTTGTCTGGTGGGGATAGCCTCGATCCATTTCATGAAATAATTGGTGGATGTCAAGATCCACTTGTGATGAGCTGAATATGAAGGTTGAATCTCACTGATAAAATAAATACGCCACTACTGAAAGGGTGCTTGAACTGAAATGGGTTGCAAGGGAAGCGGTAACAACTTCCTCTTTCCCTGAAAAATTTGACACACATGGAAAGTCATGATAGTTTTGTAAACATCATTAAACAAACTTGGCCAATAAAACACATTCGTATATATCTTGTTTGTTGTGGTGTTCCAGAAGAGGTGACCATTGTTGGAGCGGGGTCCTTAGGACCACAATTTTGATAAAAATATAGTATTTTTGTAGTTTTGAGTCGTGCGCACTAAGAAATGCACGGGTCAAGAGGCTTTGGGGTGGGTAAAATATCCTTCATGAGTTGTAATGGGAAAAAGGGTAGAAATATGGGTCGCATAACACAGTGTGCGGACCTAAGATGAGCGTAGGCTAAAGATATAAATAAAATTCTAGATCAAGTCAGATAGAGAATTTTTGGAAGTTTTAAGATCATAATGTTCTGAGTTGTGAAGCGAATTCATCTGGGCATAGAAGGCTCCTACTGGCTGTGTGCACGGCGACCTTAGTCCTCCTATGTGCTGACCCCGATGGCTGTGTGCGTGGGTGGAACTGAATTATTGTAAGGAGATTACAAACTGCGAATGAATAATGACGTGGTTTTGGATAATTTTGAGTATCAAATGCATCCGTGCTTCACTTTATGATCTATTTTTGTGTATTATTTTTGTTTACTGCATCAAGTATATTTATATGTTTGGATCAGTTACGTACCTTCTTTTTTGTCTTATATGAATGTTGAATGCATAGATCCGTTATTGTAAGAACTGAATATTACCTTACTAGGACTATTGAAGGGATTATGAAGCCTTTAGCTACGCATGCACGTGATAACCTATGTAATTAGACCTATATCTGCCTGGTTAGTGTTTCTGTTGTGAAGGGTTTCCCATAAGTATTATAGATCTGGAGACACCCACATCATGTAATTCTCTCTGAGGGTGTGGAAACCTAGTTCCATCACCCCCCCATACTGCTTCGGGTGAGAGTTTGACCTACGCAAGTAGACTATTGCCGAAAGGGCCAATAGTAAGAGGGTTGCGTTCGTTAAGCTTAGCTCTAAACTTGGGTCAGGACCCCTCAATCCAAAAAATGGTTCTATTGTTGAGACCAGGGTCATTTTGAGAGAGATTGGGAGATGTGGCGGCCATCAAAGCCTGAGTTAAAAGACTGGTTTGAGAAGAAAATTCAGGAATTTTTCCTTAAGAAAAACAAAAGTAAGAATATTTTTGTTGAATATTGGAAACATAAGTATATTTTCACAGAGGTTCAAGAGATATTCTTTGTGACCTTTGCGCAAGAATTACAGGAGTGATTATCAATATTAGCTGAGTTCCAAACCTACTACAAGGATGATAAGTTCACTTAGTGGACAGCTGAGTTGATCCAACATTTAGAGCAGATTGATAACTCCATCACCTGTATTGTAGATCATTGGGTTGGAAAAATATTGGGCGGGTTTGTAACAGAGTTTTCAGTAGATTAGTTTGAGTCATATTCTGAAGCTGAAAGGAGGTTTTTCAAAGGACTGAGAGGTAATTTCATACGCTCTATGCCTTTTCTAAATAAGATGTTATTATGTGAAAAGGGTGTTTTGTGCAGTCACACTAAGTGAATGACCCCATATGAGCTAGAAATCACTACGTGTAGTGGAATGTATTATTGGATTAATTAGAGAGGAGACATATCTATATACAGCCCTCTGAGAAAATTTCCTAACAGTGATATAGCAAGCGGTGAGGCTACGCACGTCGGAGGTAGCCCTCCTGCTACTCCAAAGTCGATCTCGCGCGGGGGTAAGACATCTCCTACCCCACCACCACCACCACCATAAGGAGATATTGTTGCACATATGAAGCTACCCACCTTCAAGGGTGTGGGAGATGAGGACATGGATAGGTTTTGGTTTGTTGCCAATGCAGTATGGACTGCGCATAATGTTAACACTAATGTTGTCAAGAGAGCACAACTAGCTATGGAATGTGAAGGTCGGGTGCTGGATTGGTTTATGTATTTTCTGGCTCATCATGATAACCCTATTTTTGATGAGATAGAGGACGCTTTGAAGCACCAGTTCAGAAATCCAAAGCCCTACTCACAGTGTGTGACAGAATTGAAAGATATCAAGCAAGAGAAAAATCAATCTGTTTGGGAGGCCGATCAATGGTTGAAGTGCACCATCAGAGAGGGAGGATTTATCTATGATGATACGCAACATAAGAAATGGTTTATTTCAATTCTCTTACCACAATTACGTGGGCCGATGAACCATCAAAATATCAACTCTCAGGCCAAAGCCCTTGAAGTTGCTATGAAACTTGAAGATGTGCCTAGAGAAGATGACCAATTGGGAACACTTCAAATCCAAAATAAATTGGAAGTAATGCACATAGAGATCCATAAACTACGAAGAGACAGAGGAAAGGAAGTTGGCGTAGATGTACGGTGTGTATGATGTAAGGGTTCCGAACACACAAAATATCAGTATGCCTTGTTTCAATATTATATTCAATTGGGAGGGCCAAATCCATTGCACCCCAAGGATGTTGCAAGACCAAGTGGCTCTCCCCAACTATGGTGCACCAACTGTAAGGTAGCTGGAAGGCATGACACAAACCACTTCCCTTGATTAGGAGGTTATGTTCCAGAGCTGAAGCAAAAATGGTGCAAATTTTTATCTTTAGTTGGTGACGATGAGCACCACTGTCACACATCCAAGCTCATGATGGACAGTGCCAACCTTTATATGGTGTAGTTCGACCCATATTCACTAGCATCTCCCTCTGGGTGTGGAGGATCTCCAACAAGAGGAAGGGGATGAGGGAGAGGTGGAGGCCCGGGTCGTGGAAGAGGAAAATTAATTTTCTATAATTGTGGAGATGTTGGACACTATGTGCATGATTTCTCGAACCCTGTATGACAGTCTTGTAGGTACTATAGAGAATTTGATCATGTGACTAAATAATTTCCTATTTTAATTTCTAGAATGCAGGAAAAGAAACAAAAAATGCCTACACAAAACATACAAATGGTTAAATCTTAGTCGTGCAATGATGATCCAAGTGTAAACATAATTACACGCAACGGTGCTGCCACTAGAGGCGATGAGGGAAAGAAGGCTTATGTAGAGCCATTAATCTAGAAGGCCTCTCAAAAGAAGGAAGGACTCAACCTACAAAAGGAAAAGTAGACTTTCACTGAAGCTAGGAAGGATTTTGCTGCAGCAGGTGCGTCCACATCCAATTCTATCATGGAAGTAAAGATTGATGATGAATTAAAACCTTTCCTACAAGCTTGCATTAATTTATTGCGCAATCAGAAAGTAGTAGACAATCTCTAGGCCATGATAGATAGCTGAGTGGACAAGGAATTGCTGCGAACTGCGACTAAGGCTATAAACAAGATGTATAAGTACAGGAAGACAACTGGTAGGGAGATGCGCATGACTGTGCAAATTGGATAGTATGAGATGGATCAGGTCATCTTGGACTTAGGTTCTGATGCAAATGTTCTACCTAAGCAAACCTATCAACATATGGGTGAACAAAAGCTGGAGCGGTCCACTGTTCAGCTGTGCATGGCTAATTAACAGAAGATTATTCCACTTGTAAGGCTCCACAAGTTTTGGTAGACATTGTTGGAGTAAAGGTACGTGCAGATTTTGAAGTAATACAAACTGTGGATGATGCATACCTGTACCCTGCACTACTAAGGCTAGATTGGTCCATCGATATGGGAGGTATCATAAGCTTGAAGTGTAGAAGTATGATATTTAAGAATGATGGTACTTAGGTAATAGTACCTCTGGATCGAGCAGAAGGAGAAAGATATACAGAACTAGTGCATGAAGGAGATGATGTCGACCATATCTATAAGATGACTGTGCGGGATGAGGAATAGATCAACCCTACAGCTACTGGAATAATGAATTGGGAAAAAGATAGCTTGTGTTTCTTAGATTCATATGAGAAAATGGAGAACTAGAAAAATTGATTGCATGATGTTTCTGTGTTGCGTTGGCTCAAGATAAATAACAATTTTCGATGCATATCCTTGGAGGGATGAGAAATACCCTATTTTGATGGTTCTTATAGTGTTGTATTATTTCTGGAAAATTTGGAAAAGGTTGTCCTGGAAGAACGGAGGTTATGGACACTTGATCTGGCCATGCACGCAACCCCAACGCGTTGATGGGATACACATAAAGGAAGCTTTAATGACTAGGAAGAATGCAACAAAATGATGAAGTTGCAATTTGAGCTGCCCACTACCCCACCAGTTGAGATTTTCTATGGTCAGGGTGACCTGCGCAAACATCTAGCCATGTGGATGGAGGTTTGGAATGAGAAGACCTGGAACGAATGGGTTCATATGTATGTCCATTCGGTGGGGATGATACCTACTACATGGTATTTGGAAACAAATTTGTAGTGAGGGAATCACCATTGGATTACAATGACTGATAGTTCAATATCAACCTTTGGCTTGTTCAAGGGATTGGAGGGATTGGACGAGGCCCTGCAGGACATAGAAGCACTTGTCTTTGATGACTCCCGGCCTCGGATAGAATTTGTTGCACCAGCATGGGAAGCACATATGAAAGATATTGTTAATTACAGGAACCTTTCAGTAGAATAAAATGAGGAAGACCCAATAAATATCAACATCCCTGAGTCCAAAGGAGAGCGCACGGTTGCAAGGCCCTTATTGGGAATGGTGGATGTAACTAAGCCCTTGAAGCTGAAGGAAGTCAACATTGGAACAGAATAACAACCCAAGTTGGCCAAAATTAGAGATTATTGGGAGGATGACACAGTGGGGAAGGTTGTGGAGCTACTCACATAGTAGCAAGACCTGTTTCCCACAAAGTTCTCTAAGCTCAAAGGAATTGTAGAAGATTTGGGTGTTATGAAAAGCGTGTTGAAACTAGATGCGTTCCCTGTCAAGTAGCGATCGTACCGATTAAATCCCAAGTATAAGTAGAAAGTGAAAGAGGAATTGGAGAATATGGTTGTTGTAGGAATCATTGAGCCTATAGAGAAGTATGGTTGGGTGAGCCCAATGGTTTTTCAAGAAAAGAAGACTAAGGGAGAGATAACAATTTGTGTAGATCTGCGAAATATGAACGATGCATGTGTCCATGACCCTTTACCTACTCCATTTTCAAATGATATCTTGGATAATGTGTGAGGAAAAGAGGCTTATTATTTTACTAATGGATTTTCAGGGTATAATCAGATCATACTTACGCCATAAGACCCAAGCAAGACCACTTTTGCAACAAAATGGGGATCTTTCCAATACAGAGTGATGCCTTTCGGATTGAAGAATGCACCTGCTATCTTCTCACGCGTAGTAGTAGTTATGCTCAAATAATTCATGCACAAGTTATTAGAGGTGTATTTTGATTATTGGAATGTGTTGCGCTGGTGAAGAAGCATGTGTCCAACCTACGCATGATGCTTGACACTTGTAGGGAGCATCAAATTTCTCTTAACTTGAAGAAATGCATATTCTGCGTTCCTTTTGGAACCTTGTTGGGCTTGTTGGTTTGAGGGGTCTTGACCCAGGTTCAGATTTAAGGTTTACCAACAAACCCCTGTACTACTAGCCCTTTCGGAAATGGCTTGCTTGTGCAGGTCAAGGTCTCACTCGAAGTAGTATGGGAGGGTGTTGGAACCAGGTTTTTTCACCCTAAGAGAGAGAAAGTCTATTAAAGTGGGTCCCTTCAGATATAATAGACTTGCGCTGGAGAGGACCTAACCCAGAAACCCTTAATAGTAGATTGGTGAAATAACCCAAGAGAAGCCCAAAATCAGATGTAACAACCCAATAATTAGATGTAACAAGACAATTATAGCCAAATTTATGCATTCATTTCCTTCTATAGCCTCGCATCCACATGTGCATCAATAAAACATTAATATTCAAAAACATACATTATCTCATAAACAACCTATAGCGCAACCCATAATCATAACACAGAAATACTGAGATATCACAAGACATTCTTCTCATTCATTCATATTCATATTCCACTTACAGACTCTCCTTACCAGCCTGCGCACATATCCAGTGCAGTCCGCACACAACAGGACTCAGGGTCTCTGTGCACATAGTGAGAAGGAGCCCTTACCTAGAAAATTCACACAACAGATCCACATATTCGTATCCGAGCATAATCCAAACTTAGCCTACGTCTAGACTTGATTTTAGCCATCTATTTATATCATATTACCCTGTGCTACTCTATAGTTCACAAACCGTGGTTTGCGAGCTCCTGGTGTACCATTTGACCCATTATAATTCATTGGGGGCTTTCATCCACCCTAGAGCCCCTCCGCTAGACTAAACTATTACAAAATATTACAAAATTGTACCAAAAATTTTTTTAGGGGACCCCGCTCCAATAGGCCCCCAACACAATCTTTTGACTCGTCTCGAGTCATAGTGGCACTGGTGTCATCATATTGGCTTGGAGATATTCGATAGCGGTGGCAAAAGGGGGCAAGACGTTGTCACTCTGCACTACTACATTATGTGTGATGTCAACCAAGTTTTTTGAATTTGGTCCTTCAGTAGCTATAGTGACACTCTCCAAGGTTTGGTTCAACTGCTTTATGGCCACGTCTAAGTCCTGTGACAGCTTAAGAGCTTCATCTTCCCATGGCTTCAAATGGTCATTAAGGACCTGCTTCTTGTGGCAGAGCTCCTCAATCTCTTCTCTGAGAGCATGGTTGCTCTGAAGACACGCTAAGCATTATGCTACCACGAGGGTGGGCATGGTATCTTCCATTTGTTCAAAATCTTGCTCCTTCTGGCGCAACTCCTCATTGAATTGGTGTAGGAGGGGATTGCGCTGCACCATGGACCATAAACCCATACCCGTTTCTAACAATTATGAACCCTTGGTGATCTATGTTGAAATTATGCTTCTGGCTTCCTTGACCAGCGCGGCTCGCTAGGTGCGCACCTCGATAGGGGTTTCCGGCTACAACTTGGCTTGTAGTGCAGGAATTTTTTGCTCTAAGTCTGCTTTGACAACTTGTACTTCTATCCTGGATGCCTTCAATGCAGTTACCAAGCCTTCAACCTTGGCCTGTGGCACAACAGAGGAAGGAATCACTTTCGATATGTCTTCACGTATCTGGTCTATCAGATGTTCCAATTCATCTTGCTGTGCAACTGTCATGATGTGTGTTTCCTGAGCTTGCACGCTTTTAGTAGCTTTGACAACAATGGTTTGCTCGGCCTCACTGAGTTGTTACTGTGCCCACATTTCTCTATGCTAGAACTTGCCAAAGATGAATAAGTAGAGAGCATGTAGCTACTCACCCGTTAATCACACAACGTCGAGATCGACCGTGGAACATGCACGGACTTGCTCACCCAGGACCGGTGGTACTATTGTGAATGTCGCGCCCAGGAGCGGGCAGATCCTACTTTTGGTTACTGTAGCCAAGGTTGTGACTATGGATCGCTAGCTCACTTGACTATGCCTCGCCTGTTTCACCCTCGCTTTAAGCATATATGCTTTTAGCTAAAGAACCCCCAACCCAGGCTACAAGGCCTCCACCACATCCTTGTGTTGATATTTTAGGGTAGTTCATCGTTCTTCGGATGCAATGGTAACAACATCCACGATCTTCTCCAAGTATTCCTTTTTTAATGTGACATATGTGTCCCTGTCGGTCTTATCGGCTTTGTGCTTCTTCCGCTGCCCTTTGGGAGGCTCACCTTTATGCTTTGTTTCGCATGGGGACTTTGAGCCCTCCCCACAAAGCACTTCAGCCTCCACATGCCGTTGAGATTCTTGCTCGACCCCCTTGGTTGCATCTTTGGGGTTTCCCTTAGTCGTCAGCTTCTCCATGGAGCGCACCTTAGTCTCCTTTGATGTACTAGGCGGGAAAATATATTTCAGGGCTACATCCTTTCCAGAGGTGCTTGTTGTGACTGGGGCAGATGATTTGAAGCCAAGTTTCCATTTTGGTGGCCAAGTCGTGACAACTTTATTGATCTCCACCTCCGTGGCCACATATGGAAGGTTGTACCACACCTAATATTTTCAGGCCCTAATCTACACATTGTGCATGGTAACACGAAATTCAACAATGGACTTGTATTTTTCACAAACCGTAGGTGATAAGCACGATGTGGAATGAATTGTTTCTACCAATGCATGATCGAACAACACCCAGAACACCTTGCTCTCCTCAATGCACCTTTAATCCTTAGAATCTCAAAGGATCACATACTGTGCGCCTTCACAGACATCTGGCTTGAGCTCAAGGAGCACCGCATCATCATGTGTCTCCCATGAAATCAAGGCGATCAACAACAAAAGCCACGAGTAACAGAATGCCTTTCCCTGGTCCTGTGCCTCTCGCACATTGTCCAAGAAATCCATACAAAGGTACTACAACCAATTGTAACAGACCCCCTTCTCACACCACCCTGCTAGTTGAATCACAAAGGCAGGGACAGCCGATGACCGAAATTTGTGCATCATCTTGCATGCAAGTAGTACAGTACCCATGTGCACTCCTGGATCAAAAATGGTTTCCACGATAAATCCCCTCTTGTCACGGTCAACGTTATAATTTTCACGCACTTCTTTTGCTACCTTCTGCTCATACTTCTTCCTTAACAGGGAAAATTTTAGGGGCTAATATTCATAGGTGGGCTAATTTTCCATGCTTTTTTCAAAAAAAAAATTCACCAATTTCCATTATTTTGAAAATTGATTCGCCAAAATTTTATAGAATAAAATTATTTTACCCTAAAAATCGCCAAAAATTCATATATACTAATATAAAATAATTAGAAACCTAAATATTTTTAGAAAAATATCTTCAAAAATTTTATAATTTTCATATTAGGGACTAGTAAGATTCGCCAAGGTTTCTAAACTTTAAGAAACTTCCATCCTTAAAATTTTCCTTGTTCCTGAATCCTTTCATGGGATGGGGCCCCTTCACGGGCAGACCGATCATTCTATGAATCAGCGCAACGTCAACTAGGATGTGACCCTGGATACACAAGCACCCTTCGTGGATCAGCGCCAGTAACTGGTGCACAACCAGGCTGGTGATAAGATATTGCCCAAAGTGGGGGAGGCGCAGAAAATTCAGTATCCCTCAGGCCTTCAGTCTACGCACCCATGAAATTGGTTCCACCTTTGGCACATTTTCATACAATACCCTTTCAAGGTACAATTATGGGGCCAGATCCAGGAAGGCGTCTTCATTTGCGAGGTTATGGTCATCAAACTTGATGGAGGGAAGGCTCCCAAAAATGTCACCAATCAAAGGGACCTCCTGCAAAACCAATGGCATCTGCAGGTATTCTCAGAAAACATCACCATTTTTGGGGGTGAAAACCATGAGTTTTCTTGGCTTAACATATGCTAGCAGCCAAGAGAGCAGAGCCACCAGTAGAGCTTCGTCTTGGGCGGTCATGGGCCGCTTCAAAGGATTGGGCAAACGTGCCTAAGGCACCTACCGAGGGGAATTCATAATCCTAAGGGAGGTGTGTGGCTTCACTAAAGCCAACTTTGTGGCTTTTATCTTCCCCTTCTCCTTCCCTTGCTCCTTTCCCTTTTCCCTCCCCTTCCCCTTGCCCTTGGTCAGCATACACACAACCTCTTGAACGTCGGGTGTTACCTCTAACACATCTTCAGACCCAATTTCAATAGAGGTCGTAACATGTGATGTCTTGGCAAGGATAAAAGCAGTCATCCTTGCATTGAATATAAATTCAGGGTTGCTACTTTTTGAGAGAGTAGCTCGCCTAAACATACAGATGGCGAAGTCACACAACACACAAAATTCACAGTAAAGCACAGGGCGTAAGTGTTTTGGAAAGAAAAGGAACCGATTATGACCTGTGCCCCTCTTTTTATAGCCTCCCTGGGTAAAAATGGTCAGTTTAGTCTTAAATGCAACTTACCATCAAGAAAACAGTAAAACATCCTCCCATATCACTGCATTAATTTCCAAAAGCTCGCTCCATTCAATGGTAAAATCACTTTTTCACCTAGTTTTACTATTCCAACGGCTAGTTTTTTTAGCTGTGCACTACCCCTGCACGCCTGGCATACCTCCCTTTTCCTTTCCCTCCTTGTGCACGCAAAACTCCTGGTGAAATTACTCTGGCATATATTCATTTGGTAGGCATCGGCTTGTCCCTGTAAGGTTTCAGCTGGCTTCCATTAACGTACTCGTGCAGATAATCTCTGTGCAGCGTAGCCAACCTAACCGCACCACCATTGGTAATCTCTTTCACTATGTATGGACCCAACCAGTGCTTACTGAATTTTCCTGGGTGGCACGCAAACTAGATGTCATAAAGTAGCACCAATTCATTTTCCTTAAATACCTTATGTCGAATGTGTCTATCATGCCAATATTTTTCTCGAGCCTTCTGAACCTACTAGTGAAAGTTAGCAATGAACCAATCCTCCTCCAAGGAAACCAACTGTGCCAAGAATTCCTCCATGATGTTAGGTTCCACCATGTTTTTAAAAGCTTCAATTCATAGGCTGGGGACAATATATTCCATGGGAATGATGGCCTCTTTCCCATAGACCATCCTGAAAGAAATTTTCCCGGTCACTTTCTTACAGGTGGTCCTATAGGCCCAAAGCACTGAGGGAATGCACACATCCCAGTCATTTCAATCAACATTACATAATTTAGTCATCACATGTTGCAAAAAAAACTTTAAATCCTCCACCACCCCATTAGCCTACAGGTGATATGAGGTACTCTTCGCATGGTGGATCTGAAATTCTTTGGTGAAAGATGCAATGGTTTCATTAACAAAATGTATACCTCTATCGCTCATTAAGGTATTTGGGCAGCCAAACCTGGTCACAATATGCTCAAATATGAAGTGTGCATAATTATCTACAGTACAATCCTTCACAGCCTTCGCTTCATCCCATATGGTTACATAATCAGTTGTAGTAATCGCTTCTTCCAGACTAGTTGTTTCTTCTCCACTCTCAATCTGTGACATGTGACCAGGTCCAGAATTCAGTCTCCTGGGCTTTAGAATAATTTCAAAATCATATTCCTAGAATAGCAGCAACCATCGAAAAATATTCCCCCCCCAACACAGGCTTATTGACCAAGTATTTTAAAGTTGAATGATTAGTGAACATCTTGAAATGTCCTCCAAATAGATAGCGCATATATTTCTGTAAGGCATACACCATTTCCAGTCCTTCTCATTCAGTAGTAGAGTAATTGTGCTCTGTGGTAGAGAGTTTCCTTCTAGCAAAGGAAATCATATGATCAATGTGTCCTTCTCCTGGCTACGCTAGGACAGCTCCCAAGGCTATTCCTAATGCATCCACAAGTACGTGAAAGACCTTCATTCAATCGAGAAATATGAGAATAGGTGTAGTGACCATATTTTCCTTTAACAGCTCAAAACTCTTCTTGTTACACGATTTTTTGATCATCTAACATTTTACTAGATCTATGCATCAAAAGACATTAAGAAGTAAATAAAACAAGATTTACTCCATGCATCCAATAGACAAGACAAGAATATGTTGAATGAATTTTATATTAAGGGCACCTGGGAGGAAAACATAGAAGGATGTTACCAGTTCTCCTCAATGGGATGGGTTCTTGTAAGTCCTCATCACTTAAGATCTAAAATTCCTCTCCCTTGATGGTGTAGAAAACCCAGACTAAAAGGGCTCTGAAAGGGAGTTCACAAGAAAAAGGATGGAGAAATATGACAATGATGGTGGATCAAAGTCAGACCAAAAGTATGGATCCAGAGTGATCTTTAGGCAACAAAAGGTGATGAATGAATGGAAAAACCCTTCTATTTATAACAAAATATTGAGTTAGTCTAGATATTAGTGCATAATTAAAATATTATTAACCAAAGCAAGATCCAACTTTTATGGAATATTTTATTATTTTTGTTGGAGGGAAAAGAAATTTGACTTGGGTTAAATTCCTTTATTTGTAAATAATAAATAAATAAATGATTTATTTATCATTTTAAGGATGTGGTTGAGTAATAATTGAATAAATAATTATTTATTTAACTATTTATGAGTGATTTAGTCAAATTTAACAAGGAATATTATTTAAATAAGGTTTAAATAATTATTCCTAGAAAATAATAAGATAAATAATAATTTATCTAATTAATTTTCCTGTTTTGGGTTAAATATGACCAGAAATATTAATTAAACTGTTGTTTATTAACTAATTATTCCTTGAGGAAAATAAAAAAAATGTGGATTGATTTAATATTTCCTCATGGGGTTTCATGTTTAGACCATAAACAACTTAATAAAGGTGTTTTACTAAGTTATTTTTCATAGTGAGAGCAATTTTACTTAGGGTAAAATTGGTCTTTCATGGTGTACTTAGGTCCATTTAATAGTAACATGTTAGATGACCAAAAAATGGTGTAACACTTCTGATACTCCTTGTCCCAGAAAAAATGATACATCCTTCTTTATCAGCTTCTCCATTGGTGCAGTGATTAGGGCGTACCCTTGAATAAAGTTCCTATAGTAGCCTGTGTGAACTAAGATGGAGTGCAACTGTTTCTTAGTGGTGGGGACTGCTAAATTGATGATAATTGCAATATTGGTTGGGTCAACCATCAATCCCTGTTGACATACAATGTGCTCTAAAAAAATTCCAAATGGTACGTGGAATATGCATTTCTTGAGGTTCAGCGAGATCTGGAGTTTTCTGCAGGTATCCAACATCATGTGCAGGTTTGACACATAATTATTCACTAATTCAAATACTGTCCTATCATCAAAATAGACCTCCAGAAACTTATGGATGAATTATTTGAATACTATGAAAACTACGCACGAGAAAATGGCAGGGGCGTTCTTCAGCCCAAAAGGCATAACAGTGTACTAGAAATATCCCCACTCAGCTGCGAAGGTTGTCTTGCTGCAATACTCCAGTGTGATCCTAATCTAATGATATCCTTACAACCCATTAGTGAATAAGTATGCTTCCTAACCTCCCACATTATCCAGAATTTCATCTGAGAATGGCATAGGAAAATGATCATCTACACAGGCATCATTCAACTTGCATAGATCTACACAGATCCTTATCTTCCCTTTGGTTTTATTTTCTTGGACCACCATAGGGCTTACCCAATATGATTTCTCTACCAACTCAATGATACATGTGGAAACCATCTTATCTATTTCCTCCTTAACTTTCTACTTATACTTAGGGTTTAGATGATAGGGTCATTGCTTAACAGGCCGCACATCCATATTTAAGGTCATTCTCATGACACCTAGATATCCTACAATCCCTTTGAGTTAAGAGAAATTTTTAGGGAACAGGTCTTGATACTCAGTCAGCAACTCCACAATCTTTTCGATAGTATCATCATCCCGGTAATCCCAACTTCTTGACAACTTGGGCTGCTCTTCTGTCCCAATGTTAACTTCCTTCAATTTTAATGGTTTGGTCACATCTAGTGCCTGCAATAGAGGTCTCGCAATTGCGTGCTCTCCTTCCGACTCTGGGATAGTGATGTTCTTGGGATCCTCATCACAGCCTTCTACTGACAAATTTCGGTATTTGACAATATCCTTCATCTGCACATCCCAAGCTGGCACAACATATTCTTTCCAAGGTAAGGACTCATCAAAGACAAGAGCATCTATATATTGCAGGGATTCATCCAATTTCTCCATCCCTCTTACTAACCCAGAAGTCACCATGAAATCTTCTGTCATTGTACCCCAGTGGTGACTGTGCTAGTGTATCTCTGCATCTAAATACCAGGTGGTGGGGATTGGTCCTAACGCATGAATAAAAATATGTACCCATTCATTCCATACTTCCATCCACATAGCCAAGTGCTTGGGCGGGTCCTCATGACAAGAGAATATTTCTATGGGTGGTTTAACTGGTGGTTCAAATCATAGGATCATAATTTTTCGGCATTCCTCCCAGTCTTGGAATGCCCCCTTATGGGTTTTCCACCACCGCACAGGGCTTGCGCGCATAACCAAGTCAAGTGCCCAAAATATCTGTTCTTCAGGGACATCTGCTTTGAATGCTTTAAGAAATTCCTTAACACTACTAGATCTATCAAAGTAGTGCAGTTCTCTTACCTCTGAGGAGATACATCGGAATCTCTTTGTGATCTTAAGGCACTGCAATTCAGATACATCATGCAATCGATTCTGCCAATTTTCTATCTCACCATCTAAGTCTGAGAGACATGCTCTATATTTCTTCCAACAAAACATGCCATCAGTTGTGGGGTTGATCCAATCATCATCTCGGGAAGTCAGTTTGTAAATATGATCAACATCCTCCTCCTCGTGCACCATTTATGTATATCGTTCACCTTCTTCTAGATCTACGAGGAATATTACCCGCGTACCATCATTATCAAAGATCGTATTTCTCCTTTTCAGATTGTTGGTTAGCCATTCGTAACTGAATAGTGGACCATTCCACCTTGGGTTCTCCCATCCTCTGCTAGGTTTTTTTGGGTAGGACATTGGCATCCAATCCTAAATCAAGGATGACTTGATCCATTTCATAATTTCCAATCTACGAAGTCATACGCATCTCCTAACCAATCCTTTTTTTTTCTTGTAAATATTTTTCACGGTTTTAACCTCTGTTTGTGGGGCAACCTTTTATGTGCAGCTATCTATTAATGCTTGGAGATTCTCCACTGCCTTTTGATTGCAGAGTAGATTCATATATGCCTGAAGGAACAACTTAACTGCTTCATCTACTTTTGGATCCCCTGAAGTCCTTGAGGTGGATGCTTTGTCCCTTGAAAAATCCTTCCTAGCTTCAAAGAAGGTCTCTTTCTCCTTTTTCAGGTCTAGGATTTCCCTTTTGTCAGCAGCCTTCCTAATTAGTGGTTCAGTCGTAGGCTTTTCCTCAATAACTCTAGTGGAAATTCCACTACGTGTAATTACATTGATATTTTGCCCATCATCCCGTGGTTTCACCTTAATCCGTTGTACATTCTACATCGGCGTCTGTTGTCTCTCCTGAATCTTTGCTATCAGCACAAGGTAGTCTTCAATTACGTGATCAAATTGTCTATAATACCTCCAGGATTGGCTCGCAGGGTTTGGGCATTCTCTTTCATAATGTCCCACATCCCCACAGTTGTATAAAATCAGTTGCCCTCGTCCTGGACCTGCTCCTCCACCTCTCCCTCCTCCTTGTCATCTTGCAGGGAATCCTTCCCCCCTAGAGGGAGATATGGGTAATGAAGGGTAAATATGTACCATGTATAGGTTTCCTCAATCTATCATTAGGTTGAATGTTTGACAGTTCTGCTCAACGTGACCCATTGATGAGTATAATTTGCACCACTCTTGCTTTAGTTTTGGGACATAGGTTCCTAATCATGGGAAGTGGTCTGTATCATGTCTTCCTACTACTTGACAGTCAACTCACCACAGTGTGGGGGTACTTGGTCCAACCATATCTCTAGGGCGCAATGGACTTGGTCTCCTGCATATAATCTTACAACAGAGGGAACTGATCTTTACCGTGGCCTGATACCCCACAATGTATGCACCAGACATCCGTGTTGTCTTCTTTTCCCCGATCCCTTCTCAGGTTCTGAATTACTAAGTGCATCACTTATAGCTATTTTTCGATCTGCATCGCCCCAAATCGAGAATCATCCCTTGGTGCAGCTTCCAAATTCATGGCAATGTCCAGGGCCTCTTCCTGTGAATCGATCTTCTACTGACCCATAGGTCTATTGTGATGCTCCAAATTTTTATGGAACATTAAATTTTGATAGGAGATGAATAAAATGGGTAGGGGACCCATTATTTTCATGATTAGAGAATAAAAATCCTCTAAACATGAAAGGGGATCATATTGGATCTGGATTTCACACCTCCATGTGTGAAAGGAGGTTTTTGCATACATGCTTGGCCCAGGTTGACCAAGTCAAACTGCGTTGGCATGAGTTGGAAAGCACCATGTGGGACAACGTAGGAGGGAAGATTCTAGATGGAGGAAACCCTAATTTGAAGTAGGGCCCATGGAGTGAAGGCTCACTTGTTTAAAAGAGGAGCAAGGTAGGCATTGGAGTTATCTTTGATCATTTTTACATCCAAGTCTTAGAGACTTCTTGCTGCCTCTTGCTGTTCAGCAGAGCTGTAGTGCCTCTAGGCACGAGGGAGTCATGTTTAGGAATTCCTCTCCTTCTTGAGTAGCTCATGAAGGATTGCACTCCATTCCCCACATTCTATCATTTAGGCCATATCTTTAGCCATCTACATCAGCGCAGTTTCTGCAGCAGATATTGTGCAGTGTTGCTGGGTGTTGCCGGGGAGGTTTCCACACATCATCCGGAGCTAGTTTTTCAGTGGAGAGAGGTTCCATCCACTGGGAAATCAGAAAAGGGTGGTTATGAACAGATCCCATCATCTTTGGCATTAGGCCAACCACATTACATCATTGGCAGCGCAATCCCTCTCTTAGAAAACATTTTTCTTGGTGCATATTTGCTGTGAGGGATTAGCAGATTTTGGATGGGAAGTCTTGGGTGAAAGGATCAGCCTTTCACTTCAGATTTTCATTGGAGGAGGGTTCTTCATTATCAGCAGCTATTTCAGCCTTCTCCATCCATTTCCAGCTCTTGAGTTGCATCAGCTACTGCAACTCCGACATTTTTGTATTATAGTGTTGTTGCATAGATCCCAGCCAATCCTCTTAAAGGATTGATGTATTGTATTTTCAGGGGTTGAGATCATTCTCCGCCTTATTTATTTGAGCCCATATTTCTATATCATTGTATTTCATTATTTATGCAGTATTTCCTCTCTATAACTGCACAGTCATGGCCTAGGGCTTTCTTATGCAGCAATGTATTCTCATATTTACATGTACAGGTTTCTTGAGGCTTCTAGTGCCTATCTTGAGTGATCATTCCCTCAAGGATTTGTATACTTATTTGCTGCTATGTCTGAATATGATGGCCATTGTATTCTCTGACATTTCATGTGTATATGAATCACTGATATTTTCCATTTTGATGTATTTTTTATTGTTGTAGCTGCAATGTTGGGGTTATCTTAAGAGATTCCCAATTCCCAATATTGTTGTATTTCCCTGTTGGGGATATTGTCCTTTGAAAATCACTCTACAGACAGAGTCTGCTAGTGGGCCAGGTAGCCTCTGGAGCTCATCCTTTGTTTAAAGGTGAAAAATCCAATAAATTCCCCTACAGTTTATCTCTGGAATAGATTTTCTTTGTTGATTGACAATGTTTTTGAAAAGGAACATTACCTCTGTGCAGATGTGGTAATAGCATGGTGATGAACCACTCTTTATTTTTTTTTGTCCTCATATACAATTCCTCCATCACTGATGACATTCTTCAGTCATTTTTTAGCTTCCCAAATAGACTCTGTAGGTCCCTGCTTAATATCTTTCAGATATACAATGCATTAAGCATAGGACTTAGGCTTCCAAAACTATTTCTTCAAGGCATCCTTAATCTCATGTATCGTGGGATTGGCATGTTGACCAATATATCCCATGAACCAGTCCAGAGCCCTTCCTTTGAAGGATATTGATAGTTGGGCTCTCTTTACAACATCATTATTAATATTTTGTGCGGTCCATACTGACTCTACTACAAACCATAATTGATCCATATCCTTGTCCCCCACACCCTTAAAGGTGGGTAACTTCATGTGCGTAGCCATGTCATCTACAAGTGGTGGCAGAGGTGGAATAGGATAATTCTTACCCTTGCGCGAGTTCGATGGTGCCGTAGCTGAGGGACTGATGTCTACATCCGCATCCCCGCCTTGGTTGAAGTCAGGGGAATCCCTTAGAGGATTCTATACTGATCTATCCCATTCTTGATTAACCTGGTAGTATTTACCGCTTCGTGTTGTGCTTGTAGGTTTTAACCCATACAAAAATTATCTAGAAACAAATCTTAAAAAACAGAAAATATAGAATAGCGAGATCATAAAACATAAAATAGATATACACAGAGATTTTCCCCTGGATCCCAAATCGAGATGACCAGCTTGATTTTTCATTATAGTCCTTTTAGTGTTATAACACATATATATACATTATGAAGCTTACGTAAACCCCAATCCATTAACCCTGGATTATAACATAACCATAGTTCCCTTGATCGGATCTACAAAAAACCAGGGGCCGAAAACCATCATGCCCCAAAACCATGTGCAAACCCATGCACAAAACCATGGGCAGATCTGCCCACCGAAAAATAGGGTCCAAGAAAATTTTTCCCAGGGCACTGCCCCAAACCCTGAATAGGGGGGGCTACCGCCCCCCCTGTGGCCCCCCTTCTGCATCCGACGCAACGTACTGGAGGTGTTATCTCCCCCCCATGCATGACTAGTCATGGAAAGAATATAAAACATAGCCAACAGTGATTCCACTCTGGTCGGAGATCATTCACTTAGTGTGACTTCACAGGACATCCTTTTCACACAATAGCATCTTAATCATCAAGGGCAATGTATGCAATAAATTACCTCTAAATCCTTTGAAAAACCTTCGCTTAAATTCAAAATAGGACACAAACTGATCGACTGCAAACTCAGTTACAAATCCTCAAAAAACACTATCAACCTAGTGATCTACAGTCTGGGTGATCTTGTTATCAGCCTTCTCCAACTGTTGGATCAACTCAAGGTTCCACTGTGTGACTTGATCATCTTTCCAACAGGTTTAGAACTCCGCCAACCTTGCCAGCCACTCCTGTAGTTTGTGTGCGAAGGTTATGAAGAAGATTCCGTGCACCTCTGTAAAAATGTACTTGCTCTTTCACTCTTTGACAGACAACTTCTTACTTCTATTCTCTTTTAGGGCAAACTCCTGAATATGTTTTTCAAACTAGTACTCAAGTTCATTCTTCAATGGCTGCCAATGACCCCATTGCATTACCCGATATCTCTCTCAAAATGCTCCCAGTCCTGGCAATGGAGCCATTAGTTGGTTTGAGGGGTCTTGACCTAGGTTCAGATATAAGGTTTACCAACAAACCCTTGTACTACTAGCCCTTTCGGCAATGGCCTTCTTGCGCAGGTCAAGGTCTCACCCGAAGTAGTATCGGAGGGTGCTGGAACTAGGTTTCCGCATCCTGAGAGAGAGAAAGTCAATTAAAGTGGGTCCCTTCAGATCTAACATATATATGCTAGAGAAGCTCTAACCCATAAACCCTGAACAATATATTGGAAAAATAACCCAAGCGAAGCCTAGAATCAAATGTAACAACCCAATAATCAGATGTAACAAGAAAATTATAGCCATCTCTATGCATTCATTTCCTTCTATAGCCTTTCATCCACGTGCTCATCAATAAAACATTAATATTCAGAAACATACATTATCTCAGAAATAACCTTTAGCGTAGCCCATAATCATAACACAGAAATACTCAAGTATCACAAAATAGTCTTCTCATTCATTCATATTCATATTCCACTTACAGACTCTCCTTACCAGCTCGCGCACATAGCCAGCGGGGTCTGCACACTGTAGGACTCCTGCCTCTGTGCACACAGCTAGTAGGAGCCCTTACCCAAACAATTCACACAACAGATCCACATATTCATATCTAAGATTAATCCAAACTTAGCCTACGTCTAGACTCGATTTTATCCATCTATTTATATCATATTAGCCTGCACTACACTATGGTTTGCAAACCGTGGTTTGCAGACTCCTGGTCTACCCTTTGACCCATTACAATTCATTAGGGCTTTCACCCGCCCTAGAGCCCCTACACTAGACTAAACTATTACAAAATTTTACAAAAATTGTGGTTTGGGGACCCCGCTCCAACAGGGCCATATTGTATGTTAGCAAGGGTTGATGGTAGACCTAGCCAATATTACAATTATCATCAACCTAGAACTCCCCACCAATGAAAAACAATTTTTTTCCATTCTAGGACACACCGAATATTACAAAAAGTTCATTCAAGGCTATGCTTTGATCACTATGCCTATGGAGAAATTATTGAAGAGGGATGTGTCATTTTTCTGGGATGATGAATGTCAAAAGAGCTTTGAGCTACTGAAGGAAAATATGGTTACTGCACCTATTCTAATATTCCCAGACTGGTCCAAGGTCTTACATGTACATGTGGATGCATCTAGTATAGCACTTGGAGCTGTTTTAGCGTAGCAAGGAGAAGGAGACATTGATCACCTCATTTCTTTTGCTAGTAGGAAGCTCTCAAGTGCAGAGAGCAACTACTCAACCGTAGAAAGGGAAGGATTGGTCATGGTCTATGCTTTGAAAAAATATAGGCACTATCTACTAAGAGGGCACTTCAAGATGTTCACTCACCATTCTGCTTCGAAATACTTGGTCAATAAATGTGTGTTAGGGGGGAAGATTTGTAGATCGATGCTGCTATTTCAGAAATATTAGTTTGTAATCATTGTGAAGCCTGGTAGATTGAATGTTGGACCTAATCATCTATCACACATATAAAATGGGGTGGAACCAACGATTCTGGAGGAGGAAATACCTGATGCGCAACTCTTTTCTATCAAGGTATTTGATGAACACTTTGTTGATATTATTCAATTTCTGACCACTGGAAGTGCGCCTACTGAATATTTAGTGTAGCAAAAGAAGGAGATGGTTTCATGTGCAACTAAATTTACCCTGATTACTCATCAATTGTATAAGCTAGGAGCAGATGGAGTATTAAGACGATATGTTTTGGAACATGACATACATGACATATTGGATGAGGCTCATGAAGGAGTGGTAGGAGGCCACTATGCAGGGAAGTCCTCTACGTAGAAGGTGTTGCATGCTGGGTTACGGTGGCCCACACTCCATAGTGATGCACATGCATATTTCAAGGCTTGTGATGCATTCCAAAGAACGGGGAAGTCATCACATAGAGATGAAATGACCTTGTAGCCACAAATGGCCCTGTAGGCTTTTGATAAATGTGCTATAGATTTTGTGGGACCTATCAATCCTCCAGGGAAGAAAATTCGCATGCGCTATATCATTATTGCCACAGATTATTTAACCATATGGGTAGAAGCTAAGCCAGTCAAGGATTGTATCAAGGATACTACTGCACATTTCATTTTCGAACATATTCTGACTAGGTTGGGGTGCCCGAAGATATTGATGAGTTATAGGGGTACACACTTTGTTAATGAAACCATTGACGCTCTGATAGAGGAATTTCAGATACATCATCAGAAAATTACTCCTTATCACCCTCATGCAAATGGTGTAGTAGAAGCTTTCAACAAAATTTTTGAGAATGCGCTCACAAATATCGTAATGCAAATCAGAATGATTGGGATGTGTGCATTCGTTATGTGTTATGGGCTTATAGACCACATGCAAGAATTCAATAGGGTAATTTTGAGGTCTAAAATGAGCCTCCTAAGGAAATTATAAGATAACAGTGGAACTAATAAAATAAGATTAGATTACATCATCAAATTTTGGAGGGAAAAAAGAAAAAAACTATTTTTTCAACTCATATTTTATACTTATCTCAGTGTGGGTTTTTACTCAAATTTTGAGCGAAAACACTTGTTGGATGCAAAATTTGATTCCCCATCCAAGGAGTACCCATGTTGCATACTTTTGATGGACCCTACTACACAAAAAATGAAAAATACATGATAAACGCGATTCCAATCACATTTTTTAATGTATTTCTCATTTTTTATATAACAGTGTCCATCGAAAGTATGCAACATGGGCACTCGGATGAGGAATTAAATTTCTAATCCAATGAGTACTCCCACTAGAAATTTGAGTAAAACCTTAGGGAGATAAGTTGAAAATATGAGTTGGAAAAGTAGTTTTATTATTTTATTAATTTTTAATCATTTTACTTATTTACTCCAAAAATGGAAAATAACCTCCCATGGTTGAAATCATTATCCTGAATCTTATTGATTATTATAAAGTTTATTTTGGTTGTACATTTTTCTTAGGAGGCCCATTTTAGACCTCAAAATTCCCCTAATGAGACTGGAAAAACACCTTTCAGAATGGTTTATGGGCAAGAAACAATCATGCCAATGGAATATATTTTCCCAAGTCTGCGCATTGCAGCATTTACTAATATGGATAATCCTGACATCATGGAAGAACGTCTTGTGCAACTGTTTTCCTTAGAGGATAATTTTTCATTGCCAAATTTCATCAACAAGTGCAGAAGGCGTGCGAAAAGGCTTGGCACGATAGAAACATTTGACAGAAGGCATTCAAAGAAGACAATTTGGTTTTTTTATATGACATTCAGTTTGTGCACCACCCAAGAAAGTTCAAGAAGCACTGGTTGGCACCATACATTATGAAATAAGTCACTGATGTAGGTGCGGTATGCTTGGCCATGTTTCACAGTGAAGATATTCTCAGGTATTTCAATGGAAGCCAACTGAAGCCATATAGGTATAACCCAATGCCTACCAAATGACTATATGGCTGGAGAATGGGAATCCACTTGTCTGCACTCTGTGCAGGGAGAATGCACAGATAGGTGTGGCAAGAGTGCAAAGGTAGTGCATAGCAAGAGAAACTAGCCATCAGAATAGTAAAATTGGGTGAAAAAGCGATTTTACTGTTGAATGGAGCGGGTTTTCTGCATTTAATGAGGAGATCTTACAAGATTTTTGACCATTTTTAAGGGGGTAAGATGCATTTAATGAAGATCCTACCATTTTTACCTCAAATCACCTATAAAATAAAGGGAGTAGGTCATATTCTGTTCCTTTTGTTTTTTATTATATTGCGCCTTGAGTTTATCTATGAATTTCACCATGAATTTTTCTATGAGCACTATATGTCTGGCCAAGAGACCCCCACATCTGATGTGAATAACCCATAATTAATCTTTAGACAAAGAATGAGGCCACTAACCCTAATAGAATGCCATCAAAAGAGCACTCTCTACTGCTCATAGCGTCTAAAGAGCTGGGATCTGATGATGTCCATGAATTAGTACGAAAAGTCCAACAAGTCGTGTCCACGCTGGATAAGGAAAGCGTAAGATTTAAAAGGGGTCATCTTCCAAGTTGTGGACTGTTTGTGCTCAACCTAGTGTTCCTAAATTGAGTTCATTAATTGTCAACCAGGGCTATTAAACTGCTGAAGTGTGGTGCACTATATGTGCCTAGGTATTTGTTTCTCACTACGTTGTGTTTAGTGTTTTCTGATGTTTTTGTTTTTATGGTTTTATGTTGAAAAATGAAAGAACTAAGTGCTGGTGAAAAGAAGCTATTGGTTGTGTTAAAACAGAACAAAGCCTAAACTATGGATGGCAAACAACAAATGCAAAGTTTGATAATGACTTCAGTGCAAGAAAATAAATCACAACATGAACTTAAACTTATCCAATTCATTCATTAAAGATGTGTTGGAAGAGCTTGAGAAATGGACAAGTTAAGTACAAATGAAGTTCTCCTAATTAAACAATCAAACAATCAACTTACAATGTTACAACATCTCATCCATGATTAAAGGTTTATTGGAATATATTTGGAAAAGAACATTTGTAGCACAATAAGATTTCTACTCTAAACTAGCTTCTAATTCTATTCTGCAACTCAATTTAACACCACTAGGCCTCACTCAAAAGTTATAGATTTCCTTTTTAGAATAGTCTTTGAGAAAAGGCTTGTTTGTGAAATGGTAAAAAGGTTGCAAAATACTCCAGGCCTTAGACTGATACTAGCTTCTGTTCAGATGATTATGTATTAATATGAGTTTGGAACAAAAGAAGTTTTTTAAATAATGAAGACCGTGGTATTTAAATTTAACAACTAATACAATTTAAAATGCAATGGATAGCAACTAAACTGGAATGTTAATACAGTGAGCTAAGACTAAACTAGAGTGCTACTAGTCTACTTGAAGTACAGTGAACAGTGTTACACTAAAATGCCATTATCAAACTTAAATGTAGTGACAGAGCTGAACTAAATGCATTCTACCTCCGGAGTGCTGTAACTAAATTAACATGCAACTACCCTAAGGAATTCTACAACCCATCTCATTCAATATGAATGATATTTTGGAAGATTTTGTGAAAACAAGTATGGTTGTATTATCCAATGCAATTGAACATAAACATAAAACTGAAAGCAAATACAACTAGAATCTAAGACACCACAGTTGTTTCTTATTCGTTGTTAATGATATTTTGGAAGATTTTGTAAGAGTAAGACCGGTTGTGACACTCAGTGTAAACAAGCAACTAAAACCTACAATACCACAACTATGCCTTATTCATCATGATGATATTTTGGAAGAGTTTATTAGAGTAAGTCTAACTATGATAATTAACGAAAGGAAATGCAACTAAAACCTACAATACCACAGCTATGCCTCATTCATCGTAATGATATTTTGGAAGAGTTTATTAGAGTAAGTCTAGCTGTGATAAATAATGTAAACAAGTATGAACATAAACTTCAGAAACTTGCCTAAACTAGAAATGAAAACAAGACTAAAATACTTATCTAAACCGTATAAACAAGGCTTCTCAGGAGGCAGGGGCCCTCTACCACCAGAGTAGCACGAAATCTACTTCAATATTGATTCAACGCTTTCAAGGAAATGATGCTTCTTTCATTAAAGAGAAATTACTTCAAAACGGAGTGTTTTTGGATTTCTAAAATCTAGCAATCAACCATCAAAATCTAACCTTGTCCCTCGGTTTCCCGAGCATATTTATAAAAAAATTACATAACCGTATCTGAGATAACATAGGAATAATTGTCTTTCCTAATTAGAATTGAACTAGAACTCTGAAGGTGGTCTCGTAATATTATTACGGACATCTGGACTGTCCTTATCCTGTTAGGAGTCTACCTCCTAATTTTAGTTCCCACATACATAACCACCTACAGGATTCCGTTCAAACTTCGTGGAGAGAAACAAATGATAAGGAGATGATGTGGAATACAACCATATGTGCTTTTCTCTGAGATGACACCTGGAACCTGTGTAGACATGAAGACGGCTGCAAAATTGGCAACTAGCTACAGAATGTTTGCATTCTGTAGCTAGATTTAGTTCAAAAAGTACTACAATAAAAAAATCATAAAAACATAGCAAGCTAGTAATGATATTAATTCTCAAAGAAATTTTAACTAATTCTATTGATCATTTTAGTCTGAGATTAACAATGGAAAAAAGAAATGGAGTGGAATGTGGTGGAAGAAAGAACATTCTTGAGGCTCAACATACCCCCACTGCTAGATTCTTGCATGTCCTCATGCAACTATTCCATGAACTCTGAGACCTCTGCAAGAACATCCAACCCTCTTCTTCTGCTTTGCCTAGTAGTTAGAGGCCTTATGGGCTTCCTGATGACTAACTTGAACCTTAAATTGGTAAGTGCCCTGATTAACTTTTTGTTTCTTTTTTTCAATTTTTCATTGGCCTTTTCCACTTTTTCCATTTGTAGAGACAGGGTTGAATTCATATTGGTTTTTATTTTAACTTGCTCCTTCAAAATATCATTTTCAGTCCTGATATGCCTATTAATTACTTCTAGCTCGTACTTATCTCTTCTTAGCACATCTATTTCGGATTCCGGTGGACTAGGGGTTCTGTCTCTACTTTCTGAAGCTCTTCTCTCCAATGACTCAACATAGTTGTAAATTTCTTGCTGTGCAGGGTCTATTTCAGGAGTTTCTTCATCAAAATCCTGCTCAGTATGTGTTTCTTCATCTTCTATGTTTATGAATCCAGTTTGTTTAAATTTTTTTTTCTTTAGTATCCCCCTAAGTCTTTGGCTCCTTCTCGGTTGAGATGGCCCTTCTCCTTTTTCTCTCGCAAATTTTCTTATGATCCTCTCTTTCTTAAGCTACTTCTTAATCTGAACTAATTTTTTAGAAATCATTTCTTCACTGCTTTCTTGTATTGTTTTACCAGTTTCCGTTCTGGAGGATTTCCATTTTCTGCTTCTTTTTGTAGGTTTGTCTTCAGGTGGAGGTTCCTTTGGTTCCTCAAAGTGATTTCTCACCAAGAAGTCATCCCAAGTATCTCCCATTTTTGCTAAATGATGTTCAATTAAAATCTTGACTAAACCATGATGGTATAAGGTTGTCTCCAGAAATTGAATTCTCTTTTGAATGCTTGAAGCCATTTTCTTTAAACTATGAAGCAAGAAAAAGGGCAAGTTGAGTTCTTCTTCTAGAAAATGCATTATCAACCTAATATGGTAAACATAGAAAGTACCATATCTACCTTCACAAGTGATGAATTTTTGCAGGATAAGCAACATGTTCCTCCATTTGTTCTTTAATGCGGAGCTAGGGATACCCTTTTTAAAAACGGTGACATCCATACCTGGTGACTTGAGTATCTGCTTCCATGCTTCGTTATGAAATTCTCTGTTCTTAAACCACCTTTCTCCTTGTCTAGGCAATCCTGTTGCTTCTGCAATAAAAGCCTCTGTGACAGTGAATTTAATATCTCCAACTTCAACCTTGGCTCCATTAAAGGATCTTGCAAAAGTTTTAGTAACCTCTTTGTGGAAGCCACTGAATTTTTCAAGGAATTGCAACCATCCTGCTTGTTGTAAGTTTTCTCTGATTTGGGGATAGCCTTCCAAGTACTTAGTGCCAACTGGTTTAGTTCTCACGATGAGGCCCATAACTTCTTCTTCAATCTTCAATTCACTAGTATTCTGCTCACAGTGAGAATGGTCGTTAACAAGTTGTTTTTGCCCCACAAATGTTTCCTCTGTTCACGGTGACAATGGTTGTTACAGAGAGGCCTCTGTCTCACAGACCAAAATGGTTAAAAGTGGCTACGGGAAAGAGTGATATGGAGTGGTTACAGAATGAATATAATGAGGTGAGGATGATGTGTAATGAGGTGAGGATGATGTATATGAGAGGATGACCGCGGAGATATTTTGTAACGAATTCAAAAATCATCATTAAATGCTCAGTGACGTGACTAATCCAATCACTTCAACACTTTAACCGTTTATATTTTTAAATGATGATCGGATATGGGTTTTGAAATGGCGGAATAGAATGAGTTTTATCCAAAGTTTTTGTGGGAGGTTTGTTAGGCATGATCAACAAAATTAATTAAAACAAATTTTTGAATAATATATAACTAAACTATGCTAAAATTTTTCATGATATGTCACCATAATAATTTCATACCTTTACCTTTGCTTTGATTTTCTTGTGATCTTCATATGCTTTGTTCTCTCCTGAAAATCATTAATTTTTGAGTCTTCATAACCTTCTTGATTTTACTTGTTCTTGGATATGCAGGATCATTTTGTTGCAGATCAAATGATTACTAGACGGTGCTTTCAGGCTTTCTGGCTACAGAATGTCTGTCTGGCTGCAGAATGTCCGACTGGCTGCAGAATGTCTGATTGATTGCAGAATGTACCTGTAGAGAACTTGAAATATGGTTTGAAGCTTGGAATGATGAAAGGTTGTATGAAATGAATAATGAAATATGGTAAGATGGAGTATGAATGAAGTGAATAATGGAGTGGAATGGATCACAACTTATGAAATGGAGTGAAGTATGAGAAGTGGCCTGCAATTCATGATATGTATTATTTAATTGCAAAAAAAACATCAAACTTTAAAAAAATCTGGGATTGAAATGAGGTGCATGAAGTATGGAATGCAATGAATGAAATATGGAATGAAGTGAAGCATGAATGAATGAAGTGAAATGGAGTATGGATGAATGAATGAAATGGAATATGAATGGATGAAATGAGATGGACCATAAGTGAAATGGATCTGCACTTATGATTTTGTAACAGCTTCTTGCAGAAAAAAAAAAATGGAAAAGTTAGAGTGTCAGAAAAATTCTGATTTTCACTCTATCTTTTCTGTATAAACATGCCAATGAGTGATTGGTTTTCATGTTTATACTTTTATTTATTTATTTTTTTTATTTTATTTTTTTTAATATATCTGACTTCAGAAAATTCAATTAAGTTGATGAAGAAGAAATATTCTTCTTCATTAACTTCACATTACTATTTTCCTGGAACTTCTTGAAAAATTCTTCTCTTGAGAGTGGTTTGTGATACAGCTTTAATCTATGACCATTCACAAGAAAAGTAACCTCTTCTTCATCTCTTGTCCTGATTTTTATTGCTCCATTGTCAAAAATTCTCACAATTTCATATGGCCCAAGCCAATGTGTTTGAAATTTACCTTGAAAATCCTTCAACTTTGAATCAAACAAGAGAGCCCAGTCACCTTCTTTGAACTTCTTCTCCTTGATGTACTTTTCATGCCATATATTCCTTTGCTATTGGAATATATTGGTTTTCTGAAGTGCATCTTGTCTGATCTCATCCAATTCATTAATCTGCTCCAATCTGTGCTTTTGTGCCTCTGATAGATCAAGTCCTAGTTGAACTGCCATTTTGAAAGTTTGAATCTGGAAATCTATGGGAAACAAAACTTTCTTTCCATAAACAAGTTCATAAGGAGTATGGTCTGTTGTGCTTCTCCATGTAGTTCTATAGGCCCACAAGGCTTCAGGAAGCCTATCTACCCAATCTCTTCTATGTAAATGAACAATCTTTGTTAGGATCCCTTCAATGACCTTATTAGTAGATTCCACTTGACCATTTGCTTGTGGATGATAAGGAGTAGATTTTCTGTGTCTGATTCTGTACCTCTCCATCATTTTTTCCACTAGCCTTGATGTGAATTGAGCTCCTTGATTTGTAACAATTTCCCTTGGGACACCAAAACGAGTAAAAATATCCTCAAAAAGAAAATTAACTACAGATGCTTCAGTAGCAAAAAGTAATGGCTTGGCCTCTACCCATTTGGTAACATAATCAGTGAAAACTAATATATATCTCTTTTTTCTTGATGGAGGACTAATAGGTCCTACAAAATCCAAAGCCCATTTTTCAAAAGGTTCAATATGTACCTGAGGCTGCAATGGCATCTCACCTGAAGGAGAAGGTTTCCCTACCCTTTGGAAACTGTCACACCTTTTGACATACTCTTTAGCATATTTGAAAAGGGATGGCCAATAATATCCTAAATGAAGGATCTTATAGGATGTCCTCTTATCAGCAAAGTGTCTACCACAATGTTCATCATGACATGCTTTGAGAATCTCGGGCATCTCATCTTCCCGAACACATCTCCTAATGATCAAATCTGAACCTGTCTTGTACAACTCATTAGCAACTCATGAATATTTTACACTGTCATAAATGATTTTTCTTTTATCTCTTGCATTCATTATTGAAGGAAATTTTCCTGAAACTAAATAATTAGCAATGTCAGCAAACCAAGGAGTTTGGGTAGAAATTGCAAAAAGATATTCATCAGGAAATTGATCTTCAACTGGGGTATTGTCTTGGATGTTTTGGAGTCTAGATAGGAAATCAGCTACTGTGTTTTGTTTTCCAGGCCTATCTAGAATGGTAATGTTGAATTTTTGTAAAATCAATAACCATCTTATGACTCTTCCATTAGTAATTGATTTGTTCATTAAGTATCTAATTGCAGAATGATCTGTGTGAACAAAAGTTTCATAGCCTTTTATATAGTGTCTGAATTTGTTTATGGCATGAACAATAGCTAAAAACTCTTTTTCAGTTACAGTATAGTTTAACTTTCTGCGAAGTGGAAGTCAAATTTCTTGTGCATAGTAGATGGCATAAGGAATGAGAGTCTTTGTCCCCAACATCACTCTAGAGGCTGTATACGAACAACATCTGTTGAGCATGTGAAAAGGTAACTACAGGAGTTAGGTCCCCTTAAAACTAGGTTCTTGAAATTTTTGTTTTCAGGGTCTCAAAGGCTAACTGGAAATCAGAATTCCATTTGAATTCACAGTCTTTGGTAAGTAATTTGAAGAGTGGAGATGCTATCTTGGTGAAGTTTTCTATAAATCTTCTATAATATCCTGTAAATCCAGGAAAACTCCTAACATATTTTTGACAACTTGGAATAGATAGGTTAGAGATGACTTCAAATTTTGACTCATCAACTCTAATCCCATCCCCTGAAATGTGATGTCCTAAAACAATTCCTTCAGTAAAAATCATAAAACACTTTTCATGACTAAGTGAAATATTTTCTTCTTTACATCTCTCTAAAAAATTTTCCAAGTTTGCTACGGCTTCTTCAAATGTGTTTCCATAAATTGTGAAATCATCCATATATAAGTCTACACAATCATGTATTAGATCTGAAAAAATTCCTAGTACTACCCTTTGAAATGTTGCAGGTGCATTGCATAATCCAAATGGCAACACTCGGTAAGCATAGGTACCCCAAGGACAGGTAAATGTAGTTTTTTCTTGATCTTCAAGTGCTACTTGAATTTGATTGTAACCACTAAACCCATCTAGAAATGAGAAGTACTTTTTTCCAGCTAATGTATCTAACACTTGATCTATGAAAGGTAAGGGAAAATGGTCTTTAAGAGTAGCTTTGTTTAATTCTCAGTAGTCAATACATACCTTTCATTTACCATTTTTCTTTGGCACAATTACCAAAGGAGAAACCCACTGAATATCTTAAATAGGATAGATAAAGTTGACATTCAACAATTTATGCAATTCTTCTTTAACAATCTCCCTAAGATTTGGATTCATTCGTCTTTGAGGTTGTCTGATTGGTTTACAATTTTTCTCTATGTAGATGTGATGAGTGCAAGTCTTGGGTCTTATCCCTTTCATATCAGTGTACTCCCATGCATATGCAAAAGAATGTCTCTATAAGATCTTGACTAGCTCTTCTTGTTGAGATTTTTCTAGGTTCTTGTTTATGTTTAAAGTTTTGCCTGGAAATATCTCACTTGTAGAGCTGCCAAATTTATCCATAGAATGAAGAGACATATGTCTTGATGATAAAAACTCAATGTTGGATTCTTCTTGAAATTTTTCATGTTTGCATTCTGAAGAGGATTCAAAGTTTTCTAAAGTATTCAAAATTTGACTATCTTCACTAATTTCTGAAATTGTGAAGAGAGGTTGTAAGTCTTCTTCATCCTCTATCGATTGAGTATCATCTAAGTCTGTAATTGTCCTTGCTGGAGGATACAAAGTGAATTTCTTATTTGAACTACCATCAGAGATGTACATATCACCAGATCTACAACTAATGAAAGCATCAGTTGTAGCTAACCAAGGTCTCCCTAATATAATAGGATGTCCTCCTAGATTATTCTTAGGAGTTAGGATCATAAAATCCACAGGGTACTCCCAAGAATCTAGGGACACTAGAATGTCTTCTATTACCCCATCAGGTTTGATCACAGATTTGTCTGCTAATTGTAATAATGTGGGTGTAAAGAGAAGATTAGGAAGTTTCGGTTTATCCATGATTTGTCTACTCATGATATTGATTGCTGCTCCTAAATCAATGAGTGTGTTTTGGATCTCAATTCCATTGATGTGAATTTTAACAACTGGATTTCCTGGGTCTAGATACTTTGGAATAGCAATCTTACCCATCATGATATCTGCTATTTTTCCTGCCAGTTTAATTTTCTTTGTCTCTCTTATTCTTTTTCTTGTTTTCTTCATGCTCAACTCCTTTATTGTCTTTGCTAAAATTGGAATTTCCTTGATAGCTTGTAATAATGGAATCTTAATATAGACATTTCTCAGCTCATCTGGGAAATCATAATTAGGCACCATAATTTGTTTTTCTACACCTCTATCAATTTGTAATCTTTCTGGAAAGGGAGGTGTAGGAGTGGATGTTGATGGCTGCTCTAATACAGGAGTTGAAATTATTGGTTCTTTTTGTTTTGATTTTTCAATATTTAGGTCCTGAAAAGATGTGTCTTCTTCAAGACTTTTATTTCCCCATAGAGAGTCTTCCTCAGAGTTGTCTTGTTCTTGTATGATCACGGAAGGTTACCTCTTTTCAAGTATTCTTCCAGACCTAAGTTGAACATCACTAAGGTCTAGAGGAGTAATTAAATAAGTTGGAAACTGTTGGCCTTCTATCATGTATGTATTATGAGGATTTTTATTGTTGGGGTTTGGTATGGGTTGAGCAGGCAACTGATTTGATTTCTGAGGAAATGGTAATGGGAGTGGTTGATTTTGATGTTGTGGATTTTGAGGATTTTGTTGAAAATTTTGTTGAGGAGGAAAATGTGGATATGGTGGATAGGATGGTGGATACTGATAGTACTGAGAGTATCTTCCATAGGAATTTTGTGAACCTTGTGCCCAAGCTTGAGATTTATTTTGAAATTGGGGCCAAGGTTGCTGCCAAGAATTCCAATTTGGTGGGCGTTGATTATACATTTGATCATGAAATCCTTGTGTTTGAGGTCCTTGCCAAGGCCTTCTAGAGACAAAATTAAGATATTATGTGGAATTTGCAGAAGTTTCCTCTTGAAAGACAGCTTTAAGACCAAGAAGTGAACGAAAACTCTTGGTCTCGTGTTTTTATGAACAAATTACACAAGTCTCTACAACTTTTGCATCCAAAGGACACTCTCTCAAGGCATGCTTCTTTCTACATTTGGGACAAAAGATTGCTAAGGCATCAGATTCATCTTTTTGCTTGTTTTGTATCTTAAGGGTGTCTATTTGTTCACTAAGACTCCCTAAGATATCAGATTTGAAGTCATCAATAATATGTCCTATTTCTTCCCTACTTACTGTCCCAGAAGCAGACTTACTTGCCCTTGCAAGAGCAGGGTCTCTTGGGCCTTTTACAGTTTTGGATTTCCCTCTTGAAAAGTTAATACATAACTCAAATATTTCAGGTAATGTGAGTTAAGATATATCCCCTTTTCCCATCATGTTAAGGGTATCCAACCATTCATCACTAATTGTCTTCAACAAGAGAGCTCTTAAGGTGTCCTGATATAAGTTCTCCATTTTTGCTCTTTTGATGTTGTAATGAAATCTCTCCAGCAAATCTTCCAGGTTTTCATCCTCTTTTTGTATCATCTTGAACACTTCCTCCTTATGATTAACTGGCATACAATAATCCAAACACCTCTCTAGAAATGCTTGTTTCATGTCTTCCCATGTCCTAATAGAACTGTTGATCAAACTCATAAACCACTTCAATGCTGCTCCTTTCAATAGTGAGAGAATATTTTTAAGTTTTTGAGCATCTTGTAAGTAGTCATAAGTTCTACACGAGGACTTCAATTAAATAAGGAAGGTTGAGACGTCTTGGGTTTAGAATCCATAGAAGTTTGAAGGACGGGTAATGTTTTCATAGTTGTATTAGTTTCTTCATTTACTATAGGAAACCCAAAAGAGATTCACATTTCTCTTCTACCTCTTCCTCTCCCTCCCTCTCCTTCTGCACCTCTACCATCTTCTCCTCTACCTCTACCTCTAACCCCTTCAAATAATGTGTGTTCTCCATTAAAAACTCCTCCTCCCCCTTCTTCTGCCATAGTTGATTCTTCTGTAGAAGTTGAAAATATTATGTCCCCAGCAGGGGTTCCTGAATATTCTTCTAAGACAAGCTCAGTGGGTAAAGTAGAAGGTCTTTCTAATGGAATATCTGATCTTAAGTCCTGAGAGTCTAGGATGGGTAGGGATGGAATGTAGGTTTCGATTCAGGTGTGTGCTTCACTCTTAGTTTGGTGAAACAAGTGGTGTTCTAGAATCAAGCCATGTATGAATCTACCCCTTGAGTCTCTCTCTCTACGCATATCATTGTTTTTGGAAGTTAAGAAACAAGGCTACCTAGTTACACTTCCCCGGCAACAGCGCCAAAATGTTTGTGCTCAACCTAGTGTTCCTAAATTGAGTTCATTAATTGTCAACCAGGGTTGGTAAACTGCTGAAGTGTGGTGCACTATATGTGCCTAGGTATTTGTTTCTCACTACGTTGTGTTTAGTGTTTTATGATGTTTTTGGTTTTATGGTTTTATGTTGAAAAGGAAAGAACTAAGTGCTGGTGAAAAGAAGCTATTGGTTGTGTTAAAACAGAACAAAGCCTAAACTATGGATGGCAAACAACAAATACAAAGTTTGATAATGACTTCAGGGCAAGAAAATAAATCACAACATGAACTTAAACTTATCCAATTCATTCATTAAATATGTGTTGGAAGAGCTTGAGAAATGGACAAGTTAAGTATAAATGAAGTTCTCCTAATTAAACAATCAAACAATCAACTTACAATGTTACAACATCTCATCCATGATTAAAGGTTTATTGGAATATATTTGGAAAAGAACATTTGTAGCATAATAAGATTTCTACTCTAAACTAGCTTCTAATTATGTTTTGCAACTCAATCTAGAACCACTAGGCCTCACTCAAAAGTTATAGATTTCTTTTTAAAATAGTCTTTGAGAAAAGGCTTATTTGTGAAATGGTAAAAAGGTTGCAAAATACTCCAGGTCTTAGACTGATACTAGCTTCTGTCCAAATGATTATGTATTAATATGAGGTTGGAACAAAAGAAGTTTTTTAAATAATGAAGACTGTGGTATTTAAATTTAACAACTAATACAATTTAAAAATGCAATGGATAACAACTAAACTGGAGTGCTAATACAGTGAGCCAAGACTAAACTAGAGTGCTCCTAGTCTACTTGAAGTACAGTGAACAGTGTTAAATTAAAATGCCATTATCAAACTTGAAATGTAGTGACAAAGCTGAACTAAATGCATTCTACCTCCGGAGTGCTGTAACTAAATTAACATGCAACTAGTCTATGGAATTCTACAGCCCATCTCGTTCAATATGAATGATATTTTGGAAGAGTTTGTAAAACAAGTATGGCTATATTATTCAATGCAATTGAACATAAACATAAGACTGCAAGCAAATAAAACTAGAATCTAAGACACCATAGATGTTTCTTATTCGTTGTTAATGATATTTTGGAAGAGTTTGTAAGAGTAAGACCGGCTGTGACACTTAGTGTAAACAAGCAACTAAAACCTACAATACCACAGCTATGCCTTATTCATCATGATGATATTTTGGAAGAGTTTATTAGAGTAAGTCTAACTGTGATAATTAACGAAAGGAAATGCAACTAAAACCTACAATACCACAACTATGCCTCATTCATCGTAATGATATTTTGGAAGAGTTTATTAGAGTAAGTCTAGCTGTGATAAATAATGTAAACAAGTATGAGCATAAACTTCAGAAACTTTCCTAAACTAGAAATGAAAACAAGACTAAAATACTTATCTAAACCGCATAAACAAGGCTGCTCAGGAGGCAGGGGCCCTCTACCACCAGATTAGCACGAAATCTACTTCAAGATTGATTCAACTCTTTCAAGGAAATGATGCTTCTTTCATTAAAGAGAAATTACTTCAAAACGGAGTGTTTTCGGATTTCTGAAATCTAGCAATCAACCATAAAAATCTAACCTTGTCCCTCGGTTTCCCGAGGATATTTATAACAAAATTACATAAATGTATCTGAGATAACATAGGAATAATTGTCTTTCCTAATTAGAATCGAACTAGAACTCTGAAGGTGGTCTCGTAATATGATTACGGACATCTGGACTGTCCTTATCCTGTTAGGAGTCTACCTCCTAATTTGAGTTCCCACGTACATAACCACCTACAGGATTCCGTTCAAACTTCATGGAGCGCAACAAATGATAAGGAGATGATGTGGAATACAACCATATGTGCTTTTCTCTGAGATGACACCTGGAACCTATGTAGACATGAAGACAGCTGCAGAATTGGCAACTAGCTACAGAATGTCTGCATTCTGTAGCTAGATTTAGTTCAAAAAGTACTACAATGACAAAATCATAAAAACATAGCAAGTTAGTCATGATATTCATTCTCAAAGAAATTTTAACTAATTCTATTGATCATTTGAGCCTGACATTAACAATGGACAAAAGAAATGGAGTGGAATGTGGTGGAAGAAAGAACATTCTTGAGGCTCAACATGGACATCACCTAGGAAATTCACAACCCCGTGCTAGGTGACAAAGGATACATCCCCTGCAGGTGACCCATCTAAGAAACCCATGAGCATGACAGAGGAGGTTGCGCTCTTCGTCGAGCCCATATCATGGCTGCCGAAATATTTCAAGCTGCACAGACCCTCCGTGAGGGCACCAAAATATTTGGATAAAGTGCACGCATACCTGTAGATGCCACTAATCCCAGAAGAAGTTACTCTAGAGGAAGACATGTTCATAAATCTTCCCCTGGTAAAGTTTAATTATTATGACTTAGAAAACGAGGAGACGTTCCCTAATGTCGTGCCTGAATATTACCTGGAGCGTGTCTTATATGATGGAGTGGTGAAGGTATAGCCTATGTTGTGGGTGCGCGAGCTGAGAAAAGCAAGGATTCTCAATCTATTGAGGATTACCTACTTTGGCAGGTATCCAATCACCAGCATCTCTGTGTGCCAGGCGTTGGTGCTAATCCACGATGGATGTTTCTAGATCAAGAATAGAATCCACATCTATGTCACGTTGATCCACCAAATCAGTGGCCTAGTGAAGAAGGGGCCCCATCCCATGTCTAGTTTTGGAAAAAGTAATGAGCAAAAGGTTGCTACCAAAGTCAAGAAGGATTACAAGGTCGAGAACAACTCTTGGGGGTTCCTATTACAACAGATTGTTGACCCAGCAGTACGCCTTGGAACCCTGGTCTTTGGATGCAAGCTAGTATGCAAATTTTGACCTAAGGTGGTCCATGCACACGTTATCGCGCTAGCAGGACAATGTGAGAAAGGTGTATTTTACAACTAGTCACAATACCTCTGCGAGGAGTTCCTGGAAAATGTGTGCAAGGTGCAAGAAGAAGGGAAGACGTTTAGCTACTCCTGGCTGCTTTTTTTAATCACTCTAATTGTGTGGGAGACCCCGGAGGGCATAGTGCTCTTAGAAGTTGAAGCTGGTGTTTGCGAAGGGGCACGCTATGCCAATCTGTGGGATTTTCCAGACCTGCAGAGAGTAAAGGAAAATAAAATTTTATGAGTTCTATTTGAGGGTGCGCTTGCAACAGCTATCCACTCTTAGCCCCGATTATTGTTACAGGACAAATTAATTCTTCATCAGCTCAGAGGAGAAGGTAACATGGAAGGAAGAAAATGACCTAGACAAGACCCATTTTTTCCAAGGTAATGCACCCCAGAAACAACTAGGCAGAGTTATAACGCACCTGAGCCATGCAAAGGGAGTGTTAATGCCTAGGGTAATGCTCTGTCTTGCCCAAGGGGTAGCGTTATCTATGTTTGAATGTGAAAAGAGAAATATCTTGAGGAAAACTAACTACCATTTCGAGCTTTTTCTCATAAAGAGTCAACTCAAAATAGAAACTAAATGGCACAAACCTTTTATTAGGCCTTTCCAAACAAAACTAGACTCCTATGGAAGGAAAAATCAAAGAAACGTAAGCAAACATCTAGATCTTTCCCGATTCAAACTGGTTGAAAGATTTGGCAAGGTTTTCCCTCTCCATCTCCTATAAATTGGAGTTGTGGGCTCTTGTTATAAGGTCCAAGGTTTGATTATATGTGGAGAAGAATTTCATTATTGTAGTGTGAAGCTTGAATATTGGCAAAGTTCATTGAAGACTTTCTGCCTTGAGCATCATCACACTCAGAGGTAGAGAAAGAGAGAGAGGAATTGGAATACTGAGGAGGGCTTGGTGCAACTGACGGTTGTAATCCTCCTTTTCATAAATCAATAGAACTGTATCTGGTTTTTCCACTCGATGCATCAGAGTCACAATTTTTGTTCAATCGTTTATGTAGCATGATATGAGTGGCTTAGATATGCATTGTTTTATGTTTGTTATATGCTATTTTAATTGATAGAAAGCTATATTATTGTACAGATTACACTGGTGCTTTGATTGGTTGCAGGATCTGGATTTGGATCTAGAGAAGAAGGACTCCTACTCCGTCGCTTGTTGTTCTCCATAGGATCTGTCATCCACAAATTGGTAATCATCCCAATCTTGCTTTTTCAATTATATATATTAGTATGAACATGCATGCAGTACCTTTGGAACTTTACAACTAATATTACAGTCTGCCTCGGGCACCAGAAAGCCCTGAGAGGGATACCCAATAACCACCACCCAAGAATATTACCCTATAGAAGAAATGGCGACTCCACTAGCGATTAAACCCTAAGTTTTCGGGTTTTTCCTATGACTTTACCTCTTTTCCTCTGTTTACATATCCTTCTAAATAGTTTATATGCTCAGTAATCATCTCAAAAGCTCACAGAGTCCAGATTAGACCCTACTTAGCCATCTGGGCAACTTTACCCTGAGTAACGCTCCCTCTGAGAGTGTTTCAGTGTGTTATAACATTGCTTATGCTCAGATACATTGTGTTAGTCTCAATATTAACGCTCTATAGCCTCTGCTTGCCAGCATTACCCACCAAAAATATGTTGTTTACACCTTTGTTGTGTTTCCCTTTAGCTGTGGAGTTATTGGCTACCAGATTACCTTCTTTTGCTGGATCCCTGTGCTTGATTACCACTTAGCATTTTTTGTCTTTAGTTCTTGCTTAAAAAGTTAATTTTAGTAGCATCTATGTTTTGAAGAAATTTTTTTTTTTTAAGTTTTCTGAACTTAGCTCAATTAATTCTAAAAAAATTTGGTAAAAAGTTGTTAAGAGAAGATAGATAGATGTCTGAATCTTTAAAGTTGAACTGTGTTATTTCAATTCTTGGGGCATGGATGTTGAAATAATCTCTCCTTGTAGAATAAACTCTTCATTAAATTGAATATTTAGAGCATGTTTCTGCATGGTTTTTGAGTCAGAGTCTCATCACATTTAATACGTCCACTCCCCCTCCACAAGACTAATAATAAAGTACACTAAGAATCAAGTGATAATAAAATTAATCATATAAATTTTTCTGAGCTCACACCAACAATAGTTCAAGCTAGGATCTTGGGGTAGGAGAAGTGAGAAAATCACCCAAGATCTCAAAACTTGAAATTAGATTCATTAAAAAGTGAAATCCTACTGCACTCATATTATCGGGACCACTCCACTACCACCGGAGTTAAGCGCGATACAACACCAAGGTGCATGAGAAGGTAGCCCACCTTAGAGTGCATTCAGTGGGCATGCTATATATTGGGGTTCCCTTCGGGGATGTCAAAACTAGATCGGGGATCTATGTGTTTTTCCCATATAGCATGCTATCTACGACCGTGACCCCCCTGATGATGTTTGTGATTTGAGGTATCTTTAGTTGCCAGAATTTTTAGGGACTTACACAAGGTGACTGGGGCGGGCTGCCCTGGTACCTAAAACAAACGGAACTACTCTACCTTCGATATTTGGGAGGGTACTCATCTTCACGAGACTACTTACACCTATTGTAAGTGGTTTGGGTGAAGCTCTAGAGTAACCGTAATTGTGTTTACGACCAACCCTATCTGTATGCTATTGTGATACTGGGTTTCATCTACAGCAAACGATAGTACTCAGATGGGGCCACCCTGTTCTAGCTTCTTGTTGATTGATTTTAGAAGTCCTTTTTTCTTTTTTCTTTGATAGGCGTGTGGTTACTATCATTGATACTTTATAATACATCACAAATAATTAAAATTTTCTAAAAGTAAATAGGTCACCGTGGCATCCTTTGACCCTTTCCATCTATCTCGATGACAACAAGGTATTCCTCCGTTGACACTGGAGGAGGAGTTGAGTCTCAGTGAGCCAGTGCCTTCTTTGGAAGAGCAATCTCCAGTGACAACCCCTAATTTTCACATAGCACCGTATCATATGGAGTTTCGAGAGGTTCCATTTACAAAAGGAGTCGTACCTCCTTGAAATTGTCCTCTCAGTGACCTGTTGGGTCCAGTGTTAGTTCAGGTTACACCAGGCAAAGATATGTCTTCGGTTGCACCAACATCCATTTCAAAACCAACGCCCATGGGGTCGATACCAATGGTAGCCAACTCTAGTCCACCACCATCTTCCTCGCCAGTTGTTAGTTATATGCCAATGATTAGCGACCCCAGTAGCCAGGCTATACTCGGTCCCAACAATCTAGTCACCACAACTGTCAGTGGACCTCTGAATCCCTCAAGATTTTCTCCTATTATGACTGCGCCAAGACCCATGGTTTTCGCTCCCACTAGCAGAGCTACTTCGGTTCCTTTTAGCAACCCTTTTGGTTGGAACCCTTTGCTAATTTCAAATCCCTTGGCCACTATGCTAGGGGGCAATGTCACCAACACACATATGCTGGGGGGCACTTCAGTACCCCTATAGTCATTGATACAAATAGGACAACCTATTGTTAATGTGTTCCTTGGAGTGGTCAAAATTCTAGTGTAGCGTCTATGGTGATGCTCAACTATGCGAATAGAAGTATGCCTTTGGCTAACTCTATTGTGTCCATATGGGCAAACCAACCACAAAATCAATTTGGGAAAGGGGGTGACTTTTACACTGGGGGCAACCAAAATTTCACCCCTCAGTACAACATACCCTATGGAAAACAACTATACACCCCTACAACCCCACCCACATGAAACTTTTATCAATAAAGTCCTACTTATCCCTTTGGTAACACATTGATGGGCGGACCCTACGGTCCGAATGGTGAGCCAATACTTCCTTGGCTAGATCAGGGGGAAAACACGTAATTGCCATTTTTGGCAGCTCTAGACATCCCTGACATCTACAAATTGACCAACGATCCCATCAACCACAACCCACTCTAGCCTCCAGTACCACACAATATTTCGTTTGACATCCCTAAATTCGACGGGAAGCAACGAGACGATCCAGCGACACACGTCACCACCTTTCATCTATGGTCTGTTTCTAACTCCATGGTGGATGATAGTATCCACCGCCGGCTTTTCCCCACACTCTCATAGGCAACACTGTCAAATGGTACATTGAGTTACCACGTGGGGCCATCAAAAATTTTGGCACCTTAGCTACGGACTTTCTTAAGAACTTCCAGTTACCTATTAGATATGAAACTGGCACAGAACTCTTAACCTCACTGCGCCAAGACACTGCCACCCACATATCCGATCACATTCATGAATGGAGAGGTAGGAGGAGGCCGGTCAAAGCGCCAATCCCGTATCATCTCTTATCCAACTGGTTTTTTAAGTCACTCTTACCACCCCTAGCTAAGGAGGTTTCTTTGTCTGGTGCAATCATGGAAGACCAATCTATCCATATTGCACAACATTTAGATATGATATATTCACAATCTGGAATAGTGTATGATTTACTCCCCCATGTCCTTGGAAATATGAATCCTTCCGCTACTCAAAAACCCGGAACCCAGGCCAACGGTATCATTGGTGCAATCTCTAGCATAGCCATAAAACAGCCTAGTGGGAAAACCTCCCAACTTTCTTCAGCCACCACCACCCCTAACCAATCGACTACTCTTCCTACCGCTGAGGTAAATTCTATGCAGTTTTCACAAAAACCTAGTGGCAAGAACAAGAAAAATACCTCTTCTTCTGAATAGCAATCCTATACTCAGAATAATCCCAATCAGAAAAAATTTCCTTGCAGAATCTGTGCGGAGGACCACTTGACATACAAATGTCCTCAGCTGTAGGAATGCACATATTTTATCACAAACAAGGAATCTGGGAGGACACCTGTCGTTCTTTATAATCCCTTCCCTGATCCCCAACAACAACAGCAACACATGGTTGCAAAGCCACCACAACCTCCACAAAGGGGCCACGGTGGTACCCATCCTTCTAGTGAAGGATCATCTGCCATTTATGGTATTGAAAGTGTTGAACTCCAAACACGAACCAAACTCTATGGAAATCCTATCATTGATGCTCAGCAACCTCGTACCAGTTCAAATCCACTGCCGCCCAATGATTTGCATATCGAAAGGCCTGCTGCTGACCCTGTGATTCGTACCCACAAAGGGACACTTCGACACACGACTCATAACACCTCTGCATGTGCTACCCAAAACTACAATATTGTAGAATATTTGGCGCAAGTACTGTCAACCATCCTTACACTCGAAGTATTGCAAACTTGCCCAGCACAAAGGAAAGCTCTACTTTCAGCCATTGATGGAATCGACCCCCAAGATTCTATGATAGCCATCTTCGACATGGAGAAATCTAAACCTCGCCACTCACACCAACTTGCGTTCCAGGTGCAATTTTTGTCGAAAGGGAGACCAATCCATCGCATTGTCATAGACGAAGGTGCTTTGAACTGCGTTATGTCAACTGCATGCTGGCTTGCTTTGGCTTCTCCTAATTTGTCTGCATCGTCGAATTCCCTTAAAGCTTTCGATGGCCACACTTTATTCCCGAAAGGCTACCTTGCTAGCTTTCCCATTTCGCTTAGTGGGAAAATGACAACGGTGGACATAGAAGTCATTGATTGTCATCTCGATTATAATCTGTTGTTGGGTCGCAGTGGGTCTTACGTAATGACTGCCATTGTATCTTCGGTCTTCCAACTCCTCCTCTTTCCAATGGATGTGAAAATAGTCACAGTGGATTAGTTATCCTTTTTCACCTCAATTATTCTGCGTTACCAAGTAGCACTATACCCCTAGTAGGAGGCGCTCCTGACTCATACGTCAGAATTGGTACCAATATTATGAAGGCATCTTCCCTGAAGGGTTGTTTTCCTCTCCCATCACCTGAGGTTATACATACAATTGAAATGATATCCACCATTTCGGATGGCTCTATCGATCCATGGATCCTATCAGCGCCTTTAGACATTAATTCCTACGGAAATCAGATGTCACTATCACTGGCATATTTGGCTTATCAAGCCATCCAAATAGCATCTGAACCCTCCATTGCTTTGGTTTCGACCAATGGTACCACCCTCTCGCCCATCACGATTCATTCTAGGGATCTCCTCGATGAAGTACTACCTAAGGACGAAGCTATTCGAGAGATCATGTCTCTAGAAGAATGACCTTCGAGGGAGTTCCATCATCGCGCTGTGATGTTCGATTCGGATGTGATCACTTCTCAAATCCCATATTTTGACCCACCTAAAATCATTCCCTCCGCTTACATGACTGTTCAAACTATTGATTCAGAAGGGAACATGGGAAATATTTCCAGGACTATGCTCATAGATATCTCGGTCAAAATGGGTATCGTGGAAAACATTCAGATTGGAGTCGATTGCAATCTAGATAAAATTGCATGCTTCACATCCCTTTTTAAGGAATTATGTGATGTGTTTGATTGGTGTTACGAGAAAATTCCCGGCATAGATCCGTATATTGATGAGAAAGAGATCAAGAAATTATGAGCATTCTTTTTATGGTATTTTTCTCGTTCGTTAAACTGAAAAACCTCAAGTTCTCTTCTTCAGGCTTGCTAAAATCGCATGAATAAGCACTGAGCATTCTTTTTATGGTATTTATCTCGCTTGTTAAACTGAAAAACCTCGAGTTGTCTTCTTCCGGCTCATTAAACTTACATGAAGAAGCAACGATCTTTATTTTTAGGGATTTTTTCTAGCTCGTAAAACTGAAAAAACCCTGAGTTACCTTCGTCGGGCTTGTTAGGCTACTAAAACAAAGACACATAAGCCATTATTTTCCATCTTTTTCAAAGCTCATTAAATAGAAAAGGTAACCGAGTTTTCCTCCATGGGACTCGTTAAAAATTCACAGACAGCACCGATTTTTTCTTTCGTCAGACTCTTTAAAAATTCACGAACAATATTGAGTTTACTCCGTCTCCTCGTACTCATAAAAAAATGAGGCAGATGTCCATTGAACATAGGTTTCTCACTTTTTCGGATTCAATAGACTAACTCACATAAAATGAACTGTTTCGGGCTTACTATTCTCCCTTCGTCGTGCCCGGTTATCAAACAGGACAAAGTTACCCCTTGGAGTTGTTTTCTACGATGTTTTTCAGACTCTCTAAATATGAAAATATCACTGAGTTTACCCGTCTAGACTCATTAAACTTAATCAGACGGGGAAAAAATTTGGACAAAGTGGATGCTTATTCTGTTACATTTTAAAGGTCTATTTGGCAGCACAAAATCTTGAACATGGCACTTCCCATAAAACTCTCTCATATTTAGTCAAACCCTACCATCTATGAGTTTAGCCTTCATATTCCAATGTTCGTACAGTGGTAAATCCTGATACTCTTTGGTGTTCATTAAGCCTAAGCTTCCTAGTACCCTATTAGAGTGCCTTCTATTGTTCAAGAGGATCCTACTATCTACTGCTCCTTGTATTATCCAAGCCATCATATACCAGAACTTAATTGTTTTCAGTTATTCCCATATGCTCTTGATTATTTCCATAAACAAAATCATCTTTTCTCATTTCGTGTTGACTAATGTAGGACGCCTCAGTGCCTACCTTTTGACAGATCACTTCCTATCGACTTCAGCATCCTATCTAGGAATTTGATTCAAAAACACATCAATACCCGGGTACTTGCAGACATCAGTGGCAAGTCACCTTGTGTTTAGTTGTAGGTTCTCATTATTGGCTCCCGATCGAATGATTCTGCAAGTGTTCAACATCAACTCCTTTTATTCACACTCACTAGATTGTACTATGCATCTTGGGGACCATCATCATTATCAGTGGTCACCCTCGCATATGTTAATAGTTTTTGTTATTTACTGGTAATTAGATTATTTCTAGCATGTTCGACTACAACTCATTCATTCACATGTAAAGAAATATGCAGTTTAGTGAAGCGGCGACCAAGACCTTGGGTTGAGGCTTACACCATTACAGATGTGTTTCCTCTCCCATGTTACGATATTTTTTTTTGGAGATAGTTTATCATTTTGATCATGTTATGACAGACGCTTCCACATTATGCTTATCAGTGGACACACTGTTCATATATTTTTTCTAGAGAAATCATTTTGTTAGCTACTAAGCATGATAATGCCAAACTCAAGGCAGATACTATATTTTCTGACATATGTTGTTGTTTCAGTTTTTCCTTAGTCCTCCAATTCCTCTCATTCTACTACACTTGTTATAAAGTACTTCGGCCATCATCTTCTCATTTGGCCTTGCACTTTAGGGGGCATCTGTTACAGGACAAATGACCTTCTCATCAACTCAGAGGAGAAGGTAAAATGAAAGGAAGAAAATGACCTAGACAAGACCCATTTTTTCCAACGTAACGCACCCCAGAAACAGCTAGGAAAATTTATAACGCACTTGAGCCATGCAAAGGGAGCGTTAATGCCTAGGGTAACGCTTTGTCTTGCCCAAGGGGTATCATTATCCATGTTTGAATGTGAAAAGGGAAATATCTTGTGGAAAACTGACTGGCATTTCCATCTTTTTCTCAGAAAGAGTCGGTTCAAAATAGAAACTAAATGGCACAAACCTTTTATTAGGCCTTGCCAAACACAACTAGACTCATATGGAAGGAAAAGTCAAAGAAAAGAGAGGAAACATCTAGATATTTCCTGATTCAAACTGGTTGAAAGAGCTGGCAAGGTTTTCCCTCTCCATCTCCTATAAATTGGAGTTGTGGGTTCTTGGTCTAAGGTCAAAGGTTTGATTATATGTGGAGCAGAATTTCATTGTTGTAGTGTGAGGCTTGAAGATCAGAAAATTTAATTGAAGAATTTCTGTCTTGAGCATCATCACACTCAGAGATAGAGAAAGAGAGAGAGGAATTGGAAGACTGAGGAGGGCTTGGTGCAAGTAACGGTTGTAATCCTCCTTTTCATAAATCAATAGAATTGTATATGTTTTTTCCACTCGATGCCTTAGTGTCACAATTTTTGTTCAATAATCTATGTAGCATGATATGAGTGGCTTAGATCTACAATATTTTATGTTTGTTATATGCTATTTTAATTGATATAAAGCTATATTGTTGTAGAAATTACACAGGTGTTTTGATTGGTTGCAGGATCCAGATTTGGAGCCGATGAAGAAGGACTCCTACTCCACTGCTTGGTGTTCTCCATAGGATCTGTCGTCCAAAAAGAGGTAATAATCCAAATATTTATTTTTCAATTATATATATTAGTATGAACATGCATACAGTACCTTTGGAACTTTACATCTAATCTTACAGTTCGCCCCAGGCACCGGAAAGCCCCGAGAGGGATACCCAATAAACACCACCCAAGCATATTACCCTATAGCAATTATCCCTGGCCGTGGATTCCAAGTACAAATCCATTGCATATTTCCAAGTCATAATGCATAACGTACAAATCTGGTTTCTCAAGGACCCAGTGTGGTACAACCTGCCATACATGGTCACAAAGGCGGAAGTCGACCAAGTCCTTGAGACCTTTCCTGAAGCATGGAAGATTGAGCTAGATTATGCTATGCCCTTCATAGCATTCACATCTAGCAAAGAAGAAACAAAGGACAAGTACATAGAAAAGGAAGCAGAAAAATAACCAAAAAAATCTGGAGAATAGGATACTAAGTAGGAAGCTGAAAAAGAAACAGAGTAAAAACTTGAAGGAGAAGAAGAATTGGACCTTGGAGGCCTAGAAGGTCTAGATGGCACTAGAGCAGAGCCTCCCAGAGGCACTAAACGCTGCACTGAGACCTCCAAGGATGCGCACAAGAAGAGGAAAGGCTTGAAGGTCGGAGGAACATAAGTTACACTGACCGAGGAGGACCTTGACAAGATAGCAGCTGCGGTCACATTTGCCTCCAAGGATAGGTCGATAGTGATGGAAGAACAATACAAGGATACTGTAGAAGAATTACAATCAAGGTTGAAGATGTTGCAGTTGAAGACTGACAACATCTAGGCAAATGTGAACCAATAGAGGCCGATTCAAGCGAGCCAGCCTACAACTATGATCATCAATAGGGCGGACATCACGATCTACCCCTTCCTGGGAAAACAAATCACTGTTGAACAACCTTAATTACACACGCAGGTGTAGACCTACCCAGAGGGTTGGATAGACTTTTCAATTCTTACCAGTGGTATGTTGCATGCAATACAAACCATTATTACAGATGAGTTGCAGCACATGGAGGCTCACATGCACCAACATCTGAGTGAAGCAGAGCAGAATATCGTTGCAAAACTGAAGAATATCTCCAAGCCCAGACAGTGAAGTAGGTAGTAGTAGCACAATGAGTAGAATTGGAACATTTAACGGATAGACTGTGTGGTGACCTGCCAGAAGTATTCATTCCTGTGTCAAATGTGCCGCAAGTTAAAATCGAAAGTTTGGTAGCAGCGCTAAAAGCCTCTAGATCCGAAGTGAAGGTAGTGAAGGTTGATTTTCAGCAACAAATCATAGAATTTCGGGTTAAGTTTCAACCAGAAACTCCACTAGAGGTGCGGGCACAGTGAGTTTCCCTAGTTAAAGAATCCTCGACAATTATTTCCACAACAATCGATAAGGGAACCACGACACTCGAAAAAACTATGGGACTGTGGACATCTATTCAGATGGATCCATTGGTCAGGAATATTTCACAGGAATTTTGTGCCAAGCAGCAGGCTTTCGATGACCTTCAGGAGGTCCTACCTACTTTTGTACCTGATCAACACATGGCTCAATTACAGAAAAGCCAAATCTTGGGCGACGATGTGGAGGAGATGCGAAGAAAGAAGCATGTTGTGACAGACCACATGAAACCATGGGTCTATGAAGTAATAAAGTTGTCGTGGGATCTAGATGCCATTGTGAATAATTTGAACCAAACTTATCATAGCATAAATTTCACCGCAAAAGGGCTCACTTCACAGAATTGGTGGACACAGCGCACAGTGTAGTTGATCAGAGCATGAGTGTCTTGGCACCCTTCATTTCTACCATTGAGGAGATGTAGAACAAAATGAAGACCCCCATACTGCTGTGACTCAGGAAGAGTCACAAGATTTTGTTGGGTGCCTATTCGAGAGGGGTCCCTTAGGACTGCAATTTTGATAAAAATATATTATTTTTTTAGTTTTGAGTCATGCACGCTAAGAAATGCATGGGTCAAGGTGATTTGGGGCGGGTCAAAGGGATTTGGGGTGGGTCAAAGCCCCTTCATGAGTTGTAATGTGAAAAAGGGTATAACCAGGGGTCACAAACCATAGTTTGCAGACCTTATATGAGTGCAAGCTAAATATATAATTAGAAGTCTAGATAAAGTCAGATAGAGAATATTTGGAAGTAAGTTTTAATAAGACCATGATGTTCTAAGCTGTGAAACAAATTTTTATGGGTATAGAAGGATCCTGCTGGCTTTGTGCGCAGATACTTTAGTCCTGCTATGTGTGGACCCTGCTGGCTATGTGCACGGGTGGAACTAAATTTTTGTAAGGGGATTACAAACTGTGAATCAATAAAGACGTGGTTTTGGATAATTATGAGTATCAAATGCATCTATGTTTTGCTTTATGATCTGTTTCTTTGTATTATTTCCATTTACTACATCAAGTATATTGTTTGTGTTTGGATTAGTTGTGTACCTTGTTTTCTGTCTTCTATGAAAGTTGAATGCATAGATATGTTACTGTAAGAATTGAATATCACCTCACTAGGACTATTGAAGGGATTGCAAATCCTTTAGCTATGGGCACACAGGATAACCTATGTAATTGGACCTAGATCTTTTTGGTTAGGGTTTCTGGTTAGGGTTTCTATTGTGAAGTGTTTCCCACTAGTATTATAGATCTAAATACACCCACATCATTTAATTCTCTCTCAAGGTGTGGAAACTTGGTTCCATCACCCGCCCATACTACTTCGGGTGAGACTTTGACCTGAGCAAGTAGGTCACTGCCAAAAGGGCCAGTAGTAAGAGGGTTTTGTTGGTTAAGCTTAACTTTGAACCTGGGTCAGGACCCCTCAAGCCAAAAACTGCCATAATCACCCTTGTGAAAATCATTCACTACTTCATTTGTCTCACTTTCCACTAAACAATTCAGTAAACTCCTCATAGATGTTTCCAAAATAATGCATTATCAAGAATACAATATTTCAAATCTTTCAACTTCAATTATCTTCTCTTACCTTTTTACACATTCGACAGATGATTCAAATGGTAAAGAACATATACAATGTCTGAATACCAAGGAGATGAGATAAAAATTTGTGATACCTCAGGTGATGAATGAGGTACTTCTTCCTCAGAATGTGAAAAAATGAGATTTATGTCCAAAACATGGAAATTTGACTCTGTCATAATCTTTTCCAAACCTTATCCTATGATTAGCTTCGTTGGTTTAATTTTGAGGTCATACTCAAGCATTGAAGCTATCCATTTTCTACGCCTACCTTCAGGATCAGTCTGCATGAAAACATCCTTGACTGCAGCAATTGGAACATAGGCGACAATATGCGAATGAAGAATGTACACCCGAAAAACCTTCTAATCCTTCATAATTTCCAGAGCCTATTTCTCAATGATATTATACCTCAATTCCACATCCCTTATGGTTCTACCGAAAATTACAATTGGTTGTTTTGTTTTTTTGCATTTATTTTGCATTAGGACGACAGCCAATGTGTGATTAGAAGCAAATCAAAAAATGATAAAATCCATAGTGTAATCAGGGCTAATTAATAAATTAGCATGAGACAATGAAAACTTGACTTGGTTGAAATATTTTCAGGCATACTCAAACCATTTCACATATATGTCCTTCTTCAACATGTTAGTGATCTCCCACAAATGTTAGGAATGAACGGTCTCAAAAAATTGATCTTACCGTTTAAAGACTAAATTTCTTTATTGTTCCTTAGAAAATACAATTTTTGGCTTGATTCAATTATTGAGGGATCTATGTGGATGTCATCCTTTGATATAATATGCCCAAGTAATTTTGCCTCTTCCATGGCAAACAAACTCTTTTTGGGATTCAGTGAAATGTTGAATTTCCTGCAGCTCTAGAAAACAATCCTCAAATGATTCAAGTGATATTCATCTGTTTGAGAGAAAATTGTTATATCATCAAGGTAAATAACTGAAAATACAACTTTTTCATTATAAAAGGTGATATCCATCGCTCGCTGAAATGTTTCTCCTACATTTTTCAACCCAAAAGGCAATTGACGTACATGAAAGTACCCCAAGGTGTCATAAAATTTGTATTCTCTCGATCATATGGATGAATTAATATTTTATTATACCCTAAGTACCCATCAAGAAATGGAATTATATAAGAACCAACTACTCTCTATAAGATGTGATCCATCTTTGGGAGAGGATAGTTTTCCGTCAAGGACACTTTGTTTAGATTATAGAAATAAATGCACAAACAAGTTTCACCTGTTTTTTTCCTAACTGGGACAAGATTCAACATCCAATAAGAAAATTGAAGAGGAACAATAATACCATCCTTATACAATTTTTTTACCTCCTTATCAATAGATGACAGCAAATTTTGATTGATCCTTCGGATCTTTTGACGAAAAGGTCTCTGATTGGGCTTGATAGGAATAGTGAGCTGAATTATGCTTTTGTCATAAGCTTTCAAATATGAATAATCCCATGAAAACACATCATAAAACTCAGCCATAAGTAATACATATTGACCTTTCATTCCCAGAGTTAAGGAAATCGACAACTTCACCATGTTTGGCTTCTCAACTTTCCCAATATTTATGTCTTATACTCCTGCTTTAGTGGGGACCATTCTCGACTTCTATGTGACAACATCTTGATCAAACCACTCTTCCAAGGGTACAAGACCTCGTGGAATGTAATTTTTTTTCAATTGTAGTACCTCCATTTTTGTTGCAAGAATTTCCTAATAATCTCCATAAAATACATCATAAAATTGAGAAGTAGAAAATTCCTCCTCCATTTGCAAAAAATTATTGATTTTATTTTCATCCTAAAACACTTTCCAATACCAAAGGTTATTCGGAACAACAGGGTGATGTTTGAAATTGATCTAAAATTTATTTTTGGAATGTATCAAAATTTTAAACATACTTGCTGCAGCAAAAAGAGAATCAAATATGCAATTATAATTTCTTGGAATCACAGATAAAGTATACTCGAAAAAGGTATTAAGAATATCTATTATAGCATTGCGATATGATCACATCCTTGAATTTTTGTCCTGGTATTCCCCTATCACCTATTTTATTATTAATTTGGAGTTGCCATAAACTGAAATATTTTTATCCCCTAGCTTCTTAAGAATCTTCAGCCTAGTTATCAAAGCTTCATATTCCGCTTCATTATTAGAACAATAAAAAGCAGGTTTGTATGAACATAACCTGACATTAGGAGGAATATTTTGGGTCTGATTCATAGGACCATGAATCCAAATTCCAATTCCAACTCCATCCTTACCTAAGGTACCATCAAAATCCATGGTCCATAGACCATTTTCTTCGTCCAAAAGCTCAAATTTAGATAATTGATCTTTATCATATGTTTGGATATGATCAGTTGTTTCAAAATTTTATGTTTCTTTCACTGATTCTACTATATTTTCAATTGAGGTACTTGCCTTCATGCCATTTAATTTTCGTTCCCTTTTTTGCTGCATTGAAAACTTCTCAAACAATACCTGAAACTTCTATAATTTCTGCATTTTCTTCTATCTGAATTTCTAATTCAACTAGACTATCATCATTAAACAAAATAAAATATTCTAATTCGGTATGTATATCATGTATTGGGTGATTATTTGGCTTCTCCTTGCTACTAATCATATATTTCATCTTGGTTTCCTGGTACAATTTTCTAAGCCGACCGAACACTGGTATAGTAGCATAGGAGAAATCAAGTTGCAAAGTGCCTTTTAGTTTTTCTCTCCATTATCGTGAGAGGAGAATCCCATACCTTGGAGGAATATCAACTACAACTACATCCATCGGAACATTCTTTGCTGGAATTTGACTTGGAGATACTACCAAATCTTTGAAGAGACCGAGACACCTAACCTTTCCCGAGTTAATGGAGTAAAGGCCATGATATGGGCAAGTAATATCTAATCCTAAGTTGTCCATTATGGCTTTGGGCATGAGATTGTGAGATGCCCCAAATTCTAGCATAGCATTATGAAGGATGAAGTCATGGATTCTAAGACTAAGCTAGAAAGGTGGGACTTCACTATCTGGTAAGTTTGCATCTATATCTGGGCCCAAAAAAAGCTCATGGTGGTCATCGCTAACATTCACCATATCGGATGTTTGGTCGAATTTGAGCATATTAGCTACATGAAACTTATACTGATCATTCTTAAAAAATTCAGCCAAAGGAATGGAAACTTTCAATTTGGAAATCTCATTCTCTAGACTAAACAATTTAGGATATTTTTCTACCTCTTTGGATGTGATATCCTTTCTTTCGGGTTTTTATTTGGCATGAATCTTCTTTCTTTGTCCTTCAGTTTGTGTTTCCTTATATTTCTTTTAATTTCTGGTGGATGCCTCATTATTCTTTCTCTTATTAGTGGCAGTAGGCTCCTTTTCTTTCTGCTAATTTGTCTACTGATTTATAGAGGTCAGTTCTTTGGGATAAGTATCCTTTTGAGAAGTTGGATTCTTCTGATTTGAAGTGATAGGCACGTTTCTGTTCCTCAAAATATATTGCCTTTGCACAAATATAAGTGAATTTTGGTAACCTATTTGATAATATTCTGTCTCTACTGCTAACATATCGCCATTTGAAATAAAAAATTGTTGATCATCAGGTTGATCAACATAAGGTTCTTGAGAATATTCTTCGTCTTCAGTTAAGAAAATAGGTTGTTGGTCTTTGTCAAAAAGATAATTTTCTTCTAAAATATTTTCTTCTTCAAGTACCTATGCATAATTCAGTTAGAGTGGAGTATGAATCTGTTGTTGTTCTTGTTGGTCCTGACCTCTTTGCTCTCTTTATTTAATTATGAATTAAGGTTAATGTTGTTTTTTACCTCTGAAATTTGGATTCCTGATTTGATTTTCTGATTGTCTATATGATTCTATCATCCTATCCATCATCTTCTCCATGGTTCTGATTAAATTTTCCAGCTTACCATCTAATGAAGTAGATGGATCCTCTTTTATTGTGACCCTTTTTTCTATTTTCGTCCTTGATTTCTTAATCAACAAGTTTTCTTCAACACTCACGGAATTACTTTGCATTTCTTCAAGTGTTGCAGGAATCCTCTCCCTCAACTGATAGGCCATTTCAGGATCAAAGGCATCAGGATAATGAAGAAATGCCAAGCCAAGAGGAGGTTTGATGTCATTTGGAATGGATTTGTACACCTTGTTGAATCTAACTATGAAGTCTAATACATATTCATTTGGATTTCTTTTCAAAGCATTATATTCTGCCAGAATTTGAAGAGTATTCTTCTTTTCTTCAACTTGGATAAGAAAATATCGATCAACTACTATGGTTTAGCCACTGAATGTGTTGTTAGAGAAAAAAATCACTTCTTAACATCTCCTAAAAACCTTTGGGTTGTCAGACGCATCTTTGCATGATCATTATCGATCTCTTCAAGATCAATAAAATTTGTTACATTCACTACATGATGCTAAGTTGTGACCTCTGTTGTCCAATGAAATAAAGGGAGTCTCTAACCATAACCTTGAAGAAAAGCAGTGAGTCCATGAGGAAAAACTAAAGGATAAAATCTTTCCATGACTGCTGCAGAAGGTTGTGTAGGGATAACAATAAGGGGTGTTAATGAAGAAGATGATTCTATAGGAAGTAGTGAATGAGAAGTGGATGATGATGGAGCACCTGAATGAGGAGGTGTAAGTGTAGATATAGTAGCAGAACAAAGTTGTTTCTGATATTGAATATAATCTTTTTCAGAGGTAAACTATAGGTGCTTGACCAATACTTGACGGTTATGAAACTGAGGCAAAACTTTCCTATCAAATTAAGTAGATGAAGACTCTAATGATGGCAAGCTTAATTCAAATTTAACAGGATCAAAGACTATTTCAGAAATAGAATATTATGATTTCAACTTAAACAAAGAAAGCTCAAATTTGATATCAAAGGGTAAGTCTTCAAGTGCAGTCAAATATGTAGGCAGGGATATAATTCTTACCAATGAGGATATGCTTGTTTCAACTTGCCGATGCCGAGATCTTTTCTTCCTCAATATCCTTTCAGGGTCTTCAAATGGTGATGGAGGATTCAGATCAGGATTGGACTTCCTAAACTTTTTAGGAGCCAGTTCTTAATCTGCACTTTGGCTTTTAAAAACTGAATCATCCTTGCTTGAAAGCTAGGACCTGTCACCTAGAAGCCTAGATCTCAAAAAACTTGTAAGAAATATCCCATGTAATAGTTGAAACTCGTTTCCCTGGAAACGACACCAAAATTTTTATCCTCCATAGTGTCCCAAGGTTGAGAAAGGAGACTGAAGGAGGTAACCTCAAACCAACTTTGGATTTGGTAGCTAGCCCTACCAAATTAGAGAGGGCTCTCTCTGCAATCTCATATCCAAAGAAGTGACAGGAAGGAAAATTTGATATTAGGCTAGAAATTCACTTCACTAGGGTTTGATTTTTAGGGTTTTTTGGATCAGGCTCAAAAGTCTGAGGAACTAGGTTAGGGTTTCAAATGATCAAATTCAAGGATAAGATGGGGCAAGGTAGTTATGATCAGTGACATATTTGAGTTTTCATTGTGGTATAGGGTTGAAATAGAGAAGGTTCAAAATGAGCATAAGATTATGGGTTCATTTATCAGAAGAAATGAGACATAAACATGAAAATATCATCAAAATAGAGCATATAAACTATGAACTCTGCTTAAAACCTCATGAGATAATCACCTGAAAGCAAGATAATGGTAATTTAATATTCCTAAATTAACATGCAGCTAATTGGAATATTAATTTTTCTCTTGACATGTAGTTAGATGAATAAATGGGTAGGGAGGCCCATAAATCTCTTTAGTAGGCATAAAATCCCTCTTAATGTGAAAAGGGATCATATTCATAGTTGGATAAAGCACCCTCATGTGTGAACAGGGGCTAATGCATGAAGACAAGGTCGAGTTGACCAAGTCAACAGAGCTGGAACGGAGGGAGTGAATCATCAGTAGATACAGCCCAATGTGAATATGGATTAGTTTAGAAAGTAAAGTAAAAGCTATATTGAAGACCCTTAGGTGTGAAAAGGTGTTGGAGCAGGTTGAATAGGTCAACTTTGACCAAATCAAACAGTGTTGTTCTGGAGGAGTGGCATTAATGATGGGACAACACAGTTTTGGAGGGAGATTGATTGTATGATGGTGAAAACCCTAATGAGTGGGACCCAAGGTGGGAAGGCTCAGATTGTTTATAAGGAAGAGGAAAACAACCATATGGGGTTAGCTGATGATTATTATTTTGATATTTATATTTAGACTTGTGCTCTCTTTAGTTGTTTAGCTAAGATTTCTTGTGTTGTTTAGCACAGGGTGTTCTCGGTCGGGAATCCCACCTCTTTCCTTGAGAAGCCTCTTGGGAGAGTATTGATCTATCATTTCCACATATTTGGCATTCTATCCAAGCTTCTATCTTTAGCTACAGTGCAGTTTCTGTATAATATTGTGTTGTGTTGCAAGGTGTTGAAGTGGAGGGTTGATAAACCCACTTTCTGAGCTAGTTTTTCATAGGAGGAAGGATTCCTTCTCTTGGGAAATCATCAAGGAGGGATTATGAGCACATTTTAGATCTTTGGCACTAGGCTAAACTATTTCCATCATTTACAGTGCATTTTCAGTCTGAAATTGTGTTATTTTGGAGGGCAGCTTTAGAGGAGGATCTATTTTCTCTTTTAGAGTGTTTTCCTATGATTGAAGGGTTCAGCCTTTTATTGGAGGAGACATTTGAGAAGATATACATCAGATATATATTATTTTAGCCTTCTACTTCATGAGCTTCCGTTTGTAGTGACTCTTTAGTCCTAGGGATGTAGATCACCATTTGTATTTGGGTGTATTCCTGGAAACCCTTCCCAGGTTCTCTTGGAAAGGTATCTAGGAGGCTAGATCTTCACTCCTAGCATTATTTGAGCTTTATAACAGTAGATCCACATTTATCTATCTTTATGCAACAAATTATGCACTAAAACTACGTTTTCATAGCTCAAGGTCATTTGTATGGCAGCTATTTCCCATGTATTGACATATTTTTCTTGTAGAGGATTGTTTTGTATTGCTTGAGTGACTTGATCCTCAAGATCTTGTTGCTATTGTTTGCTGATATGTTTAATAATATGGCTTTACATTTGTCTCATATCATGATGTGTTTATTAATTCACTGTTCTTTCCATTATTTTGTTCATGTATTGTTGCTTCCCCTTTTCAGAATATTACAGGTAATAAGCAGAAACAAATATTCAATATAATGATAAAATAGAGGAGAAACATTGTCACTAAAGAATACCACAAGAATCCCAAGATAATAGCTGCAACTATCTTTATATTTTTTGCAAAAATATGATGTACACTAGCTCCAATCCGTTGATTAACTAATGTCCAACCTTCAATATGACTTAAAAAAAGACAAATATAGATCAAAAACTACATTCCCCCCTCTCAAGGTTTGCATCCATCATGACATGAACTAATTACACCAATCTCTCTAACCAAACATAAAACTAGATAGGTTAAGAACTAACTCCCTTTTTAGCCTTTGAATAAATTTTAAAAGCATTAATGACCATGATTTTATATGAAATTAACCTCTACAAGCATAATTTCATTCAATTATATCAAGTAAACTCACAAAAGGAAAAATTAAATCATGCAGGAATGACTTTGACTGATAAAACTTGAAAATTTAACCTTCTGATAGAAGCGCAATGAAATTTCTCAGAAGCGTAGCATGAGAGACATAAGCGTGGTGTGCTCTTTGAGGGCATTTTAGAGGGGTTTTCCTTGATTTTTTTCTGAACTGAAAGCTAATGAATATATCCTAGGATGTCTAATAGCCCTATAAATCTTGAAACCTACAAAAATCCTTCTCCAAGGACCCTGAAATTTGATTTTCCCAAGGCTACTCTAGAAACACAGTGGGGGGTCGAAAAAGGTGACAGAAACATGTTTTTTAGGTATTTTTTAAGCTTTTCCTTCCAACCTGTGAAGTGTCATAGAAAATAAAGTGTATACCTATGATGTACTAACCCATATCTATCCATCCATGCAACAAAAATCTCATTTGGAGGCACTGATATGAAGCACGGTGTGAGCTCGCTGCGCTTATGTGCATCATTAATTTTTAAAATTGCCAAAAACCCAAATTTTACCAAAATTTTCTCAGAATTGTCAAAATGTATTTCCTCTAAATTCTTAAGTGATGGATTAGGAGATCAATGATGCATTAGAAATTAAATCAATTTTGTCTCTCTTATTTATCTTTACTAGGGTTTTCTTTAACTTTTTTCTCATATTCCTAACCTTAATTCTGCAAATCTGGTTCTAGTGAAGTAGTGTCTTGCCATGTGTCTCTAAAGCTTGGTGTATTTGTTGGCCTTATTTAGTAGCATCTCCAGGTGTTCATTAACCCTGCCAAGCCAAAACTCTTTCTCTTGTTCAATCTTAGCTGCAATGATGTCATCAAAGTCTTCTTTACCTAGAGGACGAGATGTCTCACTTTCCTGTTCTTTCTATCTTGCTAGTCGTCTTTTCTTTGGCCTCCCCGCCTTCATCTGAACATCCTTGTCCTAAAGCTAATCCAAATATAAGAAAGCCTTAAAGCTAATCCAAATATAAGAAAGCCTTACCTTTATCATCCTGTACCACCAAATCTACCTAAGGTTTACTGAGAAAAAAATGATTTACTTTATGTTGCTTGTTCTCTTGTTGTAAAACTGCTATCATGATGTTTGATTTTGAAAGATTTTCCTTGAGCTCTCTTATTTCTGCTTATTTTTCCTTAATTATCTCTTTAGCTGGCTTTTTTTCCTCATGCTCAGGTACATCATCCATGAAAACATCAAAAGGTACCTGTTCTTCCTCATGTAAGGGTGCATCATGGTGGTGTCCTAATGTTTCTTCTCTAACAATACTAGGCTGAACTCTTTCTAGGTTGTCGGGATAAAACACTACTCTTTTACCTCAGCTATAGGTTTTTTTCACCTTTTCCCTAGGTGTATCTTTCACTGATTCCCTAGGTGTATGTAAAATTGATGGTTTACCTAAGGATCCAATGTCTTGTGGCCTTGGTGGTGACAATGGAGCACTTTGACTACTAGGTTGACTAGTAGCAGGCAAAAGACACGGTGGTTGCATGAATGCCTCTCAAGGTAGGTTTATCTATGAAAGATGATGAAAAAAATGACTTGGACAAAGCCTTGGTGAAATATTTTTTCTTGGTGATATTTTCCTTTTCGTTTTACCTTCTCTTTCATCTTGACAAGGTTTATGTATAAGTAGTGTGGTAGGTTTAGAGGTTTGATTGTTGTGAAATGCATCAGTAGCCTTATGTGATACTGATATAGTCTTGAAAACCTACCTTCAAAAGTAAAGTACTTCATGATCATCTTCATTAAATGAGAATAAATTTCAAGAAAATTTTTGAAGGGACAGATGTGTGTAGTAGCATCTTTGTAGTGTGGCTTTAGGAAAACTTTGTAATTATGAATGTCCAAATCCATCCATTTAAACCAACTTTCGCCATTGTTAGAGATACCTATGGATGAGGCTATGGAATATACTGAGATGGTGAATTAAACACCTGCTAAGTTGGCCTTATCCCTCCTAAAATTAGTGGCAAAGAGGCTTGTGAACTTGGAATGGAATCCTACCTCTTGAATATTTTCACAAAACCCTAGGCAACCAACATCTTCAAATGATTTCTTACAATTAAATTCTTAGGGATTAGATAATTTTGTGGGGAAATTATACGGGGTAGGGATATATGTTAGGGAGTGTAGGGAGGTGAAGGTTTTTGAAAAGAGTGAGAGAAATATGTGAAAAGGTGAAAAATACAGTCTTAGCCTAGAAATTTTCCAAAAGTGCAGCGTAGGCTACGGTTTGCAGGGAAAATGAGTGATATGAAGGGAATCTGTCTGGGAAATTTTGAAGGGAGGTATGTGAGGTTTGGGTAAAGGTGATAAAGCAGAAAATCTAGGTGTTTTACCACTGTAATGAAGCAAAAACTCATAGAAACTAAAAGCGTGGAGAAACCCTAGGATATGTATTTTCACTAAGTTTTCTAAGAAGAATGAAGCATAAGAAAGGTGACAAATTTCTACTTACTTTCGAAATAGATTCTAGAACCTATGAAATGCTAAAAGGAACCCCTTTGATTCTTGCTTGGCGTCCAAATTCAAAAGCGCATCATAGGAGACAAAAGTGCATCGTGGGAGGTAAGCAAGTGTTTTGAGGAAAATTTCGATGCCCTAGTGGTTGGGATGAAGCTCGATGGTATAGAGGTGCTCAATGAAGGTGAAATGAGAAATTAGAATTCTTGGATGGTCTTCTTATAGGTTGGAAGTCGACATTTTTCTTTGGGTCATGAAGTGACATCACTTATCTTTTTGAAAAATGGAATGATAGGATAATGTACATCATATTTATCACTTTATTATGAAAATTTACATCCTCATAAGGATTAAAATGTACCTTAGAAATCATTTATAACACTTTTTCCCTAATTAATAACTCCCATGATGGTGACCTAGGTGATGACATGAATCTTTATGAATTTTTTATGACTTGACCTAATGATGACATCAAATGCATTTATAAAACTTAGGATTTGGACCTTTGAACCTTGCAGTATGCATAATCATGGTTTGATGACCAAGACACTTTATTGATGACCTATCACAAGGAGTGATGAGATGACTAGGATGGAATTTTTTGACCTTGAATATTGTGGGAGCAATAATATACCTAGACACACCAACCAATGTTCAAATTTTATTTGAAAATTTATTTGAAACTATAAAATTTGACCTATGACCCTATCAACTGATATTTAAAGAGTACATTTGATCACTGGTGACTCATTGACACTAATAGGGAGGAAAGAAATATAAATCCTTCGACACTTTGGAAGAGAAAATCAGTATAACACTAGTTCTAGCACTTCCATATCTTAAACATTCATTTTAAATTCAAACGGATGCAAGTGAATATGCTATGGGAGTAGTTTTGATTCAAAATGGTAATCGAATATGTTATCATTATGAAACCTTTACTAATGTAGCAATTAACTATCCATATTATGATAGTGAAATGTATGCTTTGGTACAAAACGTGAAGAAATGGAAGCGTTATCTGATGGGAAAATAAACGATTATCCATACTTCCCATCAACCCTTGAAATATTTTCAATCGCAAACCAAGCTACAACAAGCTATATATTTCATATGGATGGGATTCCTACAACAGTTTCATTTGGTAATTAGGTATATGAAAGGTATATACAAAAAATTGTAGATATGTTATCAAGGCCTATTGTTAATGCATATGTTATTCTTAAGCATAACTCAGTCATGCATGAAATTTATATTGAACAATATTCTCAAGATGACTATTTTAAATATGTTTATGCAACTTTGAGTCAAGGAAAACATGTTGAAGATTCGGATTATCATGTTCATAAAAATTTGTTGTATGATCTTGAAAAGTTATGTGTTCCATAGGGTGAAAGAGTCAATGTCATAAGGGAAGCCCACACTTCTCTTATTGTTGGACACCTTGGTGTAGGAAAAATAGTTGTTCAAATACAAAGGTTTTATTATTGGTCTCAATGAAATTTTTTCAAGATATGTAAAAGGATGTTCTATGTGTGCTACTCGCAAGCCAAGCAATAGGAAATTGGGTTTGTACACTCAAATTACTATCCCTTCTCATTCTTGGGAAAGTATTCCTATGGATTTTTTTGGGGGACTATCAATGTCTAGGAAAGGTCATGATTATTTAAATGTTGTAGTGGATAATTTCAGAAAAATGTGTGTGTTGAAGCCATGTAAGAAACATCTTACATTTGAAAAGACCGTAAAGATGTTCTTCCAAAAATTTTGGGTTCATTTTAGGTTATCTACTTCGATTATTTCTGACTGAGATTCTCAATTTATTGGGAACTTTTAGTCAATTTTATGGGAACTCATGGACACAAAGTTGAAGAAGAGCATAACATTTCATCCACAAACTGACAACCAGAAAGAAGTAGTGAAAAAAATAGTAGTGCATCTTCTTTGAGTATATTTTGGTAAGAATTCTAAACTTTTGGATGAGAATTTATATTACATCCAACATGCCTACAAACGTGCCAAGAATTCATTTACACAAGTATCTCCATTTGAAGCTTGTTCGGGTTATTTCAAAAAGTCTCATTTAGATTTCATCTTTGGTAAAGATATTGTAGTACATTGGCATAGTGATGTGGATAAAGCCAAACATTTCATTGAACAAATTCAGTTGGTGCATCAAAAGGTACAAGAAAAACTCGAGAAAATCCTATCCAAGTATAAATCAAGACATGATAAGCATCAGGTTGATTGTGATTTACAAGTGGGGGATCAAGTTTGGTTGTACATGAGCAAGGAAAGACTACAATATGAATGTAAAAATATCAAGCCAATCATATATGGTCCTTTCAAAATCTTGGAGAATATTGGTAATAACTCTTTCCAATTATATTTTCCACCTTACAAGGAAATTTATTCTATTGTGAATGTGGAAATATTAATATTGTATGAGCCTCCTATGATTGATGATCAAGAAGAGAATGTTAAGATTCCATCTATAGAATATTTTTCTCCTAAATATTTAAATGAGTTGCAAGAAGATAAGAACTTCACGCAGAGGAAATGTGGATTATCTTTGAGTGGGGATCAAAGGTACCAATCTAAGTAAAAAAAGGTGGATAGAGATCAGGAAAGTGAGAGAGTTGTACCCTCATTTGTTGAATAATAAAAAAAAAATGGTGGTCCAAAAGCTTCCAGTGGGGAGGAATGATCTATGGGAACAAAAATATTATTAAAAAAAAAAAAGTTCTTGAAATATTCCAAAAATAATTCCGATGATAGATCTCGTCATTGTGATTCCAAATACGCTTGAATTTCCTCAATCTGACACCATATGAGGAAGTTATCATAATCTACAATTTTTAGCAAATAGCTAAAAAATCAACTTGTATGGTTGATTGGGTAGTGTACACATGCCACATGGTTGTCTGTATGTGTTGGGTCCTTCATGTTTTTCGGATATATGGTGAACAATAGTCACAGAAGGAAAATTGGCAAAGTGATTGGAAGCAAGTCACCAAAAGTTAAACACAACAGATAATAAAATATGGGGACTTGTGCAGCAAAAAACAGGTAAGCACAACTATGGAAGCAGGAAAATGGGGCTAGTTTTGAAGGAATCATCAGGAAAAAGGGAAATTCCTCCAATCTTTTTTCAAAGAGGAACAAATCAAGGAAGGATCAAGAAACTACAAAGAATACCAGATGAAGCGAGTGAGGCTATAAAGGAAATCAAGGAGGGACGAATTCAATAACTTTTCTATATAGTGAGTCTTTTTTTAGATTGCATATATTTTCTAGTGTCGTAGAGTTCTAAGTGTGCACTAAAGTTTATATTATGCATTGTAATGTTAAATCTAATGTTTTGGTCAAGAGAGTCCCAAAGACATATATGATCCATGATGTAATGGATAGCTCTATTAATAAAATGGAGTTTGGGAATTTCGGTGTTGTTGTGGTTTGATGAATAGATAGCCCCATTTTAAAAACAAATCGGTGTTATATATGATAACGATGAATTTGATTACTATGTGATTAATTCATGTTATATTTACTATCTATTTTGTGGATGATAAAACGTTAATGGCACAGATAATGTTTCAATAATAGTCTAGATCCCTTAATAATTTAAGTTGTTCTGGCTCGCCTCGGATGAGATGCTCATTTGAAAAAGGGATTGAAAATGTCAGTGAAAAGCTAGACTATGATGGCCTATTTTGTTGGCAACTCAGATTGAACCTTGTGTCTTTATATGTTTGAAATATTTTTCCAAAAAATGGTCTCATTGTTGAGACCCTAAGATTAAAAGCGATCTAGATCATGGTATCTATAATTTTTGGTAAAGGTATTCAAAGTCATTGGCATGAGAAAGTTGATCATTTCAATCTGCAACAAGCTCAATTGAGACAAAACAACCTAGACTAGATTATATTAGAATTTGTGTAAATTGACCCTACTTGGGACCAATATGAAATATTATGTTGTGAGTTTCCTGAGAAGTTACAAGATTGGTTGAAATTATTGCGAGTCAAGGAATGGGTTGGAAGTCAACCTACAATTCATAGAGATTGGTTAACGACTGATCTGGCTGAACTCCACATGTTGGAGATATATTTGACAAGGTTCATTTATTTTTGGGTGAATACAAAAATATAAGGTTTTTATTGAATTTGTAGTCGAAGATCATCAGTCTTTTTCTAGAGCGAAAGTAGTTTTAGAGTTTGGGTTGTAGGGACAATTGTTGAAACTGATTCCCCTATGGATCAAGGTATTAATGGTTGAAGAAAATATGCTACTGTTCCAAGAATATTGAATGGTCACTTAAAACCCTAGGTTTTTGGGGTTGGAATCAAGGGGGGATGTTGTCCAGTTAAGAAAATTAGGAGTTTTTTAATGGATCCAGAAGATTTGTGCATGGAACTAGTTTTAGAGCATTGCGAAGGGAGAGAATATATAATGAGTAGAAAGAAAGGAAGTTGTGAGAGATTAGGTATAGAAGGAAAGAGTTGCAAAGAATAAGAGAAGTGATAATAGGTTCAGCATCATGGAAGTATACCATGGATAGTCCTGAGCAGCAAAGAAATGGAGACCATGAGGGTCATTCTTTTGGCGAAGTAGGAGATGGAAACAACATTTTTGTGGGGAGTTCAGTTGGGACTGGTAGGCCCTCCTCAAAGTCAAAATTATTTCACATGCCTGAGCCACCTGTGCAACCAATTACGATGTCAGTGGAGCATACTCCAATAGATGATGATATGGATTTTGTGATGAGGTGAATGTTCTTTGAACCTGAGTCAGTCCCCATTATAAAAAACCCATAACATACCAGTACAAATATTCCTCTCCCTAACCTTCCCATGGAACTATATCAAAATCCTAATCAATTCATTTCTAAGTTAACTAAGATTATAAAATTTCAACAGATACATTCTAGATATAGTGTAGGTAGCTATAGTGGAGGAAGTAGTTCTAACAGTGGTTTTAATTTTAGTTCAGGTAATGAATTTCAGCCAAGTTCCAAAGGATTTGTAATTTTCCAACTGGGGCACATAGTTATGGATGGAATATGGTCATATCGCTTACTTTCTATCCAAAATTTGTAGGATGATGTGCTGAAGATGTTGAACAACATTGGTACCTGTGAAGCTTTTTGAATGGATCGACATATTCCTGATGCCACTAAATTTATTCATTTCCAAGCTACTCTCAGTGATCAGGAACTATTTTGGTTTATTAAGTGGATTTATGCAAATCCCAATGGCTCTATGTATGTTTTTAAATGAGAATTTATTCAATAATTTAAGTTACCTTAATCTAATGAGAAAGGCTTGGTAGAATTATTGGATATTCATCAAAGGGAGGGGAAATATACTTGGAAGTGCATGCATATATTCAAATATCATATTATCAAACTCGCATATCCTATTGTCCCTCATCATCAGAGGGATTTTTTTATTAAATCTTTGTTACGAATGACTACGATTTCATTGTCACAATAGAATATTGACACATTGTGGGATTCTTTAGAATAAGAAATGCAGATTGAAGAAATGATGGGATATCCTCATGATTACAATTTGGGTGCTACTTTTGCCAATCCTGCCATATGGGACTCTAAAACTAGATTTCCACTCTTAATAAGCGGATCAAATATCTTGTTCCCACGAGACCTGTATGACCTCAAGTTTGGTATATGCACTGTCAATTTGGAGGACACCATGTTACAAAGTTTATGTGGCTTAGGGTTCCAGGACCATCCATTCTTACTATGAGACCTCCTTCACTGCCATTACATCATCCTGAAGTTGTGCAATTTTCTTCATCAATACCTTTCTAAGGTCCATCTCAATATCAGGCGTTCCCTCCACATTAAGGTATGTCTATGAATGAGTATTGTGAAATTTCTAGGTCCTTTGGCCATTCACTTCGATTATGTCCTATTTTACAAAAGTATTCCAATATGACAAACAATATATTTTGTGAATTTTGTGGGTTTCCCACACATCATATGAATCAATGTCAATCCTTAAAAGCTTTGGTTAATCTCCTAGATCGTACAACTTTCTGAGTAAATGAATCTCCTAGAGGATGAAGAAGATGAGATCTAAGGGGAGGTAGAACATGAGGAAGAGGCCTAATAAGATGTTATAACTCTGACCAAGAATTTCATGTTGTAAGGGAATGTCCAATGCTGAGAAGGATTTTGTGTTGACATTGTCAGGTGAATATACATGCTGTAGAAGATTGTATATATCTAATTTCCCACTCAGAATAACATAACTAGATGAAGGGAGCCAATTTTATTAATTTTGAACCTCTATAACTAGAGCAAGTGATGCAACCAAATATCAATATTGTGCCGAGAGGATGGAAAATAATTGGAGTTGATGTTGGAACCTCTTAGAAACCAACTATCATAAGCCTAGTGTCATTGAAGAAATAATATGATCCCAACCAAAAAAAAATACAATAGAGATGCAGCAGAATTATTTTAGCATCTAATTTCTTCTTAAGGTCTCTATATTGAGTAGCGAGAAAAAGTGCAAACTAAAATTCCTAGATCCTTAGAAGAGATATTTGGACTCGTTTAAGTTATTCTTACAGATTATGAATGATGAGAAACTCGTTGATTAGTTGCACAAAAATTTAAAATTTGTTGTGAAGGATGATCTATTTTCATAAGAATCTGATTCTTCTAATCTTCCTAAAAGACATTTGAGGTGAGTTCAGCGAAATATGAAGAGAACTAGAAGAAAATTTTGGGTTCATGCCTATATTTTTGGATATAAGATCAACAATTCCATGTTAGATCTCGGTTTAGATGTTAATATTTTATCAAGAAAAACTTTGGAGGATCTCGGGAAACCCAAATTGGTTTTCTCACCCATTTAATTAAGTATGGAAAATTGGTATTGTATTCTCCCCATCAAGGTATTATAAGATATTGAGGTTGAGATTAAAGGCATTAAGGCTTATGCATATTTTGTTTTAATTGATATTATGGATGATAAGGATCCATATCTAACTTTATTGGGTATTGGTTGCGCATTTTAAAATTACACAGTGATCAATATAAAGTAGGAAACTATGACCTTTAAGGTGGATGGATTTCAGGTCATACAATCGATGGATCCATACCAAGGCCCAAGATTTACTGAGCATGTAGATGATGTTAATGAACCCAATTTGTTAGATTAGTTGTATCAACTAACTTTCAAGAGGAGGGAGGATTATATCAACCCCATGGAAGTTATATCCATCATCTGGAGTGGTGTCCAAAGTACAGAGGTAGGGTCTGATGTTGTGATGGATAATTGGTAGGAGGGGGATCACAAGTTTCATTCATGACATTGTGCAACTATCAGATGTCTCTTGTGGATCGGTATAGAGGTATGCAATTATCCTATTTTCAATGGTATTGAATCTGTTGTAAATTTGATTCAAGAAGTTGACTTCCGAATAGAGAAAGGTTAAAATATTTATTTGATGAAGGTTGCTTTATAAGCTCCCCCTACAATATGGTGGGAAACCCATCATGACCATTTTCATGATTTGGATACTATTAAAATTGTTATGATTTATAGATTCTCACCATTAAAAAAAATAGAAAATAAAAAATCATCCATTAATATTTTTATATATGATGGATGTACTAGCCCATAAAATAATATCCAGAATTGATGTTCCACCTGGAATAATGATGGTGTACCTGGTTTGATAAGGACACGTCAGTTCACTCATACATTGGGTATTATTATAATATACTGGTTCTTGAAGGAGGAAATGAAAAGACAAACAACAAATTAGGATGAAATGATTCACAATTCTGCAAATATTTTTCATTCCATGACAATGATGAGAATATAGCTAAAGCTCTCAATTATATCAAAAGGGTGTTATTATCGTTTAGAAGTGCTTTGGAAAAATGCATCAGGTATGGAGATTATATACATCAATATGAGTCGGGGTTTCATGAAGCTATAACTTATGGTAAAATTAACAGAGAATCTGATGATGATTTAGAAAAATTAAGGCATTTACCATTTAAAGAATATGGAGGGGAAAGGGAGATAAAATAAGCCATTATTACTGATGCAACACATTTACATCCAATCAAGTTGAAAATTTTAACTATCAGAACCGAAGAGAAACCAAAACTTGATTCTATCAATGATTACTGGGATGATGAAACTACCAAAGAGGTATTTGGTTTGTTTAAGGATTATGAATATTTATTTCCTACTTTAGTTTTTGAATTAAAAGGCATTAAAGGAGATATTGGGGAGATGAAGATAACATTGAAACCAGATGTGAAACTAGTCAAGCATCAACCTTACAGGTTAAATCCATGGATTAAAAAGAAAGTGAAGAGGGAGATAGATAAAGCGTTGGATGTTGGACTTATATTGTTTATTGATGAGGCTAGGGATAAGCCCTATCGTCATACAAGATAAGAAATATTCTCAGGAGATTAGAGTGTGTGTTAACTATAGAAGTCTCAACAATGCTTGTGCATGTGACTTGTTTGCCACTCCTTTGAGTGATGAAGTCTTGGAAAATATTGCGAGAAATGAAGCTTATTCTTTCACTGATGGATTTTATGCTTATCACCGGGTCAACATTGCAAAGAAATAAAAGAAGGAAACCACATTTACCATTGAATGGGGTTCTTATGCATATAATGTTATGCCATTTGGATTAAATAATTCTTTTGCATACTTCTCACGAATTGTGATAACTTCTTTCCGGGAATAAATTCATAAGTTTCTTGAGACCTACATGTATGAATAAACAGTTTATAGTTTTTTAAAGAATCATTCTATCTTGCTAAGAGATATGTTCGAGATGCGTAGGAAACTTTAGATATTCTAAAATTGAAGAAATGAATTTTTTCCGTCCCTTTTGGAACATTATTGGGTCACATAGTGTGCAAGGAGGGAGTATGTGTGGACCCAACCAAAGTTGCAGTAATACTGAATATGCCACCACCTACTTTTGTGAAGAAGTTGCGGTTGAATTTGGGACATATTGGGTATTATCGCAGGTTCATTTAGAATTATGATTTAATCATGACTCCTCTGGAAATTATTTTGAAAAAATTAGAAAGGTTTATTTGCTTTGTTGAATGTGACTCTACGTTTGATACTCTCAAGGAAAAAATCATAAGTGCACCCATTTTGGTTTATCCTGATTGGAATAAGGAATTCCATGTTCATATAGATGCATCCGAAATTGTATTAGGATATATTGTGAGACCAACTGGAGAAATAAATTTGGATCATCCCATCTGTTTTTCTAGTCGCAAACTCTCTACAGCGGAGAATAATTATACAACTAAAAAGAGTGAAGCTTTTGCTAAGGTGTACTCTCTCCGAAAATTCAGACATGATATATTAGGAGGTCCATTTAGATTCTTTACAAACCATTCAACTTTAGAAAAATGTGTTAATAAACCAGTGCTTTAATGAAGAATTTTAGGTTGGTTGTTTTTAGTTAATTTATCCCATATTGAATCGGGTGAAAATGGAGGCTCAGTAAATGACTAGTTGTTGAATTCCCACTTATTCCGCATTGAAGGTGTTCTTGACTATTTGGAGGATATTACATTTTTCCTCGCAATAGATCAATTCCTAGAGGAGTATACTTCCACTCAAAAATGGCATATGGTTATCTTTTCTGCTAATTATCAATTGATTGCAAGCTAGTTATATAAAATGGGACTTGGTCATATTTTGAGGTGATGTGTCTTGGATCATGAGAGCAACAATATTTTATGGGAATTTCATGCAGGTGTTGTAGGAGGCTATTTTGGAGGGAAAACTACTACTTGGAAGGTTTTACAAGTTTTTCTATGGTGACCAACCTTATTCAAGGATTCCAAGGAATATTCTGAGTGTGATGCTTGTCAATGGGTTGGTCGAACATCTCGACGAGATGAGATACCTATGCATCCAGTTCGGGAAATAGAAGCATTTGAAAATTTGGTTTTTGCTACCATTGGACATATTAGCCCACCTTCTCTTCATTCCCATGCTCGAGATATCATTATCGTGACATATTATTTGACTCATTGAGCAGAAGTGGCTCCTATTCAAGACTGAACCGATGATACAACAATTACACAGTTCATTTTTGAAAACACAATCACCATATTTGGATGTCCCTGAAGTCTTACTAGTGATCAAGGTTCTCACTTTATTAATGAGACAGTTCAGGCACTTCTGCATAACTTCATGATATAGCATCACAAGAGTAGCCCTTGTAATCCACAATAAAATGACATTGTTTAAGCATTTAATAGGATCTTGGAGAAAGGTATTACTGAAATTTTCTCTGTGAATATGGGTGACTGGGACAAACAAGTTCCAGCAACATTATCAACTTATCACACTACAACCAAGAGGTTACATAAATACACGTCTTTTCAATTGGTTTATGGAAGGGAAGAATTTGTTCCAGCCAAATTTATAATTCCTAATATATTTATTCCTCACGCCACTAAGATGTTGGAGGAAGAATTCATCCCAGAAATGTTGAATGAGTTATGGAAATTGGATGAGCAGTGCTTCTTTTCATATTTCCATCAGACTGTTGAGAATGAAAGAAAAAAGGCTTGGCATGATCGACACATCAAGAAGATGTCATTTTTGGTTGGATATCCCATCTTAATTTATGATAGCAAGTATATAAATCATCCTAAAAGGATCCAAATGCATCGACTTGGTCAATTTTATGTTGTGGAAATTAGAGATATGGAGTTATCAATATTTCTCAGTTGGACGGCATCCTTCTTCCTCGTTGGATGAATGGTTCTCGCCTGAAGCCCTATTTTGGCTTATTAAATTTTGGTTAAAAGGCTCTTTGGAAAAGGAGGATTAGTTATGTTTTAGGGTAGTTATGTCATTTCTAGTTATCTTATGTTCCTTTTGATAGTTTTTTAACTCTTAGATTGAGTCAGTCTCTTTTTGTTGTAGTGTCAATAAGGATTTTTTGGTTGCGACCCACCATAAGAGATTGTGGCCGAGGAGGGTTTGTCACATCCTGTTTTGTCATTTTTGCTTAATACCTATATTTTCGGTCATTAATTACAGTCTTCTCTTAGTTATTTCACAATTCAATCTATTAGCATATCGATACAATTTTTCATTACTCCTCGATCTCAATTGTTAGTCACTTAAATTTTTAAGGCAAGTGGAGCAGTTTTTCATAATCGTGAGGGGTTTTCGGGTCCATTGTCTGTCCATAACGTAAAGGTTAAGTCACTTCAACCCTTTGTTGTACATTTATATATAACCCTCATTTGTTTCACTTCACATGTCATTCTACCTAGAGTTTTTTCAAGTTTTTCACCCTGAATTGTGTGTCGCACTCCACTCAATATTTTCTTTGTTGTCGCTCCGTTGTTCATATTGTTTGCATTCATCACTCTATTACCATGGGTTGCACAATCAAAATCGTTGTGTCTCTCTTCCCCATCGACTCTTGTAATAATTCCCATGATGACCTCATTGTAAAATATGAGAAATTTATTTTGGTCGATAATGATCTCTCAGACCATGACCTTTTCCCTTCTCTAGACACTTAAGTTTTCATGGAGCCCAATTTCAGACCCGGTGTCCATTCTACCCTCAATATAAAAACTGATTTCTTCCCATGAAAATAGTCTTCCTTGTTGATTCAGCGAGACTTACCTGTCTTTGGTAACACTGTGGAGATCATGCGGTGTACTAAGTTTTTAACCATCTGACTACATGGTGGTTTGCAGTGGCTAGATTAGGCTTATCCAATCCATGTCCAAGATATTCACAGACTCATAGAACTTTCTTCCTATTTCTCTAATGTTAATACAACCTTCTAGAAGGTTTCAAAGTAGGGTAAGAAGAAGGAAACTAAAAACTTGTACAAAAAGTATGGTACCGATACAAAGGGACACAAAAAAGTTATCGATTTGATTAATAATTAACCTATTAAAGTCACCTACACCATTATTTCTAGCAAAATCATGTGTCATTTTACCATATGGGAATGTTATCTTGATACAATTTTAGTTTTCGAGCCCTTTTTTCTAGGATACAAACTCAATCGGTCCAACTAATTTCTGAATGCGTTATTTGAAGTTGTTGAGGATATTCAGTGTAGGGACACATATTTTATTTTTGGGTATTTACTTATCCCTCTAGCCATGCATAATTGTATCCCACCTAAAGGGATATACTTGACACATGTCACTAATTATGAACTGCTTGCTTATACATATGCCTCGTAGCACATCACTAAGGATCCCACCAATCATGATTACAATGACCTCGCCTTTCGACACTAGTATAACAAGATGGTTGGTGTTACCCATAACATATTTTGGGTACCTCTTCCACTATTAGACCAATATGTTCACAAAATTTGGTTTTGGATTAGCCACAGTCATCGTTATACTCAGCCACTAAATGTTAACTACGAAAATTTCGCAAAACGCAAGCTTCCCTTCTACCTAAATGAGAATGTGTTCCACAAAAAGGTTCTTTCATGGCCCAGGATAATTTTGATGAAGCAATATGGTTATAGTATATATATATATATTTTGGTATGCGCCCAAGAGACTTTGTTGAAGATGCTCCATATTCTTCTCGCAAGGGTCTTGCTAATACAAAAGAATGCCTCTAGTCACTCTTAAAGAAAGCACAAGAACGAATTTTTTTAGCATATATGACATGGATTGAGATGGGTTCTTTGGTCTGCCAATCCTTAAATATTCATTCTATTCTACCCATGTCTATTGTGCCACCTATTGTTAACTACACTCTCCCTCCATCTACTACCAACACCACATTTTCCCCTCGCCAGAACCCTATCAATCCCACCTCAACTTCCTCTGGTGTCATTGATATTGTTGATGAATGTCCATTCACTACTATGCCTATTGCGCCTGTCACTCAGGAACATTCCCCTTCTCCACATTCCACCTTTAACACTTCATCAAGGACTTCTGAAGAAACCATATTTTATTGACCTGATTCTCCTGTAGGATTTGATGAACCTACTGACATGGAAATTGATCAGGTCATTTTCACCTCCACCATTTTGTTTACATCCATTGTCTCTCCTCCATCTAGATTTTCACCAGTCTCTAAATAACCTATTATTGTCTCAATTGTCCCTTATTCCCCACCTATTTTAGTTCTCTTTGTGAAATAGGTCACCACTTTCATCAGTGATCCTCACAATTTTTTCGAACTAATTTCTCTCGTTGCCCAACAACATGATATTTTTCCCTTTATTCCACCACCAGTCTTATTACAACCTCTTCACAAGAACTCGAAAGAGAATTCCTAGGAGTGGGAATTTTCTCCCCAATGTTAGTCGGAGAAATTGGTTGCCAGTGGCCAACAACTGCAAGCAAGGTTCCAAATTTCATATGCCCTTTTGGTATATACGCCTAGTGCATGGTCTACCCCACAACTATTTAAATGTATTCATGCTTCTACCACACAACTTGTATAATATCTGGTTCATATGAAATCTTGATGTACCAATCTTTCAGTGACATGTGAGAAACATCAACAACAACTTCTCTTGGTTACAAGTGAGCATGCCCAATGTTAGTATGAATTCTTCGTCGAAGTGTACGAAAAAGAACCACTTTAGCTACGCATAACTAATAGCCCTAACAACAATAGAGGCTGCCAAACATCTTCAGATCTGCGATTAGTAGTTAAAATGCCGCAACAAACAGATCTATAAATGGAAAGACATTAAGCAGTAAAGTAAAGAGTTTGCTCCATGCATCCAACAGACAAGACAAGAACACGATTTTTGAATGAATTTTTATATTACAGGGCACCTGGGAGGAAACAAGAAGGTGTATCTAGATCTCCTCAATGGGATGGGTTCTTTGTAGTCCTCAGCACTTCAGATCTAAGCTTTCTCTCTCTTGTAGATGTAGAAAACCCAATGCAGAAAGTAGAGCTCAATGGGAGAAAAATGGTAGAAATGAGACCAAGTGTATAGATCCAGAGTGATCTAATAGGCAACAAAAGGTGAATAATGAAGGGGAAAACCCTCCTATTTATAACAAAATATTGGGTCATTCTAGATCTTGGTGCATGATTAAAATAATGTTAATCAAATCTAGATCCACCTCTATGGAATATTTTATTATTATTTGTTGGAGGGAAAGGGACTTTGACTTGGGTCAAATCCCTTGATTAGTGAGGAATAAATAAATAAATGATTTATTTATCCTTTTAAGGAAGTGGTTGGATATAATCAAATAAATAATGATTTATTTAATTAAGAGTGGTTGATTTGGTCATATTTAACAAGGAATATTATTTAAATAATTATTCCTAGAAAATAATAAGATAACTATGGGTGTATCTCATTAATTTCTTTGTTTTTGGGTTAAACATGACTGGGAAAAATAATTAAATTATGGTTTAATTAATTATTCCTTTTGGGGCTTCCTAATTAACATAGTGAAAGCAGTTTTACTAGGGGTAAAACTGGTCTTACATGGTGTACTTGGGTCCATCTAATGATGAAAGGTTATATGACCAAAAAATGGTGTAACAGATTGCCCCCCAGCGTGCGAGTGTCAGGAGCAAATCGTATGACCGAAGTACGTTGTAAGAATACAATCACTAGACAACAAAAAGGGATGTCAGAGAGAGAAATGTGAGGTAGATAGTGTGCTGAAGGACTAGACCCCGAGGAGACGAGACTCGCAGGTGCAACAAGTCTCTTTTTATGAGAGGGTACCTGTGCTGAAGGCGGCGGGGGAGGCATACCTATGCCCGCCGAGACAAAGTACAAAAGAATAGTGTGTCCGGTAAACAAGGGACCGAACCATAAAGTACAACTGGCATAAGCAGGAGCCAGATAAGAATACAATGAAGAGTCTCACATACATGCTGTGCCTGGGATAACAGCCAGGACTAGTACAATAATATCTGAGTACATGAGATAAATACAACCCAAATGCCCCCTGTAAATGGGGAAGGGCTCACAAAATCCGACTGATACATGCAAATCATAGAGGAGCTGCAAGTGGCTAAGGCCAACATCATCAAAAGCTGGAGCGGCATAAAAGGCTGCAATGAAGAGGTCATCCGGGCATGTGGGGGGCTACCTGCAGGGCCACCCCCTCATGAGGGCTGAGACATCTCACACACGCCCAGGAATCATCAAGAGCTGCTGCTGGGTCACTGGACTGTCCAGTATACGAATCTCGATCATGCTGAAAGGAGCTGGAGAAGCAATCAAGTCAAAGGGAAGTGAGAGATCCCCCTGCCTGATCCGAGGCACCGAACAAAAGTGGAAGCTGGAACCAAGGTACACCGCCCTCTACAACAGGAGAAGGGTCCTGTGGAGGTGCTGGGGGCACAGTGGCTATGGAGGAAGCGAGGGGGACCGATTGAACCGGTGTCAAAGCCATGTAAGGTTTGGGGTGACCAGGGGGGGTGGCGGCTGGGGGGTCAAGGTACCAAACCGGAATACCCAAGGTCAAGTTAGGGAGAGAGAGGGTGGCCATGACGGGGACAGAATATACTCCGGGAGGGGGAGCCAAGAAGGGGATCTGTCCGGCAGGGTAGTGACCAGGAGGTACGGCTCCAAGATGGTTAAGGCCGGGGGGGACCGAGCCTGGAGGATAAAGAGGTTCGGGGATACTAGCTGTAGGGGGAGGGCCGGAAGGAGGAGGTCCGGTTGGCGGAGATGAATGGCTAGGAGCGGGTTGCGGAGGGCGGGGGGGAGGGTGCGGACTAGCCGAGGCAGGCCGTTTATGGGCAGCCTGAGACGATTGCAGCATGCAAATATTCGACAAGCTGGGATCCGTAATAGGAGGGGGGGGAAGGTGAGGAAAAGTACCGAGCAGGGTGGAATCTTTATAAACGCCGGGGGAGACACTGGTCAAGGAATCGACGGTTTGCTTGTTGGCTACAGAAGAGATGGTCGTCTCGGAGGAGGACTGAGACGACGGCTCATGATACGATAGCAGGTCAATGGTGACTATCTTCCCGTTATGTGGAAAAGACATCTTGCGGAAGACCGCGGATGGGACAGCAGACATGGCATAGGTGTAGCTTCGCCCCAATAGAATGTTGTAGTCTAGAGGGGCGTCAATGACTTCGACATCAACGCAAACAGTCTTACCGGCGAGGGTGATGGGACAATTACGAAACAGGCCAATAGGCTGGGAGGCATGACCATCCCACGCTCGAAGGGTGATCGTGGAAGGGGCCAACTCAGGGGATCCGAGTTGCTTCCAAACCGAAGCGGACATCACACAGGTGGATGCCCCCTCATCAATTATACACCGGGATACAGTGGCGTTCCGGATTTTGACTGGGATTTGGAAAGCAACGAAAGGAGGAAGAGGAGGGTGGTCCGATTGAGTGGCGTCGAAAACGATCATTTGGTCATCAGCAGGATCAACAGCGCCCACGGCAGATAGTAGAGCCTTCCGTTGGGAAGGGCACGACTGGAGGAGTTCCAGTGTGGAAATGGCAGCAGGGGATTGTGCCAAATCATCTACTATACTATACGATTGGGCGGCTCGACCGAAAGCAGCATTTCGGCGTAATGGACCCTTTGGAATCTTTGGGTGAACCTCAACTTTGGGTTGAGGGATGTGTAAGGGGCCACTGGGTGTCGAAAGAGGCTCTGTAGAACCTGAAGATGGAGGCTCAGGAGCAGACTGAGCAGGAGGCTTGGGGTACTGGCGAGACCGAGTTGGAAGGTGAAGGTCGACGGAAGGGGACGGAACGGAGCGCATCATAAGGATCTGGTAGTCAGAGGAACCAGAAATGGACGAGGGTGTGGCTGCATGGCTGTCGGGGGGTTGGGTAGCCACGAATCCCTGTTGAGGGAAAGGATCAGTGAACACAGCTGGCTGGGTAGTGGCCACATTAGGAGGAGCTTGAGGGGAGGCGTGTTGTCCGTGCAATGTGGCTTGAGACTCCCACATCTGTCGCATCTGGGGTAAGAGAGGACAATCGTGAGTGTAGTGACCGTAAACACCGCAACACGAACAGGGCTTGTTTGTGCGAAGCGGCCTGTCCGGCCCGGGCGGGATGCCCTGAGGCTGGTTGCTAGTGTTAGGGTCCATACCAGAATTGGGTCCTCGGTTACCGGGGGCAGATGGGTTCTGGTTGCCTCGCCGCCTTCTTTGAGAAGAAGGGGGGTTAATCGCACCCTGCTGTGCAAATACTTGCCCTGGAGGGGGTTGTATGTGCTGTTGTAGGTTGTGAGGAGGCAAGGGAGGCGGAAGCGCATATGCTGGAGGAGCTGGCGCACCAGGCTGTGGATAAAAGTAAGGGTTGGGTTGGGCGACATTGAGGTAAGCAGGAGGTTGGGCAAAAGGAGGAGGCATGCCGTATCCCGGATACATGTTGCCGGGAGGGGGAAGATTGCTTGAGGTGCTGGCCCCTCCCTGAGGGAGACCATGGCTCATAGGAGGGTGAGCAGATGGGTGGGAAAGAGATCCAACAATACCGTCGGCGGAATGAGATGCCCCCGGGGCGTTAGCGCCACCTGGCCTGGGGATGTCAGGCAGAACGGTATAAACATAACCCGATTGAGCGTAGATCAGGTCATATTTTAAAGCTATTTGGAGGGCGGCTTCTTCAGATTGAGGAAAATGAGAGGCGACATCTTTGCCGATGGGAGACGGGAGGGTGCGAAGGAACCAGTCCATGTAAACCCGATCTTCAAAGGGAGGGGCTCGACATAAGCTCCGTCTTCGTCGCCATTCCTGAACATGGGCAGAAAGGCGTGTGGAAGAGGATTGCTTAAATGAAGCCAAGAGCTCCGTACCAGTGTCGTATCGGAGAGGGAGCTGGAAGTACGACAAGAAGGCTTGGGCAAGAGTCTCGAACGTGGTATGGGAGGAAGTGGCCTGTTCGACATACCATTTAGAAGCTTCGCCGGTAAGCGTGCGTTGGAACAAACGAAGACGAATGGAGTCATCGGTAATGGAGTTGGAGGAACACCACATGTGGAAAGACCGGACGTGATTGGTTGGGTCTTCGCCATTAAGGCCCTCGAACTTAGGGATATCGGAGGGTAACTTGGTGGGCATAGCGGGCCAGGTAGTATTATGGTGAATGGGGTCATTAATCAACTGATGGAAATCGGGGAGGCTGAGGCCTGCAATGTACGGCAGCACAGGGGTGGCCGGAGTAGTGGTTGTGACGGTTTCGCTAGAAGTAGGGCCGGCATTGGGGCCGGGAGAACCGCTAGCATTAGGCCCTGATCCGGACATGGTGAAGGTAAAAGGAGTCGGAGGGGGAGAACCGGAAGGAGAAGGGGGACCCGATGAATCAGGAGAGGAGTCGGAGTGCGGACTCGAAGGTGGATTGGCTCGACGACGACGGTGCGGAGCAGGTCGATCAACCGGAAACTGAGGATGAAGGCCAAGAAGTCTCCGGGAAAGGCGCCTTGGGGGCGCAATGATGACAGGAAGAAGGAAACCGACAAGGGCAGAAAGGGACAGAATCAAGAAGGTCAAGGGCAAATAAGGTGCAGTGACGATTGATTTTAGAGTCTTTGCCAGGCGGTGTAAACCAGGCGCTTCTTCACTTAGGGTCAGTGTGTGGTGTGCGTTAATTTTAATTTTTAAACCCTTTCCGTTGTTTGAGAGCAAGAAAAAAGTGTGCTACGTAGCTGAAAATAAACCTACAGAGAACAGAAATAAAATGCTGAAATAACGGAAAAATAACGGCTACGTATGCATCTATCTAACCCAAGAAGGTGGGTCTCTCACAACTATGCTGAAAAGAAAGGGGAAAACTATGGAAACACACACAAAGGACGCTCGACAGATCTGGGGTCAAAGGGGACAGAGATCTGGAGGATAAAGCTGCAGACAAGGGGTGCAGGTCACAGCCAAGAGACAGAGGTCAAGGTGGCTGGAAAAAGGGAAATCAGCAAAAACCGGGGGGCAAGGCGGAGGCCTTCAAAGGAGGTCCAAACAAAACGACAGGAGGTGATTTGAAAGGAAAAGAGGCTGATTTCAATGGATCTGAAAGGGAGGTACCAGATCTGGAAAAGAGGGGGCTGAAGCTCTGAAACCGACGGCTGAAACAGCTGAAACTCTTCCACAAAAAGTGGAGGGTACTAAAGCCCTAAGGGGCTGGGTTCCCACTTAGGTGAGTAAAAACAGATCAGATCTTGGTCAAGGCGGGCTGAGACAGAGGCTGGAAAACCCTGGCAGAGGCTGCAGCAGAACCCAGAAAAATTACAGAAAAAATGCTGGAAAAAAGGCAGGTCGCAGGTTCTGACCTGATCTGAGTTGAGGTCACAGGAAACAGGCCAAAAGGTGCGTCCAGGTCGCAGGTTTTGGGCCAAAAGGTGCGACCCCCCCGTTCCGGCTGTTTCGGCGGCAGATTTTCTGAAAAATTGCCGTCTCAGGTGCGGCTGGTGTCGCTTACCTGCGCAATAGGGCCAGAAACACACGGAAGTTAGAAATTTTAGGTTTTTAGGGTTTTATGTGAGAAAATGACATGAAAAGAGAAAAACTAAGCAGCTAAAAAAGAAGCCCTAGGGCCTGAAGTAGCTGGATATGCAGGAATATGAAAAACGACAGCGGTCGTAATTTAAAACCCGTGTGGAGTCGCCATTTGTTAGTATGAATTCTTCGTCGAAGTGTACGAAAAAGAACCAATTTAGCTACGCATAACTAATAGCCCTAACAACAATAGAGGCTGCCAAACATCTTCAGATCTGCGATTAGTAGTTAAAATGCTGCAACAAACAGATCTATAAATGGAAAGACATTAAGCAGTAAAGTAAAGAGCTTGCTCCATGCATCCAACAGACAAGACAAGAACACGATTTTTGAATGAATTTTTATATTACAGGGCACCTGGGAGGAAACAAGAAGGTGTATCCAGATCTCCCCAATGGGATGGGTTCTTTGTAGTCCTCAGCACTTCAGATCTAAGCTTTCTCTCTCTTGTAGATGTAGAAAACCCAATGCAGAAAGTAGAGCTCAATGGGAGAAAATGGTGGAAAAATGAGACCAAGTGTATAGATCCAGAGTGATCTAATAGGCAACAAAAGGTGAAGAATGATGGGGAAAAACCTCCTATTTATAACAAAATATTGGGTCATTCTAGATCTTGGTGCATGATTAAAATAATGTTAACCAAATCTAGATCCACCTCTATGGAATATTTTATTATTATTTGTTGGAGGGAAAGGGTGTTTGACTTGGGTCAAAATCCCTTGATTAGTGAAAAATAAATAAATAAATGATTTATTTATCTTTTTAAGGAAGTGGTTGGGATATAATCAAATAAATAATGATTTATTTGATTAATGGTGGTTGATTTGGTCATATTTAACAAGGAATATTATTTAAGTAATTATTCCTAGAAAATAATAAGATAACTATGGGTTTATCTCATTAATTTCTTTGTTTTTGGGTTAAACATGACCGGGAATAATAATTAAATTATGGTTTAATTAATTATTCCTTTTGGGGTTTCCTAATTAACATAGTGAAAGCAGTTTTACTTGGGGTAAAACTGGTCTTACATGGTGTACTTGGGTCCATCTAATGATGAAAGGTTATATGACCAAAAAATGGTGTAACACCCAACTTTGTGTGGATAGATCCTATCTAGAGAAAGAACTATCAGACTTCTGTAATAAATTTCAATCTATGTGGTCTATTATTGCTACATTTGTTAATGAGTAACCTGAGGACATTATTTTCTGTTCCCGTGTCAAATGTTGTAAGTATGTTGAAGTGACATGTGTGAAATTATTTGCAAATAATTAGGAGTTGCAGGCTACTGTAACTAAACTCTCTCAAACCATACTAGATCCATATTCTCAGTACCACATGCAGGTTTCTTAGCATATCGTTTCTGCATTTACCGTGAAATAAAATCTTCTCCAACATCTGTAGGACTCCCAAGATATTTTCAGTCATGAAAGCGATTGGGGCAATGTTCTCTCCAAGAAAAATCAGTTCGTTTATCCGCTCCGGTAGAATTTCAAGCAACTCTTTGCACGGATAATGAGCACTTTAGATTTAGAGTAGAAGAAAACAATATTTTCCTAGACTGGTACACTTGTGAAAATAAAACAAATAGAAGATGCCTCATAGGTCACCAAACGAGTGTTCTATGACCTTCGCCCAGATGCACATTTCAACTGTATTACATTGAGCACTCTCTCTAATAGTGCAGAAGAACAATTTCAGAAGCCCCTTCACTCCTATCCCCTTATTTTATTGTTGAGGTGACTCCACAATTTGTGGGACAGTTTTCTATAGTATTCGATACCCAGAATTATTTTGTTTCCACATACACTAGCTTTAAGTATAATGTGTTGTAGACTATGCCAGAGTTGGAACCTTCGTTTGTAGGTGAACTAATTGCAACTTGATCCAAGTGGCCCCAGAGACGCTTAGAGGTCAAAGAGGACTCATAATAGCTCAAAAATAAAAGTGTTCAGATAGAATTGAAACTAGAACCATATCATAGTGTTCACTGCCCTGATTCTAAGGGTGTGAACTACACTCAAATATGAGTTTGTATGGTCAAGTTATTCACAGTCAAAGTTTGGGTCAAACTTGGCCCAGTGGAAGGCTTAACGAGGAAAAGAATTAGCCGTAATAGGAGCATGGAATCCACATCCTGAGAATAGTTGAACTTTTTGGATGGTTAATTTGTCTAATTACCCTTATTTTCAAAAAAAATTAAAAAAGACAAGTTGGTTATAAAAACAAAAAATAATATTAAAAAAATAGGGGTGGCAGGCTACCACCCCCGCCAGCCCTGCCAATGAGGTGTTAAATATAGTTCCAATGGTTGGTTGGAGGGCCACCAAACATACCAAACACACGCCATATAAACAATACAGATAACTGAGAATGGCGGGGCTCGAACCCACCCGACCCACATGGTCGACCACCACCGGGCCGTCTCACAACCACCACCAAATAACAACGGGCTATCAAATACATCAGATGGTTAAAAAATTTCATGTCATTCCGAAACAAAGTTAAAACAATATTCTAAGGTGGAGTTTCGGTGGGGTTTTAACACCCGACCTCCCCACCTCAATTCCTCCGCCCAACCGCTCTCCCATGGGTAGCGGATTTGTAAAGTCCGCCACCCCACATCCTTATCAACACTCATGTGCCATTTGAATCGGGAGGGAGAAATGGAACATGGAGTGAGAGTGAAACCTGGACCAAGTGAAACAATGATTTGCAGGGCTGACGAAACCATGAATGAGAATCCACAAGTTTTTGAGAAAGTCTCCCTTGAGGGCCAAAGATGCCAATAACGAAATTTTACATGTAGATAGTCATTTTTGCATGTTTTCTCACCAGGATTCCAATTTTGCAACTATAATATCCATATGAGTAGCGAAAATTAAGGTGTTCAATAACTAATAACCCTTGGAAACTGATTTTTTATAGTCTCGAAACTAGGCCGAGTTTATACTATTTTTTCTCAGAGTTCCACAAGGAGTGCAGTGGTGTAAATCTTTGATGCGACTGAGACACCTAACCCTTCCCGAGTTAATAGAGTAAAGGCCATGATATGGGGGAGTAATATCCAATCCTAACTTTTCCATTATGGCTTTGGGCATGAGATTGTGAGATTCCCCGAAGTCTAGCATAGCATTGTGAAGGATGAAGTCATGGATTCTAAGACTGAGGTAGAAAGGTGGGACTTCACTATCTGGTAAGTTTGCATCTATAGCTCGGCAAAAAAAAAGCTCATGGTGGTCATCGATAAAATTCACCATATTGGATGTTTGGTCGAATTTAAGCATCTTAGCTACATGAAACTTATATTGATCATTCTTAACCAATTCAACCAAAGGAATGGAAACTTTCAATTTGGAAATCTCATTCTCTAAACTAAACAAATTAGGATATTTTTCTACCTATTTGGATGTGATATCCTTTCTTTCAGGTTTTTCTTTGGCGGGAATCTCCTTTCTTTGTCCTTCAGTTTTTTTTTCTTATCTTTCTTTGAATTTCTGGTGGACGCCTCATTATTCCTTCTCTGATTAGTAGGAGCAGGTTTCTTTTCTTTGTGCTAATTTGTCTACTAATATATAGAAGTTGTACTCTTCTGATTTGAAGTGATACGCACTTTTCTTTTCCTCAAAATATATTGCCTTTGCACTGAGCTAAGTGAATTTTGGTAACCTCTTTGATAATCTTTTGTCTCTGCTGCTAACATATCTCCATTTAAAACAAAAAATTGCTAATCATCAGGTTGATCAACATAAGGTTCTTGAGAATATTCTTCGTCTTCGGTTAAGAAAATAGGTTGTTGGTATTTTTCAAAAAGAAAATTTTCTTCTAAAATCTCTTCTTCTTCAAGACCCTGTGCATAATTCTATTGGAGTGGAGTATGAATCTATTATTTTTCCTATTGTTCATGACCTCTTTTCTCTCTTTATTTAATTCTTAATTGAGGTTGTTGTTTTTATTGACCTGTGAAATTTGGATTCCTGATTTGATTTTCTAATTTTCTATCTGATTCTATCATCCTATCCATCATCTTCTCCATGGTTCTGATTAAAGTGTCCAGCTTACCATCTAATGAAATAGATGGATCCTCTTTGATTGTGACCTTTTTTCTGTTTTCGTCTTTGATTTCTTAATCAACAAGTTTTCTTCAACACTCGTGGCATTACTTTGCATTTCTTCAAGAGTTGCAGGACTCCTCTCCCTCGACTGATATGCCATGTCATGATCAAAGGCATCAGGATAATGAAGAAATTCCAAGTCAGGAAGAGGTTTGATGTCATTTGGAATGGATTTGTACACCTTGTTGAATCTAACAGTGAAATCGTGTACAAATTCATTTGGATTTCTTTTCAAAGCATTATATTCTGCCAGAATTTGAAGAGTGTTCTTCTTTTCTGCCCACTTGGATAATAAAATATCAATCAACTACTGTGGGTTATCTATTGAATGTGTTTTTAGATTACGAAACCACTTCTTAACATCTCCTAAAAAAACTTTGGGTTGTCAGATGCATCTTGGCATCATCGTTATCGATATCTTCAAGATCAATAAAATCTGTTACTTTCACCTCATGCTGCTAAGTTGTGACCTCTGTTGTCCCATTATACAAAGGGATTCTCTAACCATAACCTTGAGTAAAATTAGTGAGTCTAGGAGGGAACACTAAAGGGGAAAAGCTTTCCATGACTATTGCATAAGGTTGTGTGGTGATAAAAATAAGGGGTGTTAATGAAGGAGATGATTTTGGAGGAAGTAGTGGATGAGAAGTGGATGATGATGGAGCACTTGAATGAGGATGTGTAGGTGTAGATATAGCAGCATAAAAAATTTATTGTTGATATTGAATATAAGCTTTTTTAGAGGTAAACTGTAGGTGCTTGACCAATTTCTGAAGGTTATGAATCTAAGACCAAAATTTACTATCAAATTAAGTATATGAAGACTCTAATGATGGCAATATTAATTCAAATTTAACAGGATCAAAGACTATTTCAGAAATATAAGATTATGATTTCGACTGAAACAAAGAAAGCTCAAATTTGATATCAAAGGGTTAGTCTTCAAGTGCAGTCAAATCTATGGGTAGGGATATAAATCTCACCAATGAGAATGTGCTTGTTTCAACTCGCTCAAGATGAGATCTTTCTTCCTCAATATCCTTTCAGGTTCTTCAACTGGTGATGGAGGATTCAGATCAGGATTGGACCTCCTGAAATTTTTAGGAGCTAGTTCTTAATCTACACTTTGGCTCTGAAAAATTGAATTATCCTTGCTTGAAAGCTAGGACCTGTCATCCAAAAGCCTAGATCTCAAAAAAATTGTAAGAAAAATCCTAGGTAATAGTTAAAACTCATTTCCCCGACAACGACATCAAAAATTTTATCCTCCACAGTGTCCCAAGGCTGAGAAAGGAGACTGAAGGAGGTAACCTCAAACCAACTTTGGATTTGGTAGCTAGCCCTACCAAATTAGACAAGGCTCTCTCTATAATCTCATATCCAAAGAAGTGACTGGTACGAAAAATTTATATTAGGCTAGATATTCACCATGACTAAGGTTTGATTTTTAGGGTTTGTTGGATTAGGCTCAAAGGTCTGGGGAACTAGGTTAGGGTTTCAAATGATCAATTGCATGGATAATATGAGGCAAGGTAGGTATGATCAGTGACATTTTTTAGTTTTCATTGTGGTATAGGGTTGAAATAGAGAAGTTTCAAAATGAGCATAAGATTATGAGTTCATTTATCATAAGAAATGAGACATAAACATGAGAATATCATCAAAATAGAGCATATAAACTATGAAGTCTGCTTAAAACCTCATGAGATAATCACCTGAAAGCAAGATAATGGTAATAAGGAGAAAAAAATATTCAATATAATGATAAAACAGAGGAGAAACATTGCCACTAAATCATACCACAAGAATCCCAAGATAATAGCTGCAACTGTCTTTATATTTCTGCAAAAATATGATGTACACTAGCTCCAAGCCTTTGAATAACTCATGTCCAACCTTGAATATGACTTCAAACAAGATAAATATAGATCAAAAACTAAATTACCCCCTCTCCAGGGTTGAATCCATCATGATAGGAAGTAATTATACCAATCTCTCTAACCAAACCTAAAACTAGGGAGGTTAAGAACTAACTCTGTTTTTAGCCTTTCACTGAATTTTAAAAGCATTGATGACCATGAATTTACATGAAATTAACCTCTACAAGAATAATTACATTCAATTATATCATGTAAACTCATAAAAGTAAAAATTACATCATGAGGGAATGACTCTAACTGATAAAACTCGAAAATTTGACCTTCTGATAGAAGCGCAACAAAATTTCTAAGAAGCATAGCATGAGAGACAAAGCAGAGTGTGTTATTTGAGGGAATTTTTGAGGGTTTTTCCTTGATATTTTTTCTGAACTGAAAGCCAATGAAGATATCTTAGGATGTATACTAGCCCTATGAAGCTTTAAACCTGCAAAAATCCCTCTCCAAGGCACCTAAAATTTGATTTTCCTAAGGCTACTCGAGAAGCACAGTGAGGGGTCGTAAAAGGTGACAGAAACGTGTTTTTTAGGTATTTTTTGAGCTTTTCCTTCCAACCTGTGAAGTGTCATAGAAAAAAAAAGTGTATAACCATGATGTAATAACTCATATCTATCCATCCATGCAATTTTTTTCTGATTTGGAAGCTCTGATAAGAAGTGGGGCATGAACTCGCTGCGCTTCTGTGCATCATTAATTTTCAAAATTGACAAAAACTCAAAATTTACCAAAATTTTCTTAGAATTGTCAAAAAGTATTTCCTCTAAATTATTCAGTGATGGATTAGGAAATAAATGACTCATTAGCAATTAAATCAATTATTTCTCTCTTATTTAGCTTTATTAGGGTTTTATTTAGCTTTTTTCTCATATTCCTAGCCCTAATTCTACAAATCTGGTTCCTAGTGAAGTAGTGCCTTGCCATGTGTCTCTGAAGCTTGGTGTATTTTTTGGCCTTCTTCAAGAGCATCTCTAGGTGTTAATTAACCCTGCCACTCCAAAACTCTTTGTCTTGTTCAATCTTAGCTGCAATGATGCCATCAAAGTCTTGTCGACCTAGAGGAGGATATGTCTCACTTTCCTGTTCTTTCTATCTTGCTAGTCCTCTTGTATTTCACCTCATTGGCTTCATCTGAACATCCTTGTCCTCAACATAATCCACATCTATGACATCCTTACCTTTATCATCCTCTGCCACCAAATCTGCTTTTGGTTTACTGAGAAAAAGTTGATTTACCTTATGTTGCTTGTTCTCTTGCTGTAAAAATGCTATCATGTAGTTTGATTTTGAAAGATTGTCCTCAAGCTCTCTTATTTCTACTTATTTTTCCTTGATTATCTCTTCAGCTGGCTTTTTATCCTCATGCTCAAGTACATCATCTATGACAACATCAAAAGGTACCTATTCTTCCTCATGCAATGGTGCATCATGTTGGTGTCCTAATCTTCCTTCTCTAACAATACTAGGTTGAACTCTTTCCAGGCTATCGGGATAAAACACTAGTATTTTACCTTTGCTATATGTTTTTTTCACCTCTTCCCTACATTTCTTTGTCACTGATTTCCTAGGTGTATGTAAAACTAATGGTTTACCCAAGGATCCAATGTCATGTGGCCTTGGTGGTGCCAATGGAGCACTTTGACTGCTAGGTTGATTTGTAGCAGGCAAAAGACAAGTTGATTGCATGAATGCCTCCCAGGGTAGGCTGATCTGTGAAAGATGATGAATAAAAATGACTTTGAACAAGCCTTGGTGAAATATGTTTTCTTGGTGATCTTTCCCTTTTCTTTTTACCTTCTCTTTCATCTTGACAAGGCTTATGTATAAGTAGTGAGGTAGGTTTAAAAGTTTGATTGTTGTGAAATGCATTAGTAGCCTTATGTGATACTAATATAGTCTTGAAAACCTACCTTCACAAGTAAATTACTTCATGATCATCTTCATTAAAGGAGCATAAATTTTCAAGAAATTGTCTGAAGGGACAGATGTGTGTAGGAGAATCTTTGTAGTGTGGCTTTAGGAAAAATTTGTAATTCTCAATGTCCAAATCCATCCATTTAAACCAGCTTTCTCCATGGTTAGGGATACCTGTCACTAAGGCTATGGAATTTACTGAGATGGTGAATTCAACCCCTAATATGTTGGCCTTATCCTTCCTAAAATTAGTGGCAAAGAGGCTTGTCAAGTTGGAATGGAATCCTACCTCTTGAAACTTTTCACAAAACCTTAGGCAGCCAACATCTTCAAAAGATTTATTAATGATTGATGAAGCCATGATTTCTTAGATATGATTTGGCTCATATATGGAAAATTTCCCTCCTTTTTTGTACCTTTTCTTCTCACTGTCCATGGTTTCAGTCGGCATGATAAAACCCTAGATATGTGGGAAGGAAGGGAAGGGTATGATGGGACTGATGTATTGAGGGAAGGGAATGGAGGGGTTGGGGATTAGGTAAATTTGTAGTAAAATTATACAGGGTAGGGATAGATGTTAGGGAGTGTAGGGAGGTGGACGTTTTTGAAAAGAGTGATAGAAAGATGTGAAAAGCTGCAAAACACAGTCCTAGCCTAGGAATTTTCCAAAAGTGGAGCGTAGGCTAGGGTTTGTAGGGAAAATGAATGATATGAAGGGAATCAGTCTGGGAAATGTTGAATGGAGGTATGTGAGGTTTGGTTGAATGTGATAAAGAAGAAAACCTAGGTTTTTTTCCACTGTAATGAAGCAAAAACACATAGAAACCAAAAGCATTGTGAAACCCTAGGAGAGGTATTTTCACTAAGTTTTATAGGAAGAATTATGCATAATAAAGGTGAAAAAATTCTACTTACTTTCCAAATAGATGTTAGAACCTGTGAAATGATGAAAGGAACCCCTTTGATGCTTGCTTGGCATCCAAATTCAAAAGCGTAACATAGGAGACATGAGCACATCGTGGGAGATAAGCAACTGTTTTGAGGAAAATTTTGATGCCCTAGTGGTTGGGATCAAGGTCGGTGGTAGAGAGGTGCTCAATGAAGGTAAAATGAGCAATTAGAATGCTTGTATGGTCTTCTTATAGGTTGGAAGTCGAAATTTTTCTTTGGGTCATGAAGTGACATCACTTGTCTTTTTAAAAAATGGAATGATAGGATAATGTAAAACATCTTTATCACTTTATTATGCAAAGTTACATCTTCATAAGGAGTAAAATGTACCTTATAAATCATTTAGAACACTTTTTCCCTAATTACCAACTCCCATGATGGTGACCTAGGTGATGACATGACTCTATGACTTTTTTATGACCTGACCTAATGATGAAATCAAATACATTTATAAAACTTATGATTTGGACCTTTGAACCTTGCAGTATGGATAATCATTATTGGATGACAAAAATGATGACCAATGCACTTTATTGATGACCTATCACAAGGAGTGATGACATGACCAAGATGGAATTTTTTGACCTTGAATATGGTGGGAGCAATAATATACATAGACACACCAACCAATGTTCAAATTTTATTTGAAAATTTAATTGAAACTATAAAATTTGACCTAGGACCCTATAAACTGACATTGAAAGAGTAAATTTGATCACTGGTGACTCATAGACACTAACAGGGAGGAAAGAAATATAAATCCTTCGACACTTTGAAAGAGAAAATCAATATAACACCAGTTCTAGCACTCCCATATCCTAAGCAACCATTTAAAATTCAAACAGATGCAAGTGAATATACTATGGGAGTAGTTTTGATGCAACATGGTAGTCCAATATGTTATAATTCTGAAACCTTTAATAAGGCAGTAATTAAATATGCATCTTATGATAGTGAAATGTATGCTTTGGTACAAAACATGAAGAAATGGAAGCATTATCTGATGGGAAAATAAACGACTATTCATACTGCCCATCAACCTTTGAAATATTTACAATCACAAACCAAGCTACAATAAGTTAGATATTTCATATGGATGGTATTCCTACAACTGTTTCATTTGTTAATTAGGTATATGAAAGGTATATACAAAAAAATTGTAGATATGTTATCAAGGCCTATTGTTAATGCATATGTTATTCTTAAGCATAACTCAATCATGCATGAAAATTATATTGAACAATATTCTCAAGATGAGCATTTTAAATATATTTATGCAACTTTGAGTCAAGGAAATCATGTTGAATATTTGGATTATTATGTTCATAAAAAGTTGTTGTATCACCTTGGAAATTTATGTGTTCCCTAGGGTGAAATATTCAATTTCATAAGGGAAGCCCACACTTTTCTTATTGTTGGCCACTTTGGTATAGGAAAAATAGTTTCTCAAATACAAAGGTATTATTATTGGCCTCACATGAATGAAATTTTCTCAAGATATGTAAAAGGATGTTCTATGTGTGCTACTAGCAAACCAAGCAATAGGAAATTGGGTTTGTACACTCAACTTACTATCCCTTCTCATCCTTGGGAAAGTATTCCTATGGATTTTTTTGGGGGACTATCAATGTCTAGGAAAGGTCATGGTTATTTATATGTTGTAGTGGATCATTTAAGAAAAATGCGTGTTTTGAAGCCATGTAAGAAACATCTTACATTTGAAAAGAACGTAAAGATGTTCTTCCAAAATTTATGGGTTCATTTTGGGTTACCTACTTTGATTATTTTTTAATGTGGAAAACTTAAGATTGAATGAGCCTCCTATGATTGATGATCAAGAAGAGAATGTTAATATTCCATCTATAGAATATTTTTCTCCTTGTTTCGGGGAATATCACCCTAGAGGTTCGTTGGGTTACAACCTCCACAGAGCAGGGGCATGCTACTTAAGAAGGACTCACACAACCATGTACGTTCAGAAAAACTAAATAGAGTAGAATGAGAAAGTTACCTGTAGGTCCTACGGTTGAAGCAGATCCCGCGGGGTCCAAACCCCCAGCAACCGTCCTTCCTTCTTAACCTGAAAGACAAGAAGAAACAAGCACGAAGAACTGGTTGTACAGCATATATCTACTCTAAATGTTAGTGAGATTCGTATAAAACATTAAATAAATCATGATGAATGCTTTAATAACAATATTCTCATACATATAAGCATACACTAACACTTTTATTTCAGGAACAGCATGGTACTTCTGTATTATAAATAGCATGTACAAAAGTAACGAGTGGAGAGATCACCTGATCCTTCCATGGCCTTCGCAGACCGTCATCTGGATCCGTCCAGCCCTTGCCTCGCTAAGACTCCTTCCAAACTGGTGCATACGAGATGACATATAGGGAGATGTGCATCTCAAGGAAACAAGGGTTTCCTATAATGAACTGGGAAAGTGCAGGAGGCACGGGGAATCAGACTTGGATAGGGAATACCAACAGAGTATAATATCAATAACTCTCTCTCCCTTAGGCCATACACATGAGGGGTTTTTATACTCCCTCCAAGTAGTTCCAACAGTTGGAAACAGTTGGCCACGTGCTGGGGTGGTTGAACTACCTGAGTAACCATCAACCCAGCCCGAAAATAGGGAATAATTATATATTTTTTAATCATTTTAATGGCATACGCGGAAAATTCTAGCTGGACTCACGTATACACACGGAAAAGGACAGGCATAGTCGCGTATGGGGATTTTTACACTGTTTTTAAGTGAATTTGTCCAAGTCTGTAGGAATGGGTGCCCAAAGCCATATAAGCAATCATGAATCATGTGAAGGTGAGAAATGATGCTATAACACTCCTAAATATTTAAATGAGTTGCAGGAAGATAAGAAATTCAAGAAGAGGAAATGTGGAGTATCTTTGAGTGGGGATCAAAGGTACCAATCCAAGTAAACAAAGGTGGATAGAGATTAGAAAAGTGAGAGAGTTGTACCCTCACTTACTTATTGAATAAAAACAAAATTTTGGTTGTCCAAAAGCTTCCAGTGGGGAGGAATGATCTATGGGATAAAAAATATTATTAAAAAAAAAAAAATCTTGAAATATTCCAAAACTAATGTCCAATGATATATCTTGTCATTGTGATTCCAACTACACTTGAATTTCCTCAATCTGACACCATATGAGGAAGTTATCACAATCTCGACATTTTAGAAATAGCTAAAAAATCAACTTGTAGGGTTGATTGGGTAGTGTACAGATACCACGTGGTTGTTTGTATGTGTTGGGTCCTTCATTTTTTCGGATATAGGGTGAACAACAGTCACAAAAGGAAAATGGCCAAAAATATTGGAAGCAAGTCACCGAAAGTTAAACAAAATAGATAATAAAATATGGGGACTTGTGTAGCCGAAAAACAAGGAAGCATGCCAATGGAAGCATGAAAATGGGGCCAGTTTTGAAGGAATCATTAGGGAAAAGGGAAACGCCTCCAAGATTTTGTCAAACAGGACCAAATCAAGGAAGGATCAAGAAACTACAGAGAATACTAGATGAATCAAGCGAGGTTATAAAGGAAAGCATGGAGGGATGAATTCAACAACTTTATATATAGTGAGTCTTTTTTTAGATTGTATATATTTTCTAGTGTCGTAGAGTTCTAAGTGTGCACGAAAATTTAGATTATGTGTTGTAATGTTAAATCTAATGTTTTGGTCAAGAGAGTCCCATAGACATATATGATCCATGATGTAATGGATAGATCTATTAATAAAATGGAGTTTGGGAATTTCGGTGTTGTTGTGGTTTGATGAATGTATAGCCCCATTTGAAAACTTTGGTGTTATATGTGCTAACAATGTCTTTGACTACTATGTCATTAATGCATGTTATATTGACTATCTATTTTTGTAGATGATAAAAGGTTAATGGCGCAAATAATGTTTCAATAATAGTCTAGATCCCTTAATAATTTACATGGCTCTAGCTCACCTCGGGTGAGATGCTCCTTTGAAAAAGGGATTGAAAATGTAAGTGAAAAGTAATACTGTGATGGCCTATTTTGTTGGAAACTAAGGTTGAACCTTGTGTCTTTATATGTTTGAAATTTTTCACCAACAGATGGTCTCATTGTCGAGACCCTAAGCTTAAAAGAGATGTAGATCATGGTATCTAGAATTTTTGGTAAAGGTATTCAGAATTGGTGGCATGAGAAAGTTGATCATTTCATTCTATAAGAAGCTCAATTCAGAAAAAACAACCTAAACTAGATTATATTATAATTTGTGTACATGAACCCTACTTGGGACCAATATGAAATATTATGTTGTGAATTTCCTGAGAAGTTACAAGATTGGTTGAAATGATTGCTAGTCAAGGAATGGGTTGGAAGTTGGCCTACAATTAATAGAGATTGGTTGATGACTGATCTGGCTAAACTCCATGGGTTGGATATAGAATTGACAAGGTTCATTTATTTTTTGGTGAATACAACAATATAAGGTTATATCATTGAATTTGTAGTTGAATATCATTAATCATTTTCTAGAGCGGATGCAGTTTTAAAGTTTGGGTTGTAGGGATGATTGTTGAAAGTGATTCCCCTATGGATCAAGGTATTAATGGTTGAAGAAAATATGCTACCGTTCCAAGAATATTGAATGGTCGATTAGAACCCTAGGTGTTGGGGGTTGGAATCAGGGGGGGATGTTGTCCAGTTAAGAAAATGAGGGGTTTTCGTGATGGATCCAGAAGAGTTGTGCATGGAACTATTTTTAGAGCATTTTGAAGGGCAAGAATATATAACAAGTAGTGAGAAAGGAAGTTGTGAGAGATTAGGTATATAAGGACAAATTTGCAAAGGATAGGAGAAGCAGTGATAGGTTCTGCATCGTGGAAGTATACCATGGATAGTCCCGAGTTGAAAAGAAGTGGAGAGCATGAGGGACATTCGTCTGCTGAAGTAGGTGTTACAGGTCAAAATACCTCCTCATCAGCTCAGAGGAGAAGACAAATATGGAAGGAATAAAAAGACCTAAATTAAACCTATTTCTGCCAAGGTAACGCCTCTCTATAACAACACAAGAGCGTTATAACGCAGCTGATCAGTGAATGGGCCGCGTTAGTGGCTAGGGAAATGCTCTTTTTACACTAGAGGGCAGTGTTACCCATGTTTTAAGTTTGAAATGGGAAAAACACATGGAGAATGATTTGAATCTCCAGCATTTTCTCACAAGAGAGTCAGTACAAAAAAATGAAACTGCAAAGCACTAACTCTTATTGGGCATTGCCATAAACAACTGAACTCTCAAAAGAGGCAAAAGCATAGAGGTTGAGGAAACATCTTGGTTTTTTCCATTCAAGAACTGGTGGAAAGAGAAGGGAAATGGCTGCTCTCTCCATCTCCTATCAAATGGAGTTGAACTGTTAGGTCCCTATATTACTAGTATAGTCCCTTATTGTTGTTAGTGTAACCCCCTCATTGTTATTATTGTACCCTTGTAACCCCCATTTTATTATTATTGTGCCCTTAAATTATTATTGTTAGGTCGGCTAGGATTACATTGTGGCCCACAAGGATTACATTATGGCCCCATGGACTCCTATATATAGAAAGGAGGTTTTGTAAATTGGATCATCCAAGAATTTTTCATTTATGTAATGTATTGGAGGTTTCCCCCTCGAAGTGCCTCATTTCTAAGGCGTTTATATCTCTTTTCTTCTCTTTTTGGAGCTGGTTACACAACATTTGGTATCCGAGCTTTGGATTCTAGGGTTTCGCTGCTCCAAACAAGTCATCGTGGCATTTTCGCTATAAACTTTTTTCTACGAATTTTTAGAAGCTGAAATTTTTAGCGTACGAAGCCGAAATCCTCAGGAAGATTTCCTAAAAATTTCAGAGCTTGGTTCGCAATATTTTTGGAGATATCATCTGTGGAAGTTAGGTCTTTTTTCAGGCTCCTAAACAGGTCATCGTGGACTTTTCGATATAACTTTTTTTTTACAAAGGTTCAGAATCTGAAATTTATATGGTGCGAAGCTAAAATCCTGAGGAAATTTTTCAAAAAATTTCAGAGCTTGGTTCATAATATTTTTGGAGATATGATCTGTGGAAGGTAGTGCTTTTTCAGGCTCCTGAATTTCATCTCAAAGAGGTGATCGTGGGAAAAGTTCAATAACTCTCTCTCGGGGGATTGGATTGGAGTGCCATAAAAAGTGTTCACAAGTACATGGACTTTAGTTTCTTGGCTATCAATTTCAGAGACAAAGGAAGAAACAGTGACACGTGGCAAGTCGTACAAGTTCGCTTTACTGAACCAGTCCAGAATTAGGTCATTGTGGGAGATTGGACACAACTTTGTCTTGGAGAATCCAAATCAGGTCAAACCTGTGGCATTTGAAAGAAGCTTCAGAGGGATACTACAAGGCGGAATTTCAGATATCGAAGATTTTCAATTATAGGGATAATTTAATTTCAATATCGAGCTCCTCAAAGCAAGTAAAAGGTGTGTATTTGTTTTCCGAATTGCATAAGTCTTGTTTGAAGAATCAAGTTGAATTGATTCCAAGGGCATATTGTAGAATAGATATCAATATTGGATTCTAAAATGGCCCCTAAAAAGAATTCAACACCCATTAAGCCTTCAGAAGGCTCTACTATGACTCATGAAGATGAAGAATTGCAACATGATCTATGAAAATTACAAGAGCAAGTGCAACAAATTTCACTCTCGCAAAGAGCAACAAAAAATGAAATGGAAGTTTTGAAGAAAGGCATGGAAACTAAGATGGATGGTTTGAAGAAAGGCGTGGAAGCTAAGATGAATGGTTTGGAAGCTAAGATGGATGGCATGGAAGTGGGCGTGGAAGCTAAGATGGATGACATGAAAGGCAACATGGAAAACATGAAGAATGATCTAAAAGCATACATGGAAGGCTTGATGACAAGCTTAAAACAAGAAATTATTCCTAATGGTGGAAATATAGTAGAAGAAACTTATGATGAGAACAAAATAAATGTTAATCGTGATTTCATAAACTCTAATGTTGGCGGGAAGAACCACCATATTCCAAAAATGGATATGAGGAAGTTTGATGGAAAAGGATTCTGTAACATGGATACTACATATGGAGCAATATTTTGATCTCCATAACGTGCAAAACACACAAATGGTACGCATTGCAACTTTACATTTAGAACAAAATACATTTGTATGATATCTATGGCTTTTCTCTCGTAAAAAAATTGTCACTTGATCAATTTTTACGGAGGAAATGATAGCACATAATGAGGATACAAAGAGCAACACCTTCTTTAGCCAATTGATAAATCTCAAACAAAAGGGTTCAGTGGTGGAGCACATTGAGGACTTCCAAAAATTGAATATAAGGGTAATTGATATTCCAGAGGAACACGGGATTGATTTCTTCGTAGGGACTTTAAAGGATAACATCCAAAATGAAGTTCGCGTTTGGGAACACGATTCATTGGAGAAGGCATTCAAGTTGGCAAGAAAAATTGAATGTAAAATTATGGCAACAAGGAAGCCTACCACTCACATATATAAAGATGGAAGTTTTGCTACTCCTATACTTCCACAACCTACAATTTTGACACTACAACAATTGGAATAAAAAGGAGCAAGAGGGATTTGCTACAGTTGTGATAGCAAATACACTAAAGGTCATAAGTGTGCTGAAAAGAAATTATTGTACATAGATTGTGAAGAGGAAGAAGAAAATAAACGAAGAGGATATACACCAGGAACCAACCCTAGAGGAAGAAGAAATGAATATGACAATACAAGACAATGCATTTGCAAGCATTACCACTCCTCAAACTCTCAAGATAGAAGGACACATCAAGAAGAAAAATTTAATAGTGTTGATTGATTAGGCTAGTACCCATAATTTTATTCATTGTAAGGTAGCCGAGGAATTGAATTCCTTCCTATACCCAACACTAGTGTCAAGTGATGGTTTCAAATGAAGGAACTATAAATTACTCTAGAAATTTCCATAATATCAAACTAACCATGGGGGAATATGTATTGAATAGTACAATGCTCTCCATCACAATGGGTGGTGTTGATGTTGTACTAGGAGTACAATGGTTACAATCTTTGGGGATGTAGCTTTTAATTTTCAAGAACTTTTCTTGAAATTTTTTTCAGAAGGAAAGGAAGTCGAATTACGGGGTATTGCAGGGAAGTTGGGAAAGATAATAAGCTCTAATGTCATGACAAAGCTTCTAAAGAAAGAACAACGAGGCATAATTGCACAATTATGCTCACTAGAAGTTCCAACATCAAAATCATCTATTTCTGCAGATCTCCAAACAGTCTTGGACAATCATTCCAAGGTTTTTGAAACTCCAAAAGGACTCCCACCTATTCGTGATCATGATCATGCTATTCATTTGATTCCAGGAAGTGTTCCTCCAAACATCAGGCCTTATAGATATCCTTATGTCCAAAAGAGCAAAATTGAACGTATGATTGGAGAAATGTTAGAGGTGGGTATAATTCAACCTAGTCAAAGTTCTTTCTGCTCTTCCTGTGGTAATTTTCAGAATGATGGATCATGGCGAATGTGTCGGATTATAGGGAGCTAAATAATCTCACCATTAAAGACAAATTTCCCATTCTGTGATTGATGAATTATTGGATGAATTACATGGAGCAATTATTTTACCAAGTTGGATCTTCGTTCAGGATATCATCAACTTAGAATTAAGACTGAAGATATTCCAAAAGCAGTATTTCGAACTCATGAGCGTCATTATGAATTTTTGGTCATGCCTTTTGGCCTTACCAATGCACCTTCTACATTTCAAGGGTTGATGAATTCCATTTTCAAACCCTTCCTTAGAAAATTTGTGCTAGTGTTTTTTTATGATATACTAATCTACAGTAGGTCTTGGAAGGATCATGTTGAACATGTTGATAGGGTGCTCAAACTATTTCAGGAGAAACAATTATATGCAAAAAAATCCAAATGTTTCTTTGGAGTACAAGAGGTGGAATATCTGGGTCATATTGTATCTCACGAGGGTGTTAAAGTAGACCCTAACAAAATTAAAGCCATTAAGGAATGGAATGTCCCCACAACCATAAAGAAGTTGCGAGGATTTCTCGGGTTAACAGGGTATTATCGCAAGTTTGTTAAGAATTATGGGAGAATAGCAGCACCTCTAACAACATTATTGAAGAAAGATGCATTTTCATGGACTCCTGAAGCAACTAAGGCCTTTGAATGTCTTAAAGAGGCAATGTGCCTAGCACCGGTCTTAGCTACGCCAGACTTCACAAAAACCTTTATTGTGGAATGTGATGCCTCAGGAAATGGAATTGGTGCCGTTTTAATGCAGGAAGGAAGACCCATTGCTTTTGAAAGTCGTCCAATCAAAGGAAAGTATTTACAGAAACCTATTTATGAGAAGGAAATGTTAGCAATACTACATGCACTAAAGAAATGGCGAACTTACCTAATGGGAAGACACTTCAAGGAAAAAACTGATCATGATAGTCTTAAACACTTTTTGGAACAAAGACTATCGTCAGAAGAGCAGCAAAAATGGGTCACAAAGATGTTTGGTTATGACTTTGAAATAATCTACAAAAAAGGAAAGCTTAATGTTGTTGCAGATGCACTCTCAAGAAAGAATGAAGAGGTGGAAGCATTGCTTTGTGCCATTTCTATTATCCAACGAGATTGGATAACCGAAGCAAGAGATGAATGGAAGAAGGACAAAGATGTATGGACACTCATTCAAAAGTTGCAGCAAGATCCTAGTACATCTGATACATTTAGTTGGAAAAAGGATTCCTTATGGTACAAAGATCGCTTATATCTTTGTAAGAATTCCCAACTAAAACAAAAGATTCTTCTGGAATTGCACACTTCTCCTTTAGGAGGACACTCAGGATTTTTAAAAACTTACCACGGGGTGAAGAAAGAATTTTTTTGGGGTGGCCTTAAATCTGATATTCGAAAGTTTGTGGCGGAATGTTTGGTTTGCCAGCAGAATAAAGTGGAAACAATTAAGACCCCAGGACTTCTACAACCTTTATCCATTCCAAGTCAACGTTGGGAGGAGATTTCAATGGATTTTATCACGGGTTTACCTAAGTCCGAAGGAAAGAGTGTCATCATGGTGGTAGTTGATAGACTTACCAAGTATGCACACTTTTGTGCATTATCTTATCCATTTAAAGCAAGTACAGTTGCTACTACATTTATGGATAGAATTCAAAAGCTACATGGAAGCCCAAGGGTTATTGTGAGCGACGGAGATCCCATTTTTACTGGAAATTTTTGGACGGAGTTATTTTCTTGTTTGGGTACTCAATTAGCTCATAGCTCATCTTATCATCCTCAATCTGATGGTCAAACTGAGATAGTAAATAAATGTTTGGAAGGATATCTTCGTTGTTTTGTGTTTGATAAACAAACACAATGGGTCAAGTGGTTACCTCTCGCTGAATGGTGGTATAACACTTCCTTCCATACTGCAGCAAAAATGACCCCATTTATGGCACTTTATGGATATCATCCACCATCGATCACATCATCTTTAAGGGAAAATTCGAAGGTTCAAGCAGTGGAAAATCACGTCGAGCATCAGCAAGAAGTTCTCCAACTCTTAAAGGATAACCTGAATTTGGCACAAAATCGAATGAAACAACAGGCAGATCAACATCGCAGCGAGAGAAGTTTTGATATAGGAGATTGGGTATTTTTACGGCTACAACCATATAAACAAATGTCCCTCAAGCAAGCTAAGAAGGATAATAAATTATCGCCAAAGTACTATGGTCCTTACAAGGTGTTGCAAAAGATTGGTACTATGGCATATAAATTGGAGCTTCCTGCTTCTTCACAAGTGCATCCAGTTTTCCATGTTTCATGCTTAAAGAAGGTTATAGGTGAAAATCTTTCAGTTCAAACAATATTGCTAGAACTTGATGAGGAAGGAAAAAATCATATTGGAACCTGAAGCGGTCACGGAAACAAGAACTCGACAGCTACGGAATCGATCAATTTCAGAGTATCTCATCAAGTGGAAGAACTTACCCACTGAAGATTCTACATGGGAGGATGAGAATTTTATACAGAAGCACCCAGAGCTAATCAAGTGTTGAGGACAACACTTTTTTGGAGAGGGGCATGTTAGGTCCCTATATTACTAGTATAGTCCCTTATTGTTGTTAGTGTAACCCCTTATTGTTATTATTGTACCCTTGTAACCCCCATTTTATTATTATTGTGCCCTTAAATTATTATTGTTAGGTCGGCTAGGATTACATTGTGGCCCACTAGGATTACATTATGGCCCCATGGACTCCTATATATCGAAAGGAGGTTTTGTAAATTGGATCATCCAAGAATTGTTGATTTATGTAATGTATTGGAGGTTTCCCCCTCGAAGTGGCTCATTTCTAAGGCATTTATATCTCTTTTCTTCTCTTTTTGGAGCTGGTTATACAACATGAACGCTCTTGCTTCAAGGTCGAAGGATTGCTAAAGTTTTTGCATACTTGTGAAGTAGAGATCATTGTTGTAGTGTGAAGGTAAAAGTTCAAAGAGGTTCATTGAGAACTTGTTGATCAAGACATCACCACTTTGATATATAGAGAGATTTGAAGGCTGAGGAGGGCTTGGTGCAACCGATGGTTGTAATCCTCCTTTTTAAAAATCAATAGAATTGTATCTGTTTTGTCCATTCTATGCGTTTATATTGTCATCAATATTTAATCACTTATATGGCATGAGATGAATGGCTTATATGTGCACAATTTAAATGTTTATTATATGTTGGCTTAATTGATAGGAAATGTATGTTATGCTAGAAATTACACGGGTGCTTTAATTGATTGCGGGACCTAGACTTGGAGCTGGTGAAAGAGAACCGCTGCTTCGCTACTTAGTGCTCTCCAAAGGATTCCAAGATCATTAAAGAGGTAATCTTCTATCTTTTTCGATCAAGTGGTTTTAAGTTAATATGAACATGCATATGCCATCTTTGTGAACTGTACAGCTAATCTTACTATCTGCCTCGGGCACCGGAAAGCCCTGAGAGGGATATACGATAACCAAAAACCCAAGAATTTTACCCTATAGCAGAATTGGCAACTCAGCTGGGGAGTTTCCCCATAGTTTCCAGACTATTTCTTTCCTCCTTTCTTCTCTCCTTTGTTCGCAGATCCTTCCGACTAGTACTTATGCCCAGTAGACATTTCAAAAGCTTGCAGAGTTCAATCCTGTTTCTGTTTGACCATCTGAATAACTTTAACCTAGCTAACGCTACCCCTGTAGGTTTTCCACTGCGTTATAACGCTAGCTCTGCTTAAATATAGTGCGTTAGTCTCCGGATTAACGTTGTCTTTACTCAGAGACAGTGCGTTACTCGGCCAAAACTTGTTGTTCACTGTTGTGATTATGTTTTAGCTACAAAGTTTTTGGCCATCAGTATATCTCCTTGACTGAATCCCTGTGCTTTTTTACTAAGCTGGAATTTCTGTTTGTTTTCTCTTGTTTGGAAAGTTAGAGTCAAAATCATTTACTTTTTAGAGAAGATTTTTTTATTTTTTTATTTATTTATTTATTTATTTTTATTTATTTATTTATTTATTTTTTTATTTTTTTTTTTTTTTTTTTTTCTGCATCTAGCTGAGTTAATTCTGAAATTTTCAGTTCATAGACTGTTAAGAAGAGGTAGATAGAAGTTTAAATATTTAAATTTGAACTGTGTTATTTGAATGTTAGTGCATCGATGTTGAAAATAAACCTCTCCTTGTAGAAATACTCTTCATTGATTTGAATATTTAGAGCATGTTTTGCATGGTTTCTTGAGTCAGAGTCTCATTACATTTCATATGTCCACTCCCCCTTCGCAAGACTAATAATCAAGTACACTAAGAATCAAGCGATAATAAAATCAATCACATTACCCTTTTTTGAGCTCACACAAACATTAGTTCAGGCTAGGATCTTGGGTTAGGAAAAGTGAGAAAATCACCCAAGATCTAAAAACTTGAAACTAGAGTCATTAACAAGTGAAATCCTACTACACTCATATTATCGGGATTGTTCCTTTACCAGAGCTCAGCGCGAGACAACACTTGTGTGCACAAGAAGGTAGCCCGCCTTCGACTGCATTTGGTGGGTGTGTTATATATTGGGGTTCCCTTCGGGGATGTCGAAACTAGATCTGGGATCTAGGTATTCTGCCCATATAGCATACTGTCCTTGACCGTGGACCCCCCTGATGATGTTGGTGATTTGAGGTATCTTTAGTCGCCATACTTTTTAGGGACTTACACAAGGTGACTATCCTAGTACCTGAAACAGACGGACCCACTCTGTCTTCGGTCTTTAGGAGGGTACTCATCTTCACGAGAGTGCTTACACCTATCGTCTGAGGTTCAGGTGAAGCTCTAGAGTGACCGTAACTGTACTTTCGACCAACCCTCTCTGTATACTATTGTGATACTAGATTTCATCACCAGCAAATGGTAGTACTCAGACAGGGCACCCTATTCTGGCTGCTTGTTGATTGATTTTAGAGAGTCCTTTTTTCTTTTTTAGGTGTGTGGTTACTGTCATTGAGACTTTATAATACATCACAATTTATTTAAATTTGTTAAAATTAAACAGGTCACCGTGGCGTCCTCCGACCCACGCCGTCTATCTCGACGACAACAAGGTCTACCTCCTCTAACTATTGAGGAAGAACTGAACCTTGGTGAACCCGTGCCTTCTACGGAAGAGCAGTCTCCACTGACTAATCTTGATCTTCACATAGCCTCATATCATCTGGAATTTCCTGAGGACCCTTTCACGGAAGGGGTTGTACCTCATTACAATCCTCCGCTCACTGATCCATTGGGGCCTGTGATAATTCAGATTCCACCACGCCAAGATATGTCTTCGGCCGCACAAACATCCTTTTCACCACCAGCATCCACAGGGTTGATGCCAATGGCAACCATCCCAGGTTCGCCACCATCCTCCCTGCCAGTGGTCAGTTCTATGCCATCACTTGGTAACCCCAGTAGTCAACGTATACCTAATCCCAACCCTACGGTCATCGCAACTGTCAATAGCTCGTCGAATCCTTCAGCATCTACTCCTACCGTGACCACATTGGGACCCACGATAGCTCCTCCCATGAGTATGACTACTTCGGTGCCTTTTAGAAACCCTTTCGGTTGGAACCCTCTGCTGAGTTCAAACCCCTTGGCCACTATACCAGGGGGCAGTGTCACCAGCACATAGGTAGTAGGAAGCATTTCACTTCCCCTGCAATCCTTAGGACAAATAGGACAACCTATTGTCAAGACTTTTCCCATAAGTGGTTCAAATCTAGGTGTAGGGTCTATGTCGTTGCCAAACTATGCAAGTAGTAGCATGGCTCCGGGAAACTCTATTGCATCCATTTGGACTAACCAACCCCAACCTCCATCTGGAATGGGAGCGCATTTTTATGCTGGGGGCAACCAACCGTTCGCCCCACAATACAATATGCCCTATGGACAGCAACAGTATGTCCCTACTCCTCCACCTATCAGAAGTTTTTATCAAATTCCTACTTATCCTCCTGGTAACACATTGATGGGTGGACCCTATGGTCTAAGTAGTCAGCCCATACTTCCTTAGTTAGATTCGGGGGAAAATCCACAATTGCCATTTTTGGCAGCTTTGGACATCCCCGATATCCATAAACTAACTAACGACCACATCAATCACAACCCGCTCTGGCCTCCAATACCGCATAAGATTCCTTCTGACATCCAGAAGTTCGACGGGAAACAAGGGGACAACCCAGCCACACACATCACTACCTTTCATCTATGGTCTATATCCAATTCCATGGTGGATGATAATGTCCAGCTTCGACTGTTTCCCCGCATCCTTACAGGCAATGCCACCAAGTGGTACATTGAATTACCACGCGCCGCCATCAATACTTTTGGCACTTTAGCAACAGAGTTTTAAAGAAATTCCAATTACCAATTAGATTTGAAACCGGAACAGAATTTTTAACCTCGCTGCGTCAAGACACCGCCACCCACATCTCCGATCATATTCATGAATGGAGACATCGAAGGAGGCTAGTCAAAGCGCAAATCCCGTATCATCTCTTAGCCAATTGGTTTTGCAAGTCTCTTTTACCCCACATCTCTAAATACATTGACCTTTCTGGTGCGGTTACAGAATATCAATGCATTCGTCGTGCCCAGCATTTGGATTTAATCTATTCACAATCTGGCACACTATACGATCTACTCCCCCATGCCCCTGGTAAACCAAATCCTCCGGCCACTCAGAAAACCAAAGCACATGCCGACGGTCTCGTTGGCACAATCTCTGGTGTGGCCACAAAGCAGTCTCGGGGGCAAGCCTCCTAGCCATCTTCGGCTACCACCACCCCTCACCAAACGACTACTCTTCCTACCGTTGAGGTGAATTTTGTGCAGACCTCACAAAAACCTAGTGGGAAAAATAAGAAGAACAAGAAAAATACATCTTCTTCGGAAGAGCAGTCGGATAATGAGAGTAACCCTAATCAGAAAAATGCTACCAAAAATGACAAAGGGAAGGATAAACCCATGAAATTTCCTTGCAAGATCTGTGCGGAGGACCACTTGACATACAAATGTCCTCAGCTGCAGGAATGCACCGATTTTATTGCCAACAAGGATTCTGGGCAAACACCTATCGTTCTTCATAATCCTTTCCCTAATCAGCAGCAGCAACATCAACACATGGTTGACAATCCACCACAACACCATCAACGGGGCAATGGTGGTTCGCATCCTTCTGGCGAAGGACCATCCGCCATTTATGGCATTGAGAGTGTTGAACTTCAAACTCAAGCCAAGCTTTATGGAAATCCTACCTTAGATGCTTAAGAACCTGGTACTAGTTCAATTCCACCGCCGCCCAATGATATTTATATCGAACAGCCTACTGCTGAACCTGTGATTCGTCCCCCCAAAGGGACACTTCGATGCACGACTCATAACACCTCTGCATGTGCAGCCCAAAACTACAACATTGTAGAATATTTGGTGCAGGCACCATCAGCTATGTCTGCTCTCAAAGTATTACAAACCTATCCAACACAAAGGAAAGCCTTGCTTTTGGCCATTGGTGGAATAGACCCCCAAGATTCCATACTAGCTATCTTTGATATGGAAAATTCTAAACCTCGCCTCTCACACCAACTCGGATTTCAGGTGCAGGTTGTGTCGAAAGGGAGACCAATCCATCGCACTGTCATAGACGAAGGTGCTTCGACTTGTGTTATGTCACAAGCTTGCTGGCTCAATTTAGGTTCTCCTACCCTCACCCCGCCATCGAATTCCCTCAAAGCTGTCGATGGCCACATGTTCCTCCCAAAAGGATACCTTGCTAGATTTCCCATCACTCTGAGTGGGAAAATGGTAAACGTAGACGTTGAAGTCATAGAGCGCCATCTAGACTATAATCTATTGCTTGGTCACAGTTGGTCTTATGCCATGACTGCCATTGTGTCTTCGGTCTTTCGACTCATCCTATTTCCATTGGATGGGAAAATAGTCACAGTGGATCAGTTATCCTTCTGCACTCCTGATTATTCCACGTTACCAAGTAGCACTGCACCCCTAATAGGATGCTTTCCTGACTCTTACGCCAGTATCGGTACCGGTCTTCTGAAGGAATCTTCCCTACTGGATTTTTTTCCTCTCCTGCCGCCATAGATCCCAATCATGGTTTCAATGATATCCACCACTTTGGATGGCTCTATCGACCCATGGATCATTCCGGCACCTTCAGAAATTTATTCCTACGGAGATCAGATGTCGCTCTCACTGGCCAAGTTGGCTTACCAAGCCATTGAAATCACATCTGAAACCTCCACTGCTATGGTTTCGACCAACGGTACAAACCTCCCGCCCATCACAGTTCTCTCTAAGGATCTCCTCAATGAAGTCTTTCCTACAAACGAAGCTATTCGAGAGATCATGTCTCTAGAAGAACGGCCTTGGGGAGAGTTTCACCATCGCACTTCGATGATTGACTCGGAGGTGATAAAAACTGAAATCCCATCTTTTGACCAACCTGAGATGGTTCCCTCCGCTTACACAACTGTTCAAACTCTCAATTCGGAAGGGAACATGGGTAATCTTTATAAGACAATGCTCATTGATATCTTAGTCAAAACGAGTATCGTGGAAAATATTCAGATTGGAACTGACTGCAATCCTGAGGAAATTGCGTGCTTCACATCCCTTTTCAAGGAATTATGTGATGTGCTTGCTTGGTCTTATGACGAAATGCCTGACATAGACCCATCTATCGTCGAGCACGAAATCAAGATTTATGACAATGCCAAACCAATTCGGCAACGACTCAGACCTGTCCACCTGCGCAAAGCAGCCGCCATCAAGATTGAGGTAGAAAAACTTTTAAACGTTGGTTTCATCTATCGCATTCCTTTAACAGAATGGGTTTCCAATCCGGTTCCCGTTGATAAAAAACAAGGCACCATTCAAGTTTGCATCAACTATCGCGATCTGAATGCTACTTGTCCCAAAGAAAATTATCCTACACCGTTCATTGACCAGATTCTCAACGATTGTGCCGGATGCGAATATTTTTCCTTCATGGATGGATTCTCGGGCTATAACCAGATTGCAATTAAAAAATACGACCAGCATAAAACTGCCTTCATCTGTCCTTGGGGCACATTTGCGTATCGAAAACTCCCATTTGGTCTGAAGAATGCTGGAGCAACTTTTCAGCGGGCTATGGACTATGCTTTTAATGACATTCGACATATTGTATAGGGTTACTTGGATGACCTTCTGGCCCATTCCAAGAAACGACATGATCACCTTGCTCATCTAAAATAAATTTTTGCTAGGTGCAGATTCTACAATATACGTTTGAATACTCATAAATGTGTATTTATGGTCGAGTCGGGACGTCTGTTAGGTTTCATTGTCTCCAAGCACGGGATTAGGGTTGATCCCAATAAGGTTAAGGCAATTGTTGAATTGCCGGCACCACAATCCATCCTTCAACTCCAACGTTTGCAAGGGAAGGCAAACTTTTTACGTCGTTTCATCGTTAACTATGCCGAGATGACGAAAGGATTCATGTGATTATTGAAGAAAGGAACACTATATTTGTGGGATGAACAAGCTCAATGGTCATTTGATGCTTTAAAACATGCACTTGTTTCAGCCCCACTCCTTAGTGCCCCCAATTACTCATGCGACTTTCTCCTCTACCTAGCAGCCTCACCATCCTCACTTGGAATGGTTTTGGTTCAAGTACACAATGACGACAGTGAACATGTGATATACTATTTGTCAAAAGGTCTAATCGGACCTGAATTATGTTATTCACATGTGGAGAAAATTTCTCTGGCGGTAGTTCTTGCTGTCACCCGACTCCGATACTATATATTACTGTGACAGACTACGATTATTGCTTTGGAGAATCCCATGCGACATATCTTGTCTAGAAAAATTATTGGAGGAAAATCTTCCAAATGGATCGTAATCCTCCAGTAATTTGATTTGGTCTTCACGACTGCCAAAGCAAAGAAATCCCTCGTCTTCGCCGAATTATTATTGGATCTTCCCCGAATCGACCCAGGAGAAGTAGCTCATGATCCATTTCCTGATGAATCTGTATACTTGGTAGATTCTTTGGACCCATGGTATGGAGACATTTTGGTCTACCTACAAAACCAATGCTTCTGCCCAACTCTCACGTCTGATGACCATCGTCGTATCCGCCACCAAGCAAAGCACTACCTCGTGCTAAACGATACACTATATCATCGTGGTGTTGATACTATTCTCCGATGTTGTCTCACTTTTGATGAGGCAGAATGCGTTTTGAATGATTGCCATGCAGGGGCATGCGGTGGTCATCTTTCGAGCATAGCTACTGCCCAAAAAATTTTGCGCGCAGGTTACTATTAGCCAACTTTGTTTAAAGACTGCATTGCAGTAGTCCAGAAGTGCCATCCATGTCAAATTTTCACAAAGAAAATGCGTGCTCATCCTTCGCCCCTTCATCTGGTTATCTCCATCGGTCCTTTCACTAAATGGGGAATTGACTTTATCATCTGCAATCCCACTTCAGAAAATGGACACAACTACATCGTGGCTACGATCGACTATTTTACGAAATGGGCAAAAGCCCTTCCCACTTTCAAGGCCGATGGCGAAACTGCCTCTCTCTTCCTATTCAATCAGGTAATCTGTCGGTTCAACGTACCCCTATCTATTGTCACAGATCATGGATCCCACTTCCAGAATCATATAATAACCGAATTAACATCCATGCTAGGTTTCTGTCAAGATCATTCTTCGTCTTATTACACTCAAGCTAATGGTCAAGTCGAAGCCGTAAATGGCATCCTCAAAACCATGATTCGTCGATTGGTCGGAAACCATAAAACCACATGGCATCGGAAGTTGTATTCCGCATTATGGGCATACCAAACGTCAGTCAAAACTGCCACAGGCTTCACACCATTTCAACTTTCTTTTGACCTAGAGGCAGTACTTCCAATCAAGTGAAAAATTCCATCACTCAAACTTGCCGTTGAACTCCTACCTGGCACCACCGCCATAGAAGAGTGCTTGCTCTCACTCGATCATTTGGACGAAACTCGTCGAAATGCTACACTAGCACTCGAAGCTCACCAACCCCGAGTCAAGGCTCAATACGACAAATCTGTCAAGCCCCGTTCTTTCCAAGAGGGCGATCTTGTTCTACTTTATGATCAGAAACATGACCTCTTGGGGGCAGGAACACTCCAACCATTATGGCTTAGTCCTTACATCGTCACTAAAGTCCTCTCAAAGGGAGCTTACGAACTTCAGGATTGTAATGGAATTCCACTCGCGGATCCCCACAACGGGCTCTATTTAGGAAGTATTTTGCCTAGTTTCGCACTAGGCATATGCTTTGTAATTTTATGTATATAATTTTTGCTTATTGTTTTGATGTCTCTGGATATTTTTTGGTTTTTGCGGTGTTTTTTCTCATGTAATATTTTTCTTTCACACAGATGCTGTCACCCTCTTTATCATACATCGAATATGCAGACGGTGCTAGTAGTCACACTAGACGCATTGCTTTAGATGCTTGGGTTCTCTACACTCCTGAGTCAGACCTCCTTGGTTCTGGGGGAATCTTCCTAGGTAGCGCCACCAATAATATTTCTGAGTAAATGTCAGTGATCCAACTCCTCACGGAAGCGGCATCTCGTGACATCTCCAATTTAGTGGTCAGGTTAGATTTCCAACTCGTAATTATGCAGTTAAACAATCATTACCGTGTCCATCATCCATACTTGTTGCGTTATTTTTTAAGAGTGCGACTTTTAGAACGTCAATTTAAAATAATCACATTTGAGCACGTTCCTAGAGAATTTAATACATTAGCCGATTCTTTGGAAAACTATGTGTTAGATTGGAATTTGTCACATTTACTATAAAATATTTACTCATGAGTATATATATTTTTATCCCATTGAAAATACTTAAAAAACTACAAAACACAAAATCACCAAAAAAGTATGTATATATATATATGTCATGTCTAGAACAATACTTACATCAAAAAATCTTCCAAAACTTGGGTGTTTTACAAAAATTTGGCTACACTAAGCCACGCTCTGACACTAATACATCCGCTCCACCAACTAGGCCTGATGATCATGGTAGCATACAACTACTCTAGCTATCCTCCTCAAAGGCACCAGGTATCTCTCCAGCACACTGACAGTATGCCGATGCAAACGAACTGGAACCTCCCGCATAGGAAGGGGTGGTATGCCCATACTCAAACCCTCCAGGTTTCTGGAGAGTTCATGTAAAACTTGGGCATCATCATCCTCGCCGGCTTCCGCATCCTCTACTAGTGCGCCAGCCCCGGGTTGCTGCAGTCCTCGCCGTGCATAACAAGTGGCCCCAACTGGCTGAACAGGTGCCACATCTGTGTCAAGAAAACAAACGCTTCATGTCAAAACATAATTGTCACCCTGTTTTCAACAAAAAAAAAAATTGCATAAACATTCAAAAGACAAAAAACAAAGTAATTCTTTGAAATACACTGATCATTTCCTTCTTACCATTGAGCCCCCACTGGGTGCCAGGGGGAAACACTAACTCCGGATCACCTGTGAAGTTCATCCCTACATAAGGATAATCCTCAATCATAATAATCTGTGAGTTGAGCCAATCAAAAAATCCATCATGAAAATAGTGGCGGACGGGAACCTCTCCAGTCCGCGGAAGCAAAGCAGCCCACAAAGCTTGCCTCGGATCACGTGGGCCCAATGGCACTGTAACAATCCTGGGCCTCATCAATGGTATCCAATCCAGTATGAAAGAGACAATCAGTGTACCGTACCCAAACTCTCTCTGGGTACGGGTCTTACATGCGGTAAGCTCTGCTCGGACCCGACGGACAACTCCATCGCACCAGTCAAAAACCTGAGGCTGCATACAGTCCAGGGCTAGGAGCATCTGGGCCTTGGTGGCCACATGCTAACTCTTGGCACCTACCAAGCGAACAATCATCCATAAGATATACCTCAATGGTCTCAAAGCCACCTGGGTGATCGGTACCCGGTTGCTCATAGCCTGAGTGTCACGTATGCAATGTGCACGAATCAGATCAGTAGTGGAACGTGGGTTAGCTCTAGACCCTGTCAAGTTGGGCCTCGCCCCACGACATGATAGGCCAGTCAAAAAGTACACATCATCCTTTTCTATTGAGAGCTCATTGCCCCTAATCTGAAATACATGGTGTCGTTCGTCCCATTGCTGGATTAGCCACCTCAGGAGGTCCTCTTGACCCCTCATCAGTTCTAAGCGGGCATACTTTAAAAATCCACATCTACAGAGATCCATCAAGCTTGCAGCATCCGTCACCATCTCTCATTCCTCCCGTTCATGTTCTCTCTCTCGCCAGATACTCATGATTAACAGCTGAATATCTGCAAATGCAACATTTTCAACCGATCAAAACTTTCCTAGACCACTTCAAAATAGTAAAAAATGAGTTGCTAAAAAACACGGTGCACCTAACGCTGGCTCTAGTACAAAACAGAGCGTGCTAATGCGGTATCCCTTCACGGGTTATGCATTTAACGCGGCTGTTATAGTTCTGTCCTGTGTTAGGCGCAAGCATTTTTTTAGGGCCTAGAAATTTTCTAATTTTGAACCAACAAAAAGTAACAAAAAGACAATTAAATGATATCAGGAGGTTTTAGCTCTTACCTGGATCTCGCAGGAAGGAAAACCGTTGCCCGGATTGACCGTAATCATCAGCTAAAGTTTTCACCGCTTTTCACCCCAGAGATTCTTCACATCACTCAACACAGTGAAAATGAAGGTCTTCCGACCTTCTTATAGCCAATTCTGGGGCATGACTCTCTTACAGCTAGTCATCAAAGTCGTGAATTCTTGTTGCGCATGTGTCGCAACTTTTGAGATTTGGTACTGATGTGCTGATGAGTGATCAAGATTCATATGCAGACATACTCATGTTTACTCGAGCGTTCTTTTTACGGTATTTTTCTTGCTCATTAATCTGAAAAACCTCGAGTTCCCTTCTTCGGACTCATTAAACTTATACGAAGTTGATATCGAGCATTCTTTTTATGGTCTTTTTCTTGCTCGTTAATCCGAAAAACCTAGATTTTTCTTCTTCAGACTCGTTAAAACAATGAAGAAGCACTGAGATTTCTTTTTAGGAATATTTTTCTTGCTCATAAAACTGAAAAAACCCCGAGTCGACTTTTTCGAGCTCGTTAAACTACCACGACAGAGAGTGAGGAGCCATTCTTTTCCTCTTTTTCAAATCTCTTTAAACCGAAAAAGTAACTGAGTTTTCTCCGCGTGACTCGTTAAAATTTCACAGAGGGCACTGAGTTTTTCTTTCTTGGACTCGTTAAAATTTCACAAAGAGTATTGGGTTTACTTCGTCTCCTCGTACTCATAACAAAATGAGGTAGATGTCCATCGAACATAGATTTCTCACTTTTCCGGCTTTGATGGACTAACTCACGGAAAATGAACTGTTTCAGGCTTACTATTATCCCTTTGCCGTGCCCGGTTATCAAGACATGACAAAGGTACCCCAATGGAGTTGTCTTTTATGATGTTTTTTCAGACTCTCTAAATATGAAAAATTCACCGATTTTTCTCGTCTGGACTCATTAAACCTAATCAGATGGGGCACGGAGTTGTCTTTTATGATATTTTTCAGACTCTCTAAATATGAAAAATTCACCGAGTTTACTCGTCTGGACTTGTTAAACTTAATCAGATGGGGGAAAATTTGGACAAAATGGATACTACCTCTGTTACATTTCAGAAAGGTCGATTTGGCAACAAAATTCCTGAACATGGCACTTCCCAGAAAACTCTTTCACAGTTAGCCAAACCCTACTATCTATGAGTATTAGCCTTCATTTCCGAGTGTCCCTGCACCGGTAAAATCCTAACACACTCTTTGGTGTTCATTAAGCCTCAGCTGCCTAGTACCCTATTATAGTGCCTTCTATTGTTCAAGAAGATCTTGCTATCTACTACTCATGTTATCAACCAAACCGCTCATTATGCCAGAAATTATTTGTCGTCTGACGTCCCCATTTACTCTTCATTATCTCAATCATAAAAAAAATCAGTTGGTTTCTGTTTTGTGTTGACTGATGTAGGATGCCTCAGTGCCTACCTTTCAACAGATCTCTTCGTATCGACTTCAACATCTTATCTAGGAAGTTGATCCAGATACCCATCAGTACCCAGATACTTGCAGAGATCAGTGGCAGGTAGTCTTGTGTTTGATCAGGAGTCTTCATCATTGGCTCTTGGTTGAATGATTCTATGAGTGTTCGACTTCAACTCATTTTATTCACACTCGCTAGATTGTACTGTGCATCTTAGGGACCATCATCATTATCAGTGGCCACCTTCACGTCTATTAACAATTTTCATTATCGACTGGTAATCAGACGATTTCTCACATGTTCGACGATAGCACTTTCATTCACTTGTTGAGAAATATGCATTTTAAGTGAATCGACGGTCAAGACCTTGGGGCAAAAGTTACATCATTAAAGTTGTGTTCCCTTCCCCAAGTTGCGATATTGTTTATGGAAACAACTTCTTCAGCCTGATCCTGTTATGATAGACAATTCCACATTGTGCTTATCGGTGGACAGATTCTTCATATCTCTATTCTAGAGAAATCATGTTGTTTAAGCTACTGAGCATGGGAATGCCCGACTCAAGGTAGATACTATATTTTCTGACATATGTTGTTGTTTCAGGTTTTCCTCAGTCTTTCAATCTCTTTATCTCTACTACACACTTTGTAAAGTATTTCGGCCAGCGTCTTTGTCTCTGACCTCACACTTTAGGGGGCATCTGTTACAGGTCAAAATACCTCCTCATCAGCTCAAAGGAGAAGACAAATATGGAAGGAATACAAAGACCTAAATTAAACCTATTTCTGCCAAGGTAACACCTCTCTATAACAACACAAGAGCATTATAACGCAGCTAATTAGTGAATGGGCCACGTTAGTGGCTAGGGAAATGCTCTGTTTACACTAGACGGCAACGTTACCCATGTTTTAAGTTTGAAACAAGAAAAACACACGGAGAATAATTTGAATCTCCAGCTTTTTCTCACAAGAGAGTCAATACAAAAAAGGAAACTGCAAAGCACTAACTCTTATTGAGCATTGCCATAAAAAACTAAACTCTTAAAAGAGGAAAAAGCATAGAGGTTGAGGAAACATGTTGGTTTTTTCCATTTAGGAACTGGTGGAAAGAGAAGGGCAATGATTGCTCTCTCCATCTCCTATAAAATGGAGTTGAAGGCTCTTGGTTCAAGGTTGAAGGATTGCTAAAGTTTTTGCATACTTGTGAAGTAGAGATCATTATTGTAGTGTGAAGGTCAAAGGTCAAAGAGGTTCATTGAGAACTTGTTGATCAAGACATCACCACTTTGAGAGATAGAGAGATTGGAAGGCTGAGGAGGGCTTGGTGCAACCGACGGTTGTAATCCTCCTTTTTACAAATCAATAGAACTGTATATGTTTTGTCCATTCTATGCGTTGATATTGTCATCAATATTTAATCATTTATATAGCATGAGATGAATGGCTTAGATGTGCACAATTTAAATGTTTATTATATGTTGGCTTAATTGATAGGAAATGTATGTTATGCTAGAAATTACATGGGTGCTTTAATTTATTGTAGGACCTGGACTTGGAGTTGGTGAAAGATAACCGCTGCTTCGCTACTTAGTGTTCTCCAAAGGATTCCAAGATCGTTAAAGAGGTAATCTTCTATCTTTTTCCATCAAGTGGTTTTAAGTTAATATGAACATGCATATGCCATCTTTGTGAACTGTACAACTAATCTTACTGTCTGCCTCGGGCACCGGAAAGCCCTGAGAGGGATATACGATAACCAACAACCCAAGCATTTTACCCTATAGCAGAATTGGCGACTCCGCTGGGGAGTTTCCCCATATTTTCCAGACTATTTATTTCCTCCTTTCTTCTCTTCTCTGTTCACAGATCCTTCTGACCAGTATTTATGCCCAGTAGACATTTCAAAAGCTCATAGAGTTCAATCTTGTTTCTGTTTGACCATCTGAATAACTTTACCCTGGCTAACGCTACCCTTGTAGGTTTTCCAGTGCGTTATAACACTAGCTCTGCTTAAATACAGTGCGTTAGTCTCCAGATTAATGCTGTCTTTACTCAGAGACAGTGTGTTACTCAGCCAAAACTTGATGCTCACTGCCGTGATTATGTTTTAGCTGCAGAGTTTTTTGCCTTCAATATATCTCCTTGACTGAATCCCTGTGATTGTTTACTAAGCTCGCATTTCTGTTTGTTTTCTCTTGTTTGGAAAGTTAGTGTCAAAAGCATTTACTTTTTAGAGAAGAATTTTTTTTTTTTTAGTTTTTTCTGCATCTAGCTGAGTTAATTCTGAAATTTTTCAGTTCATAGACTGTTAAGAAGAGGTAGATAGAAGTATGAATCTTTAAATTTGAACTGTGTTATTTGAATGTTAGTGCATGGATGTTGAAAATAAACCTCTCCTTGTAGAAATACTCTTCATCGAATTGAATATTTAGAGCATGTTTTGCATGGTTTCTTGAGTGAGAGCCTCATTACATTTCATACGTCCACTCCCCCTCCGCAAGACTAGTAATCAAGTACACTAAGAATCAAGAGATAATAAAATCAATCACATTACTCTTTTTTGAGCTCACACAAATAGTAGTTCAGGCTAGGATCTTGGGTTAGGAAAAGTGAGAAAATCACCCAAGATCTCAAAACTTGAAACTAGAGTCATTAACTAGCGAAATCCTACTACACTCATATTATCAGGATTGTTCCTTTACCAGAGCTCAGTGTGAGACACCACTTTGGTGCACAAGAAGGTAGCCCGCCTTCGACTGCATCCGGTGGGTGTGTTATATATTGGGGTTCCCTTCGGGGATGTCGAAACTAGATCTTGGATCTAGGTATTCTACCCATATAGCATATTGTCCTTGACCGTGGACCCCCCGATGATGTCTGTGATTTGAGGTATCTTTAGTGGCCATAATTTTTAGGGACTTACATAAGGTGACTGTCCTGGTACCTGAAACAGATGGACCCACTCTGTCTTCGGTCTTTAGGAGGGTACTCGTCTTCACGAGAGTGCTTACACCTATCGTCTGAGGTTCGGACGAAGCTCTAGAGTGACCGTAACTGTACTTTTGACCAACCCTCTCTGTATACTATTGTGATACTGGATTTCATCACCAGCAAACAGTAGTACTCAGACAGGGCACCCTATTCTGACTGCTTGTTGATTGATTTTAGAGAGTCCTTTTTTCTTTTTTAGGTGTGTGGTTACTGTCATTGAGACTTTATAATACATCAAAATTTATTAAAATTTGTTAAAATTAAACAGGTCACCATGGCGTCCTCTGACCCACGCCGTCTGTCTCGACGACAACAAGGTCTACCTCCTCTAACTATTGAGGAAGAACTGAACCTTGGTGAGCTCGTGCCTTCTACGGAAGAGCAGTCTCCACTGACTAATCTTGATCTTCACATAGCCTCATATCATCTGGAATTTCTAGAGGACCCTTTCACGGAAGGGGTTGTACCTCATTACAATCCTCTGCTCACTGATCCATTGGGGCCTGTGATAATTCCGATTCCACCACACCAAGATATGTCTTCGGCCGCACAAACATCCTTTTCACCACCAGCATCCACAGGGTTGATGCCAATGGCAACCATCCCAGGTTTGCCACCATCCTCCCTGCCAGCGGTCAGTTCTATGCCATCACTTGGTAACCCCAGTAGTCAACGTATACCTAATCCCAACCCTACGGTCATCACAACTGTCAGTAGCTCGCCAAATCCTTCGGCATCTACTCCTACCATGACCACGTTGGGACCCACGATAGCTGCTCCCACGAGTATGACTACTTCGGTGCCTTTTAGAAACCCTTTCGGTTGGAACCCTCTGCTAAGTTCAAACCCCTTGGCCACTATACCAGGGGGCAGTGTCACCAGCACATAGGTATTCGGAAAAATTTCACTTCCCCTGTAATCCTTAGGACAAATAGGACAACCTATTGTTAATACTTTTCCCTTAAGTGGTTCAAATATAGGTGTAGGGTCTATGCCATTGCCAAACTATGCAAGTAGTAGCATGCCTCTGGGAAACTCTATTGCATCCATTTGGACTAACCAACCCCAACCTCCATCTGGAATGGGAGGGCATTTTTATGCTGGGGGCAACCAACCGTTCGCCCCACAATACAATATGCCCTATGGAGAACAACAGTATGTCCCTACTCCTCCACCTATCAGAATTTTTTATCAAAGTCCTACTTATCCTCCTGGTAACACATTGATGGGTGGACCTTATGTTCTAAGTAGTCAGCCCATAATACCTTGGTTAGATTCGGGAGCAAATCCACAATTGCCATTTTTGGCAGCTTTGGACATCCCCGACTAACGACCCCATCAATCACAACCCGCTCTGGCCTCAAATACCGCATAAGATTCCTTTGACATCCAGAAGTTCGACGGGAAACAAGGGGACGACCCAGCCGCACACATCACTACCTTTCATCTATGCTCTATATCCAATTCCATGGTGGATGATAGTGTCCAGCTTCGACTATTTCCCCACACCTTTACAAGCAATGCCGCCAAATTGTACATTGAATTACCACGCACCACCATCAATACTTTTGGTGCTTTAGTGACGGAGTTTCTAAAGAAATTCCAATTACCAATTAGATTGGAAACCAGAACGGAATTGTTAACCTCACTGTGCCAAGACACCACCACCCACATCTCTGATCATATTCATGAATGGAGACGTCGGAGGAGGCTAGTCAAAGCGCCAATCCCATATCATCTCTTAGCCAATTGGTTTTGCAAGTCTCTTTTACCCCACAGCTCTAAAGACATTGGCCTTTCTGATGCGGTTACAGAATATCAATGCATTCGTCGTGCCCAGAATTTGGATTTAATCTACTCACAATCTGGCATGCTATACGATCTACTCCCCCATGCCCCTAGTAACCCAAATTCTCCGGCCACTCAAAAAACTGGAGCACATGCCGATGGTCTCGTTGGCACAATCTCCGATGTGGCCACAAAGTAGTATCGGGGGCAAGCCTCCCATGTTGGGAAAAATACTGAGAGGGGGCGGGGGTGAATCAGTATTTAAGGCTGACTGAAAACTTTTTACTTTTTCTTTCTCTAAAAGGCATACGCTACTTTCCTAAAACCAACTCATGTATACACGTGGATATCCTTCATAAAACTCGCGTATATACAGAGATCTTATTATGCATTTAATTCTTTACTTAGATCTATGCATCATTCATTCATCAGATGTTTAGTTAGCAGTAATAGCATAATAAACCATCGCACATAAGCAACACACATGAACACCAGGATTTAAGGTCGAAACCCAAGTCGGGAGAAAACCACTGCTGCCGTCATCTCTGTCTTAAATATTTTATTATAAAGAAAAATTCTTACAACAATGTACTGGCGCAGACTCATACCAGCACGCAGGCACCCACCTGCAGAAGGATACAACCTTCTCTCATTTACCAGAACTCCTGGAAGGGAACTACAACCCCCTACTCTCGTTTACCAGCCTCTCATGGAAGGGAGCTACGACCCCCTGCTCTCGTTTACCAGCCTCTCCTGGAAGGGAGCCACTACCCCCTGAACTCATTTACCAGCTACCACTAGAAGGGAGCTACAACCACCTCACTGAAGGCTTCGACCTTCAGCACCTCTGTGGACCATGTTTCATCAATTTTCATACTGGATCCAACAGCTTCCATTCAACACAACTTGTAGGCCACTTTTCCTCATATTTTCAGATTGGACCCACTTCACACATTTAAGCTCAACATACATCAAACTAAAACTTATAATCCCAACAATTCATTCATTGAATCAACAACCAATCAACTTTATCTTCAATTAACATATTCAGCAGCACATTCATCATTCAAACAACCCAGTTCTGTATGATCACATCATTGACAGATAGCAGTAAATCAACAGAATAGATCAGACATTTCATACCACATACTTCAGTAAAACCCTAGATTCCATACGCGCTTTTACTTCACTGAACCTGCATATATACGTGCTTTCATGCACACCAACCCACGTATACTTCTGTATTCTTCAAAAAACCCTATATGTCCATATGCGCTTTTCCTTACGTAGACCCGCGTATACACGCGCTTTTACTGAAGCGAACCTGCGTATTCATCTGTAACTTTTCAGGACTGTGCAGCTCTTCAGATCAGATAAACAACTTAGATTTCATCCCTTACTTCAGAAAGTATTTCGCCTCATCTCAGATCTAAACATTTCATGAACAGATCTAGAAAATACATATACATTTCAGATCTAGAGATCCCTCTTCATCATTTTCTTCATATGTGCATCATAGATTCAGATCTATCAATCAAGAACAGAGTTCATCCATGTAGATCTTCCTTAGAAAGATTTATTCATTCACACCCCTTACTCATGCAAACACTTGCACCATGATCTTCTTCTCCTTATATATATTTAGCCTTTGTCAATACCATGAGTCAAAACCACTCAACTACTAATGGTATTCCTGGACGGGATCAAATAGATATTCCAGCGCTCCATACAATGGGTCAATACCAAGGTAATGTCCCCTGGTTCTATAAATTTAGAGCGCAAATGGGCATACGCGACTTGGCACGTACTTTTCCACGTGCATACGCTACTTCGCCTTAACAAATCCGCGTATGCTTTGTGACACATCATATTTATCATTTTTCTGGCACTTACTGGAATTCCTGTCTTCTGTTACTTCTGAGCTGATCTGTAGATACATCGTCCTTCCTTTTAACACATAGATACATCATCAATAACTTCATCAAGCAGGTTCCATCAAAGTCAATACATTGTATCACATTGCCAACAATCTCCCCCTTAACTCATCAAGTAGGTTTCCATCAAGGAAAACACTCTGCATCATATTGCCAACAGTCTTATTTCATCAAGTAGGTTGCCATCAACTTCATCAAGTAGGTTTCCATCATTCATCAAGTAGGTTTCCATCCAAAGACAACTCATCAAGTCAATTTCCATTAAGGACAACTTCATCTAGTAGGTTGCCACATCAAGGACAACACATTGCATCATATTGCCAACATTATCAATTCATCAAGTAGGTTGCCATCAAGGACAACACATGCCAAAAATCTCATTTCATCAAGTAGGTTGCCATCAAGGACAACAAATGCCAACAAGCTCCCCCTTTGGACTTGATGGCAACTTTGATGGTGTTTGATCACCACAACAGATAGATACATTGAATATAATCATCATCATGATACCCTCCCTCTATTCAAACACCATGCTACTCTCCCCCTTTGACATCAAGGGCAAAGGGCGGATCAAAAACAAACAAGGTTTTTCTTCTCATGTAGTCAGAAGAGCTCTGTAGATCTGATGTGCACTGTAGTTACCATGCTCCCCCTGAGTTCATGTTGAATCTTCAAACATATTTTTCAATGAAGTACATGACTCTATGACCTTTCCTATCACCAAGGACTCATACTTACAGCAAAGATCCAACCAAGTGGATTTACATATATGACTCAAGTACCTAATCAAGTGGGTATACAAATTTTGAATCAACTACCCAACCAAGTGGGTTTACAAATTTGAACAAGTCTTTACATGACTGAATATTACAATTTTACATCATAGGTCTCATCATGACGTTTTCATCAAATTACAAGTATGAATTTTTATAATCAAGACCAAGGAATCTCAAACATGAGATCAGATCACATCAAATCAAGAGAATGCCAACAATGCATCCTTTCCACAAGACCAATGCTCCCCCTGAAACTATGCATCAATGCATCCTTTCCATATAACCAAAAATCCTCATTAGCTTGTGCACCCCAGAAGAATTTTGTTAGAAAATACCCATACGCGGTTTTCTGTGTATGAACTCGCGTATATACGCGACTGTCTTTCAGGAAATACGCGTATCCAATTTAAACTTCTGAATTTAAGTAGATCTGATCTTCTAAGAGGCAGAGACAATTCCTAGCTTCTGTCTGAATGCTTCCATGAAAATATGAGAGGAGATCGATAGGACAAAGTAGCTATGTTTTCAAGTGTCATCCAACATTTGTAGCATAAGTGCATCAATAACCAGGCCTTCAGACTTTTTGCAGCGTCAACAAACTCTTCCCCAGAGGAATTATCATATCAGAACAACTTCTTCAATAGACAATATGTGTCAAACAATCATCCATGTGATCTGATATCACCAAGGTATTCAAGATTTATCATGATGTAGCATGTGTAGGAAAAAGGTTTCAACCGTGACAAAAATCATCATCAACAAAATCTGCATGATCTATCCTTATTTTTGAATCATAAGAATTCCATCTTATCCATGTGTGAAAAAAACAGATACTCTTCATCAAAAGTAAATAGGGATCATCCATAAACTCATCATAAGAAACCATGTATCATGTAATCATCATTTGAGAACTAAGGAATAAGCAGATATAATGCCAACAATGCAATCATTAGTAGTTAGACTGATGCTCTCCCTGAACCTGTACTCATGTTCTTGAGCTGAATCACTGTTTTCCTTAACAGAAAAGCATACGCTTCTTTCTCCAAAGGAATTCGCATGTATACGCGGCTCTTGTTCACGAAACCCGCATATGGAAAGTGAAATACTAAAAATTTCACACCTTCATCTCCCCCTGAATTTGTACCACCTGTACCTGTCTTCTTCACATCAGATGCAGTGTCAGAAATAAACATAACCAGAATTACCAAACAACCCATGGGAATCATCATACATTGCTCCCCCTGTGATGATACATTAATAATCCCTAGAATTTATCTCAGATCATTCTGCAGTCATTATGAAAAGTAGGCTTTAGAAGCGAATGACTGCAGTAGGGTTAATATTCCTTACATTTCTGACCGGTCCTCCTTCTTTTTCTAGCTTTGCTTGAACTTTCTTTTTGTGTGCTGGAAATTATCCAATTTCTGATATCTATTCATCCTGCATTATTTTTCTACATGTCAATACTTGTTACAAGCATAACATCTTATGTGACCAGAAAAGTAAGCATAAGGATCATAGTATGTTTTTCTATTCTTTCTTCTATTGCAATCAGCTACTTTATGACCATACTTGCTGCATGAAAAACAATATCCCTTAAAGACACCAAAGTACCTTTCTATGTAGAATCTGTTTGTATGTGACTGAAATGATCTGCTTCTGCAATTGGCTGCAACATGCCCATAATTATGACATTTAAAGCATTCAAAATTATTGATGCTTCCATAGTTAGGAGGGAATGATTTCTTTTGAGAGTTCATGATTTTTGGTTGACCTTTTGTTTCTTCCAACACTTTAGGTTTTGCATTGATATCCTTTGAATCTTTAGCACTTCCTTGTGAACTAGATTCTCCTTTAACATTTTCATGAAAACCAAGACCAAATTTAACAGAGGCAGACCTTTGACTACTAAGAATGTTATCCAGAATCTTAGTACTATCTTAAAACCTCAAGAGTTTATCCTTTTCTTCTAATCTGCCTTTTATAATGTTTACCTCAACCTCCAATTTTTGGCATTGCTTCTTCATACTTTCTTCGACCCTTATTCCTTCTTCTACTTGATCATTTAGTTTTAAAATCTCTTCTTTCAACCCATTTTCTTCTTCTTCAAAAATTTGTAGAAGTTCTTCATTCTTCTTATTTGATTTTTTCAGATCTTCTTTGAGGGAGATGATTTCTGCTTCAAGTCCTTTTTCTTCAAATGATTGTAGAAGTTCCTCATTCTTATTATTTGATGCTTCGAGATCTGCTTTTAGAGAGATGATTTCTGCTTCAAGTCCTTTACTTCGATTGGTTACATTATCATATTTTCTTTGATACATTTCTATCTTTCTTTGATACATTTCCATCTGACCATTCATCATATCTATCTGTTCTTTCATTCTAGAGATCATTTCTTTGTAGATAGATTCTTGCTTATTAGATGATCTTTGTTGTTCTTCAACTTTAATCTTGAGAGCTTCTTCTAGATCCATACCATTACTTTTACTATCTTCACCATTGCATGCACAAGAAAGTGAATCACAAGAACAATAGTCAGTACCTGTTTTATCTTCTTCATTTTCTGCTGCACATTTTTTCTGAGATATCTCCTTTTGAGAAGCCTTCTTCTTTTGCTTCCTTCCCATTGCGATGGATCTCCTTCAAGTGATCAATTTTCTAAAGAAGGACCTGCTCTAAAACGAATTGTTGGGAAAAATACTCAGAGGGGGGGGGGGGGGGTGAATCAGTGTTTAAGGATGACTGAAAACTTTTTACTTTTTCTTTCTCTAAAAGCCATACGCTACTTTCCTGAAACCAACTCGCGTATACACGCGGATATCCTTCATAAAACTCGCGTATATACAAAGATCTTATTATGCATTTAATTCTTTACTTAGATATATGCATCATTCATTCATTAGATGTTTAGTTAGCAGTAAGCATGAGCAAAAATAACAGAATAAACCATCACACATAAGCAACACACATGAACACCAGGATTTAAGGTGGAAACCCAAGTTGGGAGAAAACCACCGTTGTCGTCGCCTTTGTCTTCAATATTTTATTATAAAGAAAACATCTTACAACAATGTACTGGCGCAGACTCATACGAGCACGTAGGCACCCACCTGCAGAAGGCTACAACCTTCTCTCGTTTACCAGTCTCTCCTGGAATGGAGCTACAACCCCCTGCTCTCGTTTACCAGCCTCTCCTAGAAGGGAGCTACGACCCCCTGCTCTCGTTTACCAGCCTCTCCTGGAAGGGAGCCACTACCCCCTGCACTCGTTTACCAACTACCACTGGAAGGGAGCTACAACCCCCTCACTAAAGGCTTCGACCTTCAGCACCTCTGCGGACCACGTTTCATCAATTTTCATAATGGATCCAACAGCTTCCATACAACACAACTTGTAGGCTACTTTTCATCATATTTTCAGACTAGACCCACTTCACACATTTAAGCTCAAAATTCATCAAACTGAAACTTATAACCCCATCAATTCATTCATTGAATCATCAACCAATCAACTTGATCTTCAATTAACATAGTCAGAAGCATATTCATCATTCAAACAACCCAGTTCTGTATGAATACATCATTGACAGATAGCAGTAAATCAGCAGAATAGATCAGACATTTCATACCACATACTTCAGTAAAACCCTAGATTCCATACATGCTTTTACTTCACTAAACCTACGTATATACGCGCTTTCATGCACACCAACCCGCGTATACTTTTGTATTCTTCAGAAAACCCTATTTGTCCATACGTGCTTTTCCTTAAGCAGACCCACGTATACACGCGCTTTTACTGAAGCGAACCTGCGTATACATCTGTAACTATTTAGGACTGTGCAGCTCTTCAGATCAGATAAATAACTCAGATTTCAGCCTTTACTTAAAAAAGTATTTCGCGTCATCTCAGATCTAAAAATTCCATGAACAGATCTAGAAAATACATATACATTTCGGATATAGAGATCCCTCTTCATCATTTTCTTCATAGGTGCATCATAGATTCAGATCTATCAATCAAGAACAGAGTTCATCCATGCAGATCTTCCTTACAGAGATTTATTCATTCACAACCCTTACTCATGCACACACTTGCACCATGATCTTCTTCTCCTTATATAGATTTAGCCTTTGTCAATACCATGAGTCAAAACCACTCAACTACTAATGGTATTCCTCGACAGGATCAAATAGATATTCCAGCGCTCAATACAATGGGTCAATACCAAGGTAATGTCCCATGGTTTTATAAATTTAGAGCGCAAATGGGCATACGCGACTTGGCATGTAATTTTCCGCGTGCATACGCTACTTCGCCTTAACAAACCCGCGTATGCTTTGTGACACATCATATTTATCATTTTTCTGGCACTTACTGGAATTTATTTCTTCTGTTACTTCTGAGCTGATCTGTAGATACATCATCCTTCCTTTTAACACATAGATACATCATCAATAACTTCATCAAGCAGGTTCCATCAAAGTCAATACATTGTATCACATTGCCAACAATCTCCCCCTTCACTCATCAAGTAGGTTTCCATCAAGGACAACACTCTGCATCATATTGCCAACAGTTTTATTTCATCAAGTAGGTCGCCATCAACTTCATCAAGTAGGTTGCCATCATTCATCAAGTAGGTTTCCATCCAAAGACAACTCATCAATTCAGTTTCCATCAAGGACAACTTCATTTAGTAGGTTGCCACATAAAGGACAACACATTGCATCATATTTCCAACATTCTCACTTCATCAAGTAGGTTTCCATCAAGGACAACACATGCCAAAAATCTCATTTCATCAAGTAGGTTGCCATCAAGGACAACACATGCCAACAATCTCCCCCTTTGGACTTGATGGCAACTTTGATGGTGTTTGATCACCACAACAGATAGATACATTGAATATAATCATCATCATGATATTCTCTCCCTATTCAAACACCATGCTACTCTCCCCCTTTGACATCAAGGGCATAGGGCGGATCAAAACCAAAACAAGGTTTTTCTTCTCATGTAGTCAGAAGAGCTCTGTAGATATGATGTGCACTGTAGTTACCATGCTCCCCCTGAGTTCATGCTGAATCTTCAAACATATTTTTCAATGAAGTACATGACTATATGACCTTTCCTATCACCAAGGACTCACACTTACAACAAAGATCCAACCAAGTGGATTTAGATATATGACTCAAGTACCCAATCAAGTGGGTTTACACATTTTGACTCAACTACCCAACCAAGTGGGTTTACAAATTTGAACAAGTCCTTACATGACTGAATATTACAATTTTACATCATAGGTCTTATCATGACCTTTTCATCAAATTACAAGTATGACTTTTTATAATCAAGACCAAGGAATCTCAAACATGAGATCAGATCACAGCAAATCAAGAGAATGCCAACAATGCATCCTTTCCACAAGACCGATGCTCCCCCTGAAACTATGCATCAATGCATCCTTTCCATATAACCAAAACTCCTCCTTAGCTTGTGCAACCCAGAAGAATTTTGTTATCAAATACCCATACGCGGTTTTCTGTGTATGAACTCGCGTATATACGCAACTGTCTTTCAGGAAATACGCGTATCCAATTTAAACTTTTGAATTTAAGTAGACCTGATCTTCTAAGAGGCAGAGACAATTCCTAGCTTCTGTCTGAATGCTTCCCTGAAAAATATGAGAGGAGATAGATAGGACAAAGTAGCTATGTTTTCAAGTGTCATCCAACATTTGTAGCATAAGTGCATCAATAACCAGGCCTTCAGACTTTTTGCAGCGTCAACAAATTCTTCCCCAGAGGAATTATCATATTATAACAACTTCTTCAATAGACAATATGTGTCAAAAAATCATCCATGTGATCCGATATCACCAAGATCTTCAAGATTTATCATGATGTAGCATCTGTAGGAAAAAGGTTTAAACCGTGACAAAAAACATCATCAACAAAATCTGCATGATCTATCCTTATTTCTGAATCATAAGACTTCCATCTTATCTATGTGTGAAAACAAGAGATACTCTTCATCAAAAGTAAACAGGGCTCATCCATAAACTCATCATAAGAAACCATGTATCATTTCATCATCATTTGAGAACTAAGGAATAAGCAGATATAATGCCAACAATGCAATCATTAGTAGTTAGACTGATGCTCCCCCTGAACCTGTACTCCTGTTCTTGAGCTGAATCATTGTTTTCCTTAACAGAAAAGCTTACGCTTCTTTCTCCAAAGGAACTCGCGTGTATACGCGGCTTTTGTTCACAAAAATCGCGTATGGAAAGTGAAATACTAAAAATTTCACACCTTCATCTCCCCCTGAATTTGTACCACCTGTACTTGTGTTCTTCACATCAGATGAAATGTCAGAAATAAACATAACTAGAATTACCAAACCAACCATGGGAATCATCATACATTGCTCCCCTTGTGATGATACATTACTAAACCCGAGAATGTATCTCACATCATTCTGCAGTCATTATGAAAATTAAGCTTTAGAAGCGGATGACTGCAGTAGGGTCAATATTCCCTACGTTTCTTATCGGTCCTCCTTCTTTTTCTAGCTTTGCTTGAACTTTCTTTTTGTGTGATGGAAATTATCCAATTTATCAGATCTATTCATCCTGAATTCTTTTTCAACATGTCCATAATTGTTACAAGAATAACATCTTATGTGACCAGAAAAGTAAGCATAAGGATCATAGTATTTTTTTCTATTCTTTCTTCTATTGCAATCAGCTGCTTTATGACCATACTTGCTGCATGAAAAACAATATCCCTTGAAGACACCAAAGTACCTTTCTGTGTAGAATATGTTTGTATGTGACTGAAATGATCTGCTTCTGCAATTGGCTGCAACATGCCCATAATTATGACATTTAAAGCATTCAACATTACTGATTCTTCTATAGTTAGGAGGGAATTATTTCTTTTGAGAGTTCATGATTGTCGATTGACCTTTTGTTTCTTCCAACACTTTAGGTTTTTCATTGATATCCTTTGAATTTTTAGCATTTCCTTGTGAACTAGATTCTCCTTTAACAGTTTCATGAAAACCAAGACTAAATTTAAAAGAGGGAGACCTTTGACTACTAAGAATGTTATCCAGAATCTTAGTACTATCTTGAAACCTCAAGAGTTTATCCTTTTCTTCTAATTTACCTCTTACAATGTTTACCTCAACCTCCAATTTTTGGCATTGCTTCTTTATACTTTCTTTGAACCTTCTTCCTTCTTCTACTTGATCATTTAGTTTTAAAATCTCTTCTTTCAACCCATTTTCTTGTTCTTCAAAAATTTGAGAAGTTCTTCATTCTTCTTATTTGATTTTTTCAGATCTTCTTTGAGGGAGACGATTTCTGCTTCAAGTCCTTTTTCTTCAAATGATTGTAGAAGTTCCTCATTCTTATTATTTGATGCTTCGAGATCTGCTTTCAGATAGATGATTTCTTCTTCAAGTCCTTTACTTCTATTGGTTACATTATCGTATTCTCTTTGATACATTTCTATCCGTCTTTGATACATTTCCATCTGACCATTCATCATATCTATTTGTTCTTTCATTCTAGAGATCATTTCTTTGTAGATAGATTCTTGCTTATTAGATGATATTTGTTGTTCTTCAACTTTAATCTTGAGAGCTTCTTCTAGATCCACAAAATTACTTTTACTATCTTCACCATTGCATGCACAAGAAGGTGAATCACAAGAACAACAGTCAGTACCTGTTTTATCTTCTTCATTTTCTGCTGCACATGTTTTCTGAGATATCTCCTTTTGAGAAGCCTTCTTATTTTGCTTCCTTCCCATTACGACGGATCTCCTTCAAGTGATCAAGCTTCTACGGAAGGACCTGCTCTGAAACCAATTTTTGGGAAAAATAATGAGAGGGGGGGGGGGGGTGAATCAGTATTTAAGGCTGACTGAAATTTTTTTACTTTTTCTTTCTCTAAAAGCCATACGCTACTTTCCTGAAACCAACTCGCGTATACACTAGGATATCCTTCATAAAACTCGCGTATATACAGAGATCTTATTATGCATTTAATTCTTTACTTAGATATATGCATCATTCATTCATCAGATGTTTAGTTAGCAGTAAGCATGAGCAGTAATAACAGAATAAACAATCACACATAAGAAACACACATGAACACTAGGATTTAAGGTGGAAACCCAAGTCAGGAGAAAACCACCGCTGTCGTCGTCTCTGTCTTCAATATTTTATTATAAAGAAAACATCTTACAGCAATGTACTGGCGCAAACTCATACCAGCACGCAAGCACCCACCTGCAGAAAGCTACAACCTTCTCTCGTTTACCAGCCTCTCCTGGAAGGGAGCTACAAACCCCTGCTCTTGTTTACCAGCCTCTCCTGGAAGGGAGCTACGACCCCCTGCTTTCGTTTACCAGCCTCTACTGGAAGGGAGCCACTACCCCCTGCACTCGTTTACCAGCTACCACTGGAAGGGATCTACAGCCCCCTCACTGAAGGCTTCGACCTTCAGCACCTCTACGAACCACGTTTCATCAATTTTCATACTGGATCCAACAGCTTCCATACAACACAACTTGTAGGCTACTTTTCATCATATTTTCAGACTAGACCCACTTCATACATTTAAGCTCAACATTCATCAAACTGAAACTTATAACCCCATAAATTCATTCATTGAATCTTCAACCAATCAACTTGATCTTCAATTAACATAGCCAGAAGCATATTCATCATTCAAACAACCCAGTTCTGTATGAATACATCATTGACAGATAGCAGTAAATCAGCAGAACAGATCAGACATTTCATACCACATACTTCAGTAAAACCCTAGATTCCATACGTGCTTTTACTTCACTGAACCTACGTATATATGCGCTTTCATGCACACCAACACACGTATACTTCTGTATTCTTCAGAAAACCCTATGTGTCCATACTCACTTTTCCTTAAGCAGACCCACGTATACACGCGCTTTTACTGAAGCGAACCTGCGTATACATATGTAACTTTTCAGGACTGTGCAACTCTTCAGATCAGATAAACAACTCATATTTCATCCTTTACTTCAGAAATTATTTTTCCTCATCTCAGATCTAAACATTCCATGAACAGATCTAGAAAATACATATACATTTCAGATCTAGAGATCCCTCTTCATCATTTTCTTCATAGGTGCATCATAGATTCAGATCTATCAATCAAGAACAGATTTCATCCATGGAGATCTTCCTTAGAGAGATTTATTCATTCACAACCCTTACTCATGCACACACTTTCACCATGATCTTCTTCTCCTTATATAGATTTAGCCTTTGTCAATACCATGAGTCAAAACCACTCAACTACTAATGGTATTCCTGGACGGGATCAAATAGATATTCCAGCGCTCAATACAATGGGTCAATACCAAGGTAATATCCCCTATTTTTATAAATTTAGAGCGCGAATGGGCATACGTGACTTGGCACGTACTTTTTCGTGTGCATATGCTACTTCACTTTAACAAACCCGCGTATGCTTTGTGACACATCATATTTATCATTTTTCTGGCACTTACTGGAATTCCTTTCTTCTATTACTTCTGAGTTGATCTGTAGATACATCATCCTTCCTTTTAACACATAGATACATCATCAATAACTTCATCAAGCAGGTTCCATCAAAGTCAATACATTGTATCACATTGCCAACAATCTCCCCCTTAACTCATCAAGTAGGCTTCCATCAAGAAAAACACTTTGCATCATATTGCCAACAGTCTTATTTCATCAAGTATGTTTCCATCAACTTCATCAAGTAGGTTGCCATCATTCATCAAGTAGGTTTCCATCCAAAGACAACTCATCAAGTTAGTTTCCATTAAGGACAACTTCATCTAGTAGGTTGCCACATCAAGGACAACACATTGCATCATATTGCAAACATTCTCACTTCATCAAGTATGTTGCCATCAAGGACAACACATGCCAACAATCTCATTTCATCAAGTAGGTTGCCATCAAGGACGACACATGCCAACAATCTCCCCCTTTGGACTTTATGGCAACTTTGATGGTGTTTGATCACCACAACAGATAGATAAATTGAATATAATTATCATCATGATATTCTCCCCCTATTCAAACACCATGCTAATCTCCCCCTTTGACATCAAGGGCAAAGGGTGGATCAAAACAAAAACAAGGTTTTTCTTCTCATGTAGTCAGAAGAGATCTGTAGATCTGATGTGCACTGTAGTTACCATGCTCCCCCTGAGTTCATGTTGAATCGTCAAACATATTTTTCAATGAAGTACATGACTCTATGACCTTTCCTATCACCAAGGACTCATACTTACAGCAAAGATCCAACCAAGTGGATTTACATATATGAATCAAGTACCCAATCAAGTGGGTTTACACATTTTGACTCAACTACCCAACCAAGTGGGTTTACAAATTTGAACAAGTCCTAACATGACTGAATATTACAATTTTACATCGTAGTTCTCATCATGACCGTTTCATCAAATTAAAAGTATGAATTTTTATAATCAAGACCAAGGAATCTCAAACATGAGATCAGATCACAGCAAACCAAGAGAATTCCAACAATGAATCCTTTCCACAAGACTAATGCTCCCCCTGAAACCATGCATCAATGCATCCTTTCCATATAACCAAAAATCCTCCTTAGCTTGTGCAACCCAGAAGAATTTTGTTAGCAAATACCCATATGTGGTTTTCTATGTATGAACTCGCGCATATACGCGACTGTCTTTCAGGAAATACGCGTATCCAATTTAAACTTCTAAATTTAAGTAGATCTGATCTTCTGAGAGGCAGAGACAATTCCTAGCTTATGTCTGAATGCTTCCTTGAAAATATGAGAGGAGATAGATATGAAAAAGTAGCTATGTTTTCAAGTGTCATCCAACATTTGTAGCATAACTGCATCAATAACCAGGCCTTCAGACTTTTTGCAGCGTCAAAAAATTCTTCCCCAGAGGAATTATCATATTAGAACAACTTCTTCAATAGACAATATGTGTCAAACAATCATCCATGTGATCCAATATCACCAAGATCTTCAAGATTTATCATGATGTAGCATGTGTAGTAAAAAGGTTTCAACCGTGACAAAAATCATCATCAACAAAATCTGCATGATCTATCCTTATCTCTAAATCATAAGACTTCCATCTTATCCATGTGTGAAAACAACAGATACTCTTCATCAAAAGTAAGCAGGGCTCATCCATAAACTCATCATAAGAAACCATGTATCATGTCATCGTCATTTGATAACTAAGGAATAATCAGATATAATGCCAACAATGCAATCATTAGTAGTTAGACTGATGCTCCCCCTGAACCTGTACTCCTGTTCTTGAGCTGAATCACTTTTTTCCTTAACAGAAAAGCATACACTTCTTTCTCCAAAGGAACTCACGTGTATACGTGGCTTTTGTTCACGAAACCCGCGTATGGAAAGTGAACTAATAAAAATTTCACACCTTCATCTCCCCCTGAATTTGTACCACCTGTACCTGTCTTCTTCACATCAGATGCACTGTCAGAAATAAACATAACCAGAATTACCAAACCAACCATGGGAATCATCATACACTGCTCCCTCTGTGATGATACATTACTAATCCCTAGAATGTATCTCACATCATTCTGCAGTCATTATGAAAAGTAGGCTTTAGAAGCGGATGACTGCAGTAGGGTCAATATTCCCTACATTTCTTATCGGTCCTCCTTCTTTTTCCATCTTTGCTTGAACTTTCTTTTTGTGTGCTAGAAATTATCCAATTTCTCAGATCTATTCATCCAACATTCTTTTTCTACATGTCCATACTTGTTACAATAATAACATCTTATGTGACCAGAAAAGTAAGCATAAGGATCATAGTATGTTTTTATATTCTTTCTTATATTGCAATCAACTGCTTTATGACCATACTTGCTACATGAAAAACAATATCCCTTGAAGACACCAAAGTACCTTTCTGTGTAGAATCTGTTTGTATGTGACTGAAATGATCTGCTTTTGCAATTGGCTACAACATGCCCATAATTATGGCATTTAAAGCATTCAAAATTATTGATTCTTCTATAGTTAGGAGGGAATGATTTCTTTTGAGAGTTCATGATTTTCGATTGACCTTTTGTTTCTTCCAACACTTTAGGTTTTACATTGATATCCTTTGAATCTTTAGCACTTCCTTGTGAACTATATTCTCCATTAACAGTTTCATGAAAACCACGACCAAATTTAACAGAGGGAGACCTTTGACTACTAAGAATGTTATCCAGAATCTTAGTACTATCTTGAAACCTCAAGAGTTTATCCTTTTCTTCTAATTTACCTTTTAGAATGTTTACCTCAACCTCCAATTTTTGGAATTGCTTCTTCATACTTTCTTCGACCCTTCTTCCTTCTTCTACTTGATCATTCAGTTTTAAAATATCTTCTTTCAACCCATTTTCTTGTTCTTCAAAAATTTGTAGAAGTTCTTCATTCTTCTTATTTGATTTTTTCAGATCTTCTTTGAGGGAGATGATTTTTGCTTCAAGTCCCTTTTATTCAAATGATTGTAGAAGTTCCTCATTCTTATTATTTGATGCTTCGAGATCTGCTTTCAGAGAGATGATTTCTGCTTCAAGTCCTTTACTTCGATTGGTTACATTATCGTATTCGCTTTGATACATTTCTATCCGTCTTTGATACATTTCCATCTGACCATTCATCATATCTATCTGTTATTTCATTCTAGAGATCATTTCTTTGTAGATAGATTCTTGCTTATTAGATGATCTTTGTTGTTCTTCAACTTTAATCTTGAGAGCTTCTTCTAGATCCATAACATTACTTTTACTATCTTCACCATTTCATGCACAAGAAGTTGAATCACAAGAACAACAGTCAGTACCTGTTTTATCTTCTTCATTTTATGATGCACATGTTTTCTGAGATATCTCCTTTTGAGAAGCCTTCTTATTTTGCTTCCTTCCCATTGCGACGGATCTCCTTCATGCGATCAAGCTTCTACAGAAGGACCTACTCTGAAACCAATTTTTGGGAAAAATACTGAGAGGGGGGGAGGGGTGAATTAGTATTTAAGGCTGACTGAAAATTTTTTAACTTTTCTTTCTCTAAAAGCCATATGCTACTTTCCTGAAACCAACTCGCGTATACATGCGAATATCCTTCATAAAACTCACGTATATACAGAGATCTTATTGTGCGTTTAATTCTTTACTTATATCTATGCATCATTCATTCATCATATGTTTAGTTAGCAGTAAGCATGAGCAGTAATATCAGAAAAAACAATCACACATAAGCAACACACATGAACACTAGGATTTAAGGTGGAAACCCAAGTCGGGAGAAAACCACCGCTGCCGTCATCCCTGTCTTCAATATTTTATTATAAAGAAAACATCTTACAACAATGTACTGGCACAAACTCATACCAGCACGCAAGCACCCACCTGCAGAAGGCTACAACCTTCTCTCGTTTACCAGCCTCTCTTGGAAGGGAGCTACAACCCCCTGCTCTCGTTTACCAGCCTCTCCTTGAAGGGAGCTACGACCCCATGCTCTCGTTTACTAGCCTCTGCTGGAAGGGAGCCACAACCCCCTACACTCGTTTACCAGCTACCACTGGAAGGGAGCTACAGCCCCCTCACTGAAGGCTTTGACCTTCAGCACCTCTGCGGACCACGTTTCATTAATTTTCATACTGGATCCAACAGCTTCCATACAACACAACTTGTACGCTACTTTTCATCATATTTTCAGACTAGACCCACTTCACACATTTAAGCTCAACATTCATCAAACTGAAACTTATAACCCCATCAATTCATTCATTGAATCATCAACCAATCAACTTGATCTTCAATTAACATATTCAGAAGCATATTCATCATTCAAACAACCCAGTTCTGTATGAATACATCATTGACAGATAGCAGTAAATCAGCAAAACATATCAGACATTTCCTACCACATACTTCAGTAAAACCCTAGATTCCATATGTGATTTTACTTCACTGAACCTGCGTATATACGCGCTTTCATGCACACCAACCCGCGTATACTTCTGTATTCTTCAAAAAACCCTATCTGTCCATACACGCTTTTCCTTAAGCAGACCGGCGTATACACGCGCTTTTACTGAAGCAAACCTGCGTATACATCTGTAACTTTTCAGGAATGTGCAGCTCTTCAGATCAGATAAACAACTCAAATTTCATCCTTTACTTCAGAAAGTATTTCGCCTCATCTCAGCTCTAAACATTCCATGAACAGATCTAGAAAATACATATACATTTCAGATCTAGAGATCCCTCTTCATCATTTTCTTCATAAGTGCATCATAGATTCAGATCTATCAATCAAGAACAGAGTTCATCCATGCAGATATTCCTTAGATAGATTTATTAATTCACAACCCTTACTCATGCACACACTTGCACCATGATCTTCTTCTCCTTATATAGATTTAGCCTTTTTCAATACCATGAGTCAAAACCACGCAACTACTAATGGTATTCCTAGACGAGATCAAATAGATATTCCAGCGCTCAATACAATGGGTCAATACCAAGGTAATGTCCCCTAGTTTTATAAATTTAGAGCGCAAATGGGCATACGCGACTTGGCATGTACTTTTCCGCGTGCATACGCTACTTCGCCTTAACAAACCCACGTATGCTTTGTGACACATCATATTTATCATTTTTCTGGCACTTATTGGAATTCCTTTCTTCTATTACTTCTTAGCTGATCTGTAGATACATCATCCTTCCTTTTAATACATAGATACATCCTCAATAACTTCATCAAGCAGGTTCCATCAAATTCAATACATTGTATCACATTGCCAACAATCTTCCCCTTAACTCATCAACTAGGTTTCCATCAAGGACAACACTCTGCATCATATTGCCAATAGTCTTATTTCATCAAGTAGGTTGCCATCAACTTCATCAAGTAGGTTGCCATCATTCATCAAGTAGGTTTCCATCTAAAGACAACTCATAAAGTCAGTTTCCATCAAGGACAACTTCATCTAGTAGGTTGCCACATCAAGGACAACACATTGCATCATATTGCCAACATTCTCACTTCATCAAGTAGCTTTCCATCAATGACAACACATGCCAACAATCTCATTTCATCAAGTAGGTTTCCATCAAGGACAACGCATGCCAACAATCTCCACCTTTGGACTCGATGGTAACTTTGATGGTGTTTGATCACCAGAACAGATAGATACATTGAATATAATCATCATCATGATATTCTCCCCCTATTCAAACACCATGCTACTCTCCCCCTTTGACATCAAGGGCAAAGGGCGGATCAAAACCAAAACAAGGTTTTTCTTCTCATGTAGTCAGAAGAGCTCTGTAGATCTGATGTGCACTGTAGTTACCATGCTCCCCCTGAGTTCATGCTGAATCTTCAAACATATTTTTCAATGAAGTACATGACTCTATGACCTTTCCTATCACCAAGGACTCATAATTACAACAAAGATCCAACCAAGTGGATTTACATATATGACTCAAGTACCCAATCAAGTGGGTTTACACATTTTGACTCAACTACCCAACCAAGTGGGTTTACAAATTTGAACAAGTCCTTACATGACTGAATATTTCAATTTTACATCATAGGTCTCAACATGACCTTTTCATCAAATTAAATGTATGACTTTTTATAATCAAGACCAAGGAATCGCAAAAATGAGATCAGATCAAAGAAAATCAAGAGAATGCCAACAATGCATCCTTTCCACAAGACCAATGCTCCCCCTGAAACTATGCATCAATGTATCCTTTCCATATAACCAAAACTCCTCCTTAGCTTGTGCAACCCAGAATAATTTTGTTAGCAAATACCCATACGCGGTTTTCTGTGTATGAACTCGCGTATATACGCGACTGTCTTTCAGGAAATACGCGTATCCAATTTAAACTTTTGAATTTAAGTAGATCTGATCTTTTGAGAGGTAGAGACAATTCCTAGCTTCTGTCTGAATTCTTCCCTGAAAATATGAGAGGAGATAGATAGGAAAAAGTAGCTATGTTTTCAAGTGTCATCCAACATTTTGAGCATAAGTGCATCAATAACCAGGCCTTCAGACTTTTTGCAGCGTCAACAAATTCTTCACCAGAGGAATTATCATATCAGAACAACTTCTTCAATAGACAATATGTGTCAAACAATCATCCATGTGATCCGATATCACCAAGATCTTCAAGATTTATCATGATGTAGCATGTGTAGGAAAAAGGTTTCAACCGTGACAAAAATCATCATCAACAAAATCTGCATGATCTATCCTTATTTCTGAATCATAAGACTTCCATCTTATCCATGTGTGAAAACAACAGATAATCTTCATCAAAAGTAAACAGGGTTCATCCATAAACTCATCATAAGAAACCATGTATCATGTCATCATCATTTGAGAACTAAGGAATAAGCAGATATAATTCCAACAATGTAATTATTAGTAGTTAGACTGATGCTCCCCCTGAACCTGTACTCCTGAACTTGAGCTGAATCACTGTTTCCCTTAACGGAAAAGCATACGCTTCTTTCTCCAAAGGAACTCGCATGTATACACGGATTTTGTTCACGAAACCCGTGTATGGAAAGTGAAATACGAAAAATTTCACACCTTCATCTCCCCCTGAATTTGTACCACCTGTACGTGTCTTCTTCACATAAGATGCACTGTCAAAAATAAACATAACCAGAATTACCAAACCAACCATGGGAATCATCATACATTGCTCCCCCTGTGATGATACATTAATAATCCCTAGAATGTATCTCACATCATTCTGCAGTCATTATGAAAAGTAGGCTTTAGAATCGGATGACTGCAGTAGGGTCAATATTCCCTACGTTTCTGACCGGTCCTCCTTCTTTTTCCAGCTTTGCTTGAACTTTATTTTTGTGTGCCGGAAATTATCCAATTTCTCAGATTTATTCATCCTGCATTCTTTTTCTACATGTCTATACTTGTTACAATCATAACATCTTATGTGACCAGAAAAGTAAGCATAAGGATCATAGTATGTTTTTCTATTATTTCTTCTATTGCAATCAGCTGCTTTATGACCATACTTGCTGCATGAAAAACAATATCCCTTGAAGACACGAAAGTACCTTTCTATGTAGAATCTGTTTGTATGTGACTGAAATGATCTGCTTCTGCAATTGGCTGCAACATGCCCATAATTATGACATTTAAAGCATTCAACATTATTGATGCTTCTATAGTTAGGAGGGAATGATTTCTTTTGAGAGTTCATGATTGTCGGTTGACCTTTTGTTTCTTCCAACACTTTAGGTTTTGCATTGATATCCTTTGAATCTTTAGCACTTCCTTGTGAACTCGATTCTCCTTTAACAGTTTCATGAAAACCGAGACCAAATTTAAGAGAGGGAGACCTTTGAATACTAATATTGTTATCCAGAATCTTAGTACTATCTTGAAACCTCAAGAGTTTATCCTTTTCTTCTAATTTACCTTTTAGAATGTTTACCTCAACCTTCAATTTTTGGCATTACTTCTTCATACTTAATTCGACCCTTCTTCCTTCTTCTACTTGATCATTCAGTTTTAAAATCTCTTCTTTCAACCCATTTTCTTGTTCTTCAAAAATTTGTAGAAGTTCTTCATTCTTCTTTTTTGATTTTTTCAGATCTTCTTTGAGGGAGACGATTTCTGCTTCAAGTCCTTTTTCTTCAAGTGATTGTAGAAGTTCCTCATTCTTATTATTTGATGCTTCTAGATCTTCTTTCAGAGAGATTATTTATGCTTCAATTCCTTTACTTCCATTGGTTACATTATCGAAATGTCTTTGATACATTTCTATCTATCTTTGATACATTTCCATCTGACCATTCATCATATCTATCTTTTCTTTCATTCTAGAGATCATTTCTTTGTAGATAGATTCTTGCTTATTAGATGATCTTTGTTGTTCTTCAACTTTAATCTTGAGAGCTTCCTCTAGATCCATAACATTAATTTTACTATCTTCACCATTGCATGCACAAGAAGGTGAATCACAAAAACAACAGTCAGTCCCTGTTTTATCTTCTTCATTTTCTGCTGCACATGTTTTCTAAGTTATCTCCTTTTGAGAAGCATTCTTCTTTTGCTTCCTTCCCATTGCGACGGATCTCCTTCAAGCGATTAAGCTTCTATAGAAGGACCTACTCTGAAACCAATTGTTGGGAAAAATACTGAGAGGGGGGGGGGGCGAATCAGTATTTAAGGCTAACTGAAATTTTTTTACTTTTTCTTTCTCTAAAATCCATACGCTACTTTCCTGAAACCAACTCGCGTATACACGCGGATATCCTTCATAAAACTCGCGTATATACATAGATCTTATTATGCATTTAATTATTTACTTAGATCTATGCATCATTCATTCATCAGATGTTTAGTTAGCAGTAAGCATGAGCAGTAATAACAGAATAAACCATCACACATAAGCAACACACATGAACACCAGGATTTAAGGTGGAAACCCAAGTCGGGAGAAAACCACCGCTGTCGTCGCCTCTGTCTTCAATATTTTATTATAAAGAAAACATCTTACAACAATGTACTGGCGCAGACTCATACCAGCACACAGGAACCCACCTGCAGAAGGCTACAACCTTCTCTCGTTTACCAGCCTCTCCTGGAAGGGAGCTACAACCCCCTCCTCTCGTTTACCAGCTTCTCCTCGAAGGGAGCTATGACCCCCTGCTCTCGTTTACCAGCCTCTCCTAGAAGGGAGCCACTACCCCCTGCACTCGTTTACCAGCTACCACTGGAAGGGAGCTACAACCCCCTCACTGAAAGCTTTGACCTTTATCACCTCTGCGGACCATGTTTCATCAATTTTCATACTGGATCCAACAGCTTCCATACAACACAACTTGTAGGCTACTTTTCATCATATTTTCAGACTAGACCCACTTCACACATTTAAGCTCAACATTCATCAAACTGAAACTTATAACCCCATCAATTCATTCATTGAATCATCAACCAATCAACTTGATCTTCAATTAACATAGTCAGCAGCATATTCATCATTCAAACAACCCAGTTCTGTATGAATACATCATTGACAGATAGCAGTAAATCAGCAGAACAGATCAGACATTTCATACCACATACTTCAGTAAAACCCTAGATTCCATACGCGCTTTTACTTCACTGAACCTGCGTATATATGCGCTTTCATGCACACCAACCCGCGTATACTTCTGTATTCTTCAGAAAACCCTATCTATCGATACGTGCTTTTCCTTAAGCAAACCCGCGTATACACGCGCTTTTACTGAAGCGAACCTGCATATACATCTGTAAATTTTTAGGACTGTGCAGCTCTTCAGATCAGATAAAAAACTCAAATTTCATCCTTTATTTTAGAAATTATTTCGCCTCATCTCAGATCTAAACATTCCATGAACAGATCTAGAAAATACATATGCATTTCAGATCTAGAGATCCCTCTTCATCATTTTCTTCATAGGTGCATCATAGATTCAGATCTATCAATCAAGAACAGATTTCATCCATGCAGATCTTCCTTAGAGAGATTTATTCATTCACAACCCTTACTCATGCACACACTTGCACCATGATCTTCTTCTCCTTATATAGATTTAGCCTTTGTCAATACCATGAGTCAAAACCACTCAACTACTAATGGTATTCCTGGACGGGATCAAATAGATATTCCAGTGCTCAATACAATGGGTCAATACCAAGGTAATGTCCCCTGGTTTTATAAATTTAGAGCGCAAATGGGCATACGCGACTTGGCACGTACTTTTCCGCGTGCATACGCTACTTCGCCTTAACAAACCCGCGTATGCTTTGTGACACATCATATTTATCATTTTTCTGGCACTTACTGGAATTTCTTTCTTCTGTTACTTCTGAGCTGATCTGTAGATACATCATCCTTCCTTTTAACACATATATACATCATCAATAACTTCATCAAGTAGGTTCCATCAAAGTCAATACATTGTATCACATTTACAACAATCTCCCCTTAACTGATCAAGTAGGTTTCCATCAAGGAAAACACTCTACATCATATTGCCAACAGTCTTATTTCATCAAGTAGGTTGCCATCAACTTCATCAAGTAGGTTGCCATCATTCATCAAGTAGGTTGCCATCCAAAGACAACTCATCAAGTCAGTTTCCATCAAGGACAACTTCATCTAGTAGGTTGCCACATCACGGACAACACATTGCATCATATTGCCAACATTCTCACTTCATCAAGTAGGTTGCCATCAAGGACAACACATGCCAACAGTCTCATTTCATCAAGTAGGTTGCCATCAAGGACAGCACATGCCAACAATCTCCCCCTTTAGACTTGATGGCAACTTTGATGGTGTTTGATCACCACAACAGATAGATACATTGAATATAATCATCATCATGATATTCTCCCCCTATTCAAACACCATGCTACTCTCCCCCTTTGACATCAATGGCAAAGGGCGGATCAAAACCAAAACAATTTTTTTCTTCTCATGTAGTCAGAAGAGCTCTGTAGATCTGATGTGCACTGTACTTACCATGCTCCCCCTGAGTTCATGCTGAATCTTCAAACATATTTTTCAATGAAGTACATGACTTTATGACCTTTCCTATCACCAAGGACTTATACTTACAGCAAAGCTCCAACCAAGTGGATTTACATATATGACTCAAGTACCCAATCAAGTGGGTTGACACATTTTGACTCAACTACCCAACCAAGTGGGTTTACAAATTTGAACAAGTCCTTACATGACTGAATATTACAATTTTACATCATAGGTCTCATCATGACCTTTTCATCAAATTACAAGTATGACTTTTTATAATCAAGACCAAGGAATCTCAAACATGAGATCAGATCACAGCAAATCAAGAGAATGCCAACAATGCATCCTTTCCACAAGACCAATGTTCCCCCTGAAACTATGCATCAATGCATCCTTTCCATATAACCAAAACTCCTCCTTAGCTTGTGCAACCCATAAGAGTTTTGTTAGAAAATACCCATACGCGGTGTTCTGTGTATGAAATCGCGTATATACGCGACTGTCTTTCAGGAAATACGCTTATCCAATTTAAACTTCTAAATTTAAGTAGATCTAATCTTTTGAGAGGCAGAGACAATTCCTTGCTTCTGTCTGAATGCTTCCCTGAAAATATGAGAGGAGATAGATAGGACAAAGTAGCTATGTTTTCAAGTGTAATCCAACATTTGTAGCATAAGTGCATCAATAACCAGGCCTTCAGACTTTTTGCAGCGTCAACAAATTCTTCCCCAGAGGAATTATCATATCAGAACAACTTCTTCAATAGACAATATGTGTCAAACAATCATCCATGTGATCCGATATCACCAAGATATTCAAGATTTATCATGATGTAGCATATGTAGGAAAAAGGTTTCAACCGTGACAAAAATCATCATCAACAAAATCTGCATGATCTATCCTTATTTCTGAATCACAAGACTTCCATCTTATCCATGTGTGAAAACAACAGATACTCTTCATACAAAGTAAACAAGGCTCATCCATAAACTCATCATAAGAAACCATGTATCATGTCATCATCATTTGAGAACTAAGGAATAAGCAGATATAATTCCAACAACGCAATCATGAGTAGTTAGACTGATGCTTCCCCTGGACCTGTACTCCTGTTCTTGAGCTGAATCACTTTTTTCCTTAACAGAAAAGCATACGCTTCTTTCTCCAAAGGAACTCGCGTGTATACGGGGCTTTTGTTCATGAAACCTGCATATGGAAGGTGAAATACTAAAAATTTCACACCTTCATCTCCCCCTAAATTTGTACCACCTGTACCTGTCTTCTTCACATCAGATGCACTGTCGGAAATAAACATAACCAGAATTACCAAACCAACCATGGGAATCATCATACATTTCTCCCCCTGTGATGATACATTACTAATCCCTAGAATGTATCTCACATCATTCTGCAGTCATTATGAAAAGTAGGCTTTAGAAGCGGATGACTGCAGTAGGGTCAATATTCCCTACGTTTCTGATCGGTCCTCCTTCTTTTTCCAGCTTTGCTTGAACTTTCATTTTGTGTGCTGGAAATTATGAAATTTCTCAGATCTATTCTTCCTACATTATTTCTCTACTTATCCATACTTGTTACAAGCATAACATCTTATGTGACCAGAAAAGTAAGCATAAGGATCATAGTATGTTTTTCTATTCTTTCTTCTATTGCAATCAGCTGCTTTATGACCATACTTGCTGCATGAAAAACAATATCCCTTGAAGACACCAAAGTACCTTTAAGTATGTCTGTTTGTATGTATTTATGAAATGATCTGCTTCTGCAATTGGCTGCAACATGCCCATAATTATGACATTTAAAGCATTCAACATTATTGATGCTTCCATAGTTAGGAGGGAATGATTTCTTTTGAGAGTTCATGATTGTCGGTTGAACTTTTATTTCTTCCAACACTTCAGGTTTTGCATTGATATCCTTTGAATCTTTAGCACTTCCTTGTGAACTAGATTCTCCCTTAACAGTTTCATGAAAACCAAGACCAAATTTAACAGAGGGAGACCTTTGACTACTACGAATATTGTCCAGAATCTTAGTACTATCTTGAAACCTCAAAATTTTATCCTTTTCTTCTAATTTACCTTTTAGAATGTTTACCTCAACCTCCAATTTTTGGCATTGCTTCTTCATACATTCTTCTTTCCTTCTTCCTTCTTATACTTGATCATTCAAGTTTAGAATCTCTTCCTTCAATCCATTTTCTTGTTCTTCAAAAGTTTGTAAAATTTCTTCGTTCTTCTTATTAGATTTTTCCACATATTCTTTGAGGGAGATGATTTCTGATTCAAGTCATTTTTCTTCAAAAGTTTGTAAAAGTTATTCATTCTTCTTATTTGATTTTTCCAGATCTTCTTTGAGGGAGATGATTTCTGCTTCAAGTCTTTCACTTCGATTGGTTACTTTGTCCTGCTATCTTTGATACATTTCTATCCGTTTTCGATACATTTCTATCTGACCATTCATCATATCTATATGTTCTTTCATTCTAGAGATCATTTCTTTGTAGATAGATTCTTGCTTATTAGATAATCTTTGTTGTTCTTCAACTTTACTCTTGAGAGCTTCTTCTAGATCCATAGCATTACTTTTACTATCTTCACCATTGCATGCACAAGAAGGTGAATCACAGGAACAACAGTCAGTACCTGTTTTATCTTCTTCATTTTCTGCTACACATGTTTTCTGAGATATCTCCTTTTGAGAAGCCTTCTTCTTTTGCTTCCTTCCCATTACGACGTATCTCCTTCAAGCGATAAAGAATCTACAGAAGGACCTACTCTGAAACCAATTTTTGGGAAAAATACTGAGAGGTGGGGGTGGGGGGGTCAATCAGTATTTAAGGCTGACTGAAAATTTTTTACTTTTTCTTTCTCTAAAAGCCATACGCTACTTTCCTGAAACCAACTCGCGTATACACTAGGATATCCTTCATCAAACTCACGTATATACATAGATCTTATTACGCATTTAATTCTTTACTTATATCTATGCATCATTCATTCATTAGATGTTTATTTAGCAGTAAGCATGAGCAGTAATAACAGAATAAACAATCACACATAAGCAACACACATGAACACCAAGATTTAAGGTGGAAACCCAAGTCAGGAGAAAACAACCGCTGCCGTCATCTCTGTCTTCAATATTTTATTATAAATAAAACATCTTACAAAAATGTACTAGCGCAGACTCATACCAGCACGCAGGCACCCACTTGCAGAAGGCTACAACCTTCTCTCATTTACCAGCCTCTCCTGGAAGGGAGCTACAACCCCTGCTCTCGTTTACCAGCCTCTCCTGGAAGGGAGCTACGACCCCCTGCTCTCGTTTACCAGCCTCTCCTAGAACGGAGCCACTACCCCCTGCACTCGTTTACCAACTACCACTGGAAGGGAGCTACAACCCCCTCACTAAAGGCTTCGACCTTCAGCACCTCTATGGACAACGTTTCATCAATTTCCATACTGGATCCAAAAGCTTCCATACAACACAACTTGTAGGCTACTTTTCATCATATTTTCAGACTAGACCTACTTCACACATTTAAGCTTAACGTTCATCAAACTGAAACTTATAACCCCATCAATTCATTCATTGAATCATCAACCAATCAACTTGATCTTCACTTAACATAGTCAGCAGCATATTCATCATTCAAACAACCAAGTTCTGTATGAATACATCATTGACAGATAGCAGTAATTCAGCAGAGCATATCAGAAATTTCATACCACATACTTCAGTAAAACCCTAGATTCCATACGCGCTTTTACTTCACTGAACCTGCGTATATACGTGCTTTCATGCACACCAACCCACGTATACTTATGTATTCTTCAGAAAACCCTATCTGTCCATACGCGCTTTTCCTTAAGCAGACCCGCGTATACACACGCTTTTACTGAAGCGAACCTGCGTATACATCTGTAAATTTTCAGGACTGTGCAGCTCTTCAGATCAGATAAACAACTCAGATTTCATCCTTTACTTCAAAAAGTATTTCGCCTCATCTCAGATCTAAACATTCCATGAACAGATCTAGAAAATACATATACATTTCAGATCTAGAGATCCCTCTTCATCATTTTCTTCATAGGTGCATCATAGATTCAGATCTATCAATCAAGAACAGAGTTAATCCATGCAGATCTTCCTTAGAGAGATTTATTCATTCACAACCCTTACTCATGCACACACTTGAACCATGATCTTCTTCTCCTTATATAGATTTAGCCTTTGTCAATACCATGAGTCAAAACCACTCAACTATTAATGGTATTCCTGGACGGGATCAAATAGATATTCCAGTGCTCAATACAATGGGTCAATACCAAGGTAATGTCCCCTTGTTTTATAAATTTATAGCGCAAATGGGCATATGTGACTTGGCACGTACGTTTTCGCGTGCATACGCTACTTCGCCTTAACAAACCCACGTATGCTTTTTGACACATCATATTTATTATTTTTCTGGCACTTACTGGAATTCCTTTCTTCTATTACTTCTGAGCTGATCTGTAGATACATCATCCTTCCTTTTAACACATAGATACATCATCAATAACTTCATCAAGAAGCTTCCATCAAAGTCAATACATTGTATCAAATTGTGGACAATCTCCCCCTTAACTCATCAAGTAGGTTTCCATCAAGGACAACACTCTGCATCATATTGCCAACAGTCTTATTTCATCAAGTAGGTTTCCATCAACTTCATCAAGTAGGTTGCCATCATTCATCAAGTAGGTTTCCATCCAAAGACAACTCATCAAGTCAGTTTCCATCAAGGACAACTTCATCTAGTAGGTTGCCACATCAAGGAAAACACATTGCATCATATTGCCAACATTCTCACTTCATCAAGTAGGTTTCCATCAAGGACAACACATGCCAAAAATCTCATTTCATCAAGTAGGATTCCATCAAGGACAACACCTGCCAACAATCTCCCCCTTTGGACTTAAGGGAAACTTTGATGTTGTTTGATCACCACAACAGATAGATACATTGAATATAATCATCATCATGATATTCTCCCCCTATTCAAACACCATTCTACTCTCCCCCTTTGACATCAAGGGAAAAGGGCAGATCAAAACCAAAACAATGTTTTTCTTCTCATGTAGTCAGAAGAGCTCTGTAGATCTGATGTGCACTGTAGTTAACATGCTCCCCCTGAGTTCATGCTGAATCGTCAAACATATTTTTCAATGAAGTACATGACTGTATGACCTTTCCTATCACCAAGGACTCATACTTATAGCAAAGATCCAACCAAGTGGATTTACATATATGACTCAAGTACCCAATCAAGTGGGTTTACACATTTTGACTCAACTACCTAACCAAGTGGGTTTACAAATTTGAACAAGTCTTTACATGACTGAATATTACAATTTTACATCATAGGTCTCATCATGACCTTTTCATCAAATTAAAAGTATGACTTTTTATAATCAAGACCAAGGAATCTCAAACATGAGATCAGATCACAGTAAATCAAGAGAATGCCAACAATGCATCCTTTCCACAAGACCAATGCTCCCCCTGAAACTATGCATCAATGCATCCTTTCCATACAACCAAAACTCATCCTTAGCTTGTGAAACCCAGAAGAATTTTGTTAGAAAATACCCATACGAGGTTTTTTGTGTATGAACTTGCGTATATACGCGACTGTCTTTCAGGAAATACGCGTATCCAATTTAAACTTCTGAATTTAAGTAGATCTGATCTTCTGAGAGGCAGAGACAATTCCTTGCTTCTGTCTGAATGCTTCCCTAAAAATATGAGAGGAGATAGATAGGACAAAGTAGCTATGTTTCCAAGTGTCATCCAACATTTTTAGCATAAGTGCATCAATAACCAGGCCTTCAGACTTTTTGCAGCGTCAACAAATTCTTCCCCAGAGGAATTATCATATCAGAACAACTTCTTCAATAGACAATATGTATCAAACAATCATCCATGTGATCCGATATCACCAAGATCTTCAATATTTATCATGATTTAGCATGTGTAGGAAAAAGGTTTCAACCTTGGAAAAAATCATCATCAACAAAATCTGCATGATCTATCCTTATTTCTGAATCATAAGACTTCCATCTTATCCATGTGTGAAAATAACAGATACTCTTCATCAAAAGTAAACAGGGCTCATCCATAAACTCATCATAAGAAACCATGTATCATGTCATCATCATTTGAGAACTAAGGAATAAGCAGATATAATGCCAACAATGCAATCATTAGTAGTTAGACTAATGCTCCCCCTGAACCTGTACTCCTGTTCTTGAGCTGAATCATTGTTTTCCTTAACAGAAAAGCATATGCTTATTTCTCCAAAGGAACTCACGTGTATACGCTGATTTTGTTCACGAAACCCACGTATGGAAAGTGAAATACTAAAAATTTCACACCTTCATCTCCCCCTGAATTTGTACCACCTGTACCTGTCTTCTTCACATCAGATGCACTGTCAGAAATAAACATAACCAGAATTACCAAACCAACCATGGGAATCATCATACATTGCTCCGCCTGTGATGATACATTACTAATGCCTAGAATGTATCTCACATCATTCTGCAGCCATTATGAAAAGTAGGCTTTAGAAGCGGATGACTGCAGTAGGGTCAATATTCCCTACGTTTCTGATCGGTCCTCCTTCTTTTTCCAACTTTGCTTGAACTTTCTTGTTGTGTGCTGGAAATTATCCAATTTCTCAGATCTATTCATCCTGCATTATTTTTCTACATGTCCATACTTGTTACAAGCATAACATCTTATGTGACCAGAAAAGTAAGTATAAGGATCATAGTATGTTTTTCTATTCTTTCTTCTTTTGAAATCAGCTGCTTTATGACCATACTTGCTGCATGAAAAAAAATATCCCTTGAAGACACCAAAGTACCTTTCTGTGTAGAATCTGTTTGTATGTAGTAGTGTCCTTACATGATTTCTTTGTATGCCCATATTCACTGACATTTAAACATTGCTTGTGTGATGCTTCTAGTTAGGAGGGAATGATTTGTTTTGAGAGTTCATGATTGTCGGTTGACCTTTTGTTTCTTCCAACACTTTAGGTTGCATTGATATCCTTTGAATCTTTAGCACTTCCTTGTGAACTAGATTCTCCTTTAGCAGTTTCATGAAAACCAAGACCAAATTTATGATTGTGACTACTAAGAATGTTATCCGGAATCTTAGTACTATCTTGAAACCTCAGAGTTTATCCTTTCTTCTAATTTACCTTTGAGAATGTTTACCTCAACCTCCAATTTTTGGCATTGCTTCTTCATACTTTCTTCGACCCTTCTTCCTTCTTCTACTTGATCATTCAGTTTTAAAATCTCTTCTTTCAACCCATTTTCTTGTTCTTCAAAAATTTGTAGGAGTTCTTCATTCTTCTTATTTGATTTTTTTCAGATCTTCTTTGAGGGAGATGATTTCTGCTTCAAGTCCTTTTTCTTCAAATGATTGTAGAAGTTCCTCATTCTTACTATTTGATTCTTCAAGATCTGCTTTCAGAGAGATGATTTATGCTTCAACTCCTTTACTTCGATTGGTTACATTATCGTATTCTCTTTGATACATTTCTATCCGTCTTTGATACATTTCCATCTGACCTTTCATCATATCTATCTATTCTTTCATTCTAGAGATCATTTCTTTGTAGATAGATTCTTTCTTATTAGATGATCTTTGTTGTTCTTCAACTTTAATCTTGAGAGCTTCTTCTAGATCCATAAATTACTTTTACTATCTTCACCATTGCATGCACAAGAAGGTGAATCACAAGAACAACAATCAGTACCTGTTTTATCTTCTTCATTTTCTAGTGCACATGTTTTCTGAGATATCTCCTTTTGAGAATCCTTCTTCTTTTTCTTCCTTCCCATTGCGACGGATCTCCTTCAAGCGATCAAGCTTCTACAGAAGGACCTGCTCTGAAACCAATTGTTGGGAAAAATACTGAGAGGGGGGGGGGGGGGGTGTTTGAATCAGTATCTAAGGCTAAATGAAATTTTTTTACTTTTTCTTTCTCTAAAGTCCATATGCTACTTTCCTGAAACCAAGTCGTGTATACACGCAGATATCCTTCATAAAACTCACGTATATACAGAGATCTTATTATGCATTTAATTCTTTACTTAGATCTATGCATCATTCAATCAACAGATGTTTAGTTAGCAGTAAGCATGAGTTGTAATAACAGAATAAACAATCACACATAAGCAACACACATGAACACCAGGATTTAAGGTGGAAACCCAAGTCGGGAGAAAACCACCGCTGCCGTCGTCTCTGTATTCAATATTTTATTATAAAGAAAACATCTTACAACAATGTACTAGTTCAAACTCATACCAGCACGTAGGCACCCACCTGCAGAAGGCTACAACCTTCTCTCGTTTACCAGCCTCTCCTGGAAGGGAGCTACAACCCCCTGATCTCGTTTACCAGCCTCTCCTGGAAGGGAGCTACGACCCCCTGCTCTCCTTTACCAGCCTCTCCTCGAAGGCAGCCACTACCCCCTGCACTCGTTTACCAGCTACCACTGGAAGGGAGCTACAGACCCCTCACTGAAGGCTTTGACCTTCAGCACCTCTGTGGACCACGTTTCATCAATTTTCATACTGGATCCAACAGCTTCCATACAACACAACTTGTAGGCTACTTTTTATCATATTTTTAGACTAGACCCACTTCACACATTTAAGCTCAACATTCATGAAACTGAAACTTATGACCCCATCAATTCATTCATTGAATCATTAACCAATCAACTTGATCTTCAATTAACATAGTCAGCAGCATATTCATCATTCAAAAAACCCACTTCTGTATGAATACCTCATTGATAGATAGTAGTAAATCATCAGAACAGATCAGACATTTCATACCACATACTTCAGTAAAACCCTAGATTCCATACACGCTTTTACTTCACTGAACCTGCGTATATACGTGATTTCATGCACACCAACCCGCATATACTTATGTATTCTTCAGAAAACCCTATCTGGCCATACACGCTTTTCCTTAAGCAGACCCGCGTATACACGCACTTTTACTGACGCGAACCTCCGTATACATCTGTAACTTTTCAGGACTGTGCAGCTCTTCAGATCATATAAACAACTCAGATTTCATCCTTTACTTCAGAAAGTATTTCGCCTCATCTCAGATCTAAACATTCCATGAACAGATCTAGAAAATACATATACATTTTAGATCTAGAGATCCCTCTTCATCATTTTCTTCATAGGTGAATCATAGATTCAGATCTATCAATCAAGAACAAAGTTCATCCATGCAGATCTTCCTTAGATAGATTTACTCATTCACAACCCTTACTCATGCACACACTTGCACCATGATCTTCTTCTCCTTATATAGATTTAGCCTTTGTCAATACCATGAGTCAAAACCACTCAACTACTAATGGTATTCCTGGACGGGATCAAATAGATATTCCAACGCTCAATACAATGGGTCAAGACCAAGGTAATGTCCCCTGGTTTTATAAATTTAGAGCGCAAATGGGCATAGGGGACTTGGCACGTACTTTTCCACGTGCATACGCTACTTCACCTTAACAAACCCGCGTATGCTTTGTGACACATCATATTTATCATTTTTCTGACACTTACTGGAATTCCTTTCTTCTGTTACTTCTGAGCTGATCTGTAGATACATCATCCTTCCTTTTAACACATAGATACATCATCAATAACTTCATCAAGCAGGTTCCATCAAATTCAATACATTATATCACATTGCCAACAATCTCCCCCTTAACTCATCAAGTAGGTTTCCATCAAAGACAACACTCTGCATCATATTTCCAACAGTCTTATTTCATCAAGTAGGTTTCCATCAACTTCATCAAGTAGGTTTCCATCATTCATCAAGTAGGTTTCCATCCAAAGACAACTCATCAAGTCAGTTTCCTTGAAGGAAAACTTCATCTAGTAGGTTGCCACATTAAGGACAACACATTGCATCATATTGCCAACATTCTCACTTCATCAAGTAGGTTGCCATCAAGGACAACACATGCCAACAATCTCATTTCATCAAGTAGGTTTCCATCAAGAACAACACATGCCAACAATCTCCCCCTTTGGACTTGATGGCAACTTTGGTGGTGTTTGATCACCACAACAAATAGATACATTGAATATAATCATCATCATGATATTCTCCCCCTATTCAACCACCATGCTACTCTCCCCCTTTGACATCAAGGGCAAAGGGCAGATCAAAACCAAAACAAGGTTTTTCTTCTCATGTAGTCAGAAGAGCTCTGTAGATCTGATGTGCACTGTAGTTACCATGCTCCCCCTGAGTTCATGCTGAATTTCAAACATATTTTTCAATGAAGTACATGACTCTATGACCTTTCCTATCACCAAGGACTCATACTTATAGCAAAGATCCAACCAAGTGGATTTACATATATGAATCAAGTACCCAATCAAGTGGGTTTACACATTTTGACTTAACTACCCAACCAAGTGGGTTTACAAATTTGAACAAGTCCTTACATGACTGAATATTACAATTTTACATCATAAGTCTCATCATGACCTTTTCATCAAATTAAATGTATGACTTTTTATAATCAAGACCGTGGAATCTCAAACATGAGATCAGATCACAGTAAATCAAGAGAATGCCAACAATGCATCCTTTCCACAAGACCAATTCTCCCCCTGAAACTATGCATCAGTGCATCCTTTCCATATAACCAAAACTCCTCCTTAGCTTGTGCAACCCAGAAGAATTTTGTTAGCAAATACCCATACGCAGTTTTCTGTGTATGAACTCACGTATATACGCGACTGTCTTTCAGGAAATACGCGTATCCAATTTAAACTTCTAAATTTAAGTATATTTGATCTTTTGAGAGGCAGAGACAATTCCTAGCGTCTCTCTGAATTCTTCCCTGAAAATATGTGAGGAGATAGATAGGACAAAGTAGCTATGTTTTCAAGTGTCATCCAACATTTGTAGCATAAGTGCATCAATAACCAAGCCTTCAGAATTTTTGCAGCGTCAACAAATTCTTCCCCAGAGGAATTATCATATCAGAACAACTTCTTCAATAGACAATATGTGTCAAAAAATCATCCATGTGATCTGATATCACCAAGATCTTCAAGATTTATCATGATGTACCATGTGTAGGAAATAAGTTTCAACCATGACAAAAATCATCATCAACAAAATCTGCATGATCTATCCTTAGTTCTGAATCATAAGACTTCCATATTATCCATGTGTGAAAACAACGGATACTCTTCATCAAAAGTAAATAGGGCTCATCCATAAACTCATCATAAGACACCATGTATCATGTCATCATCATTTGAGAACTAAGGAATAATCAGATATAATGCCAACAATGCAATCATTAGTAGTTAGACTGATGCTCCCCCTGAACCTGTACTCTTGTTCTTGAGCTGAATCATTGTTTTCCTTAACAGAAAAGCATACGCTTCTTTCTCCAAAGGAACTCGTGTGTATACGCGGCTTTTGTTCATGAAACCCGCGTATGGAAAGTGAAATACTAAAAATTTCACACCTTCATCTCCCCCTGAATTTGTACCACCTGTACCTGTCTTCTTCACATCAGATGCACTGTCAGAAATAAACATAACCATAATTACCAAACCAACCATGGGAATCATCATACATTGCTCCCCCTGTGATGATACATTACTAATCCCTAGAATGTATCTCACATCATTCTGCATTCATTATGAAAATTAGGCTTTAGAAGCGGATGACTGCAGTAGGGTCAATATTCCCTACGTTTCTGACCCATCCTCCTTATTTTTCCAGCTTTGCTTGAACTTTCTTTCTGTGTGCTGGAAATTATCCAATTTCTCAGATCTATTCATCCTGCATTCTTTTTCTACATGTCCATACTTGTTACAAGCATAACATCTTATGTGACCATAAAAGTAAGCATAAGGATCATAGTATGTTTTTCTATTCTTTCTTCTATTGCAATCAGCTGCTTTATGACCATACTTGCTGCATGAAAAAAAATATCCCTTGAAGACACGAAAGTACCTTTCTATGTAGAATCTGTTTGTATGTGACTGAAATGATCTACTTCTGCAATTGGCTGCAACATGCCCATAATTATGACATTTAAAGCTTTCAACATTATTGATGGTTCTATAGTTAGGAGGGAATATGATTTCTTTTGAGAGTTCATGATTGTCGGTTGATCTTTTGTTTCTTCCAACACTTTAGGTTTTGCATTGATATCCTTTGAATCTTTAGCACTTCCTTGTGAACTAGATTCTCCTTTAACATTTTCATGAAAACCAAGACCAAATTTAACGGAGGGAGATCTTTGACTACTAAGAATGTTATCCAGAATCTTAGTACTATCTTGAAACCTCAAGAGTTTATCCTTTTCTTCTAATTTACCTTTTAGAATGTTTACCTCAACCTCCAATTTTTGGCATTGCTTCTTCATACTTTCTTCGACCCTATTCCTTCTTCTACTTGATCATTCAAATGTTTTAAAATCTCTTTCAACTCCATTTTCTTGTTCTTCAAAAATTTTAGAAGTTCTTCATTCTTCTTGTTTGATTTTTTCAGATCTTCTTTGAGGGAGACGATTTCTGCTTCAAGTCCTTTTTCTTCAAATGATTGTAGAAGTTCCTCATTATTATTATTTGATGCTTCGAGATATGCTTTCAGAGAGATGATTTCTGCTTCAAGTCCTTTACTTCGATTGGTTATATTATCATATTGTCTTTGATACATTTCTATCCGTCTTTGATACATTTCCATCTGACCATTCATCATATCTATCTGTTCTTTCATTCTAGAGATCATTTCTTTGTAGATAGATTCTTGCTTATTAGATGATATTTTTTGTTCTTCAACTTTAATCTTGAGAGCTTCTTCTAGATCCATAACATTACTTTTACTATCTTCACCATTGCATGCACAAGAAGGTGAATCACAAGAAAAACAGTCAGTACCTGTTTTATCTTCTTCATTTTCTGCTGCACATGTTTTCTGAGATATCTCCTTTTGAGAAGCCTTCTTCTTTTGCTTCCTTCCCATTGCGACGAATCTCCTTCAAGCGATCAAGCTTCTACAGAAGGACCTGCTCTGAAACGAATTGTTGGGAAAAATACTGAGAGGGGGGGGGGGGGGGTGAATAAGTATTTAAGGTCAATTTAAAATTCTTTTTACTTTTTCTTCTCTATGTGCTGCATACTACTTCTCCCGAAAACCAACTCGCGTATACACGTGGATATCCTTCATAAAACTCGCGTATATACAGAGATATTTCTATGCATTTAATTCTTTACTTAGATCTATGCATCTTTCATTCATCAGATGTTTAGTTAGCAGTAAGCATGAGCAGTAATAACAGAATAAACCATCACACATAAGCAACACACATGAACACCAGGATTTAAGGTGGAAACCCAAGTCAGGAGAAAACCACCGCTGTCGTCGTCTCTGTCTTCAATATTTTATTTTACAGAAAACATCTTACAACAATGTACTGGCGCAGACTCATACCAGCATGCAGGCACCCACCTGCAGGAGGCTACAACCTTCTCTAATTTACCATCCTCTCCTGGAAGGGAGCTACAACCCCCTGCTCTCGTTTACCAGCCTCTCCTGGAAGGGAGCTATGACCCCCTGCTCTCGTTTACCAGCCTCTCCTGGAAGGGAGCCACTACCCCCTGCACTCATTTACCAGCTACCACTGGAAGGGAGCTACAACCCCCTCAGTGAAGGCTTCGACCTTTAGCACCTCTGCAGACCACGTTTCATCAATTTTCATACTGGATCCAACAGCTTCCATACAACACAACTTGTAGGCCACTTTTCATCATATTTTCAGACTAGACCCACTTCACACATTTAAGCTCAACATTCATCAAACTGAAACTTATAACCCCATCAATTCATTCATTGAATCATCAACCAATCAACTTGATCTTCAATTAACATAGTCAGCAGCATATTAATCATTCAAACAACCCAGTTCTGTATGAATACATCTTTGAAAGATAGAAGTAAATCAGCAGAACAGATCAGACATTTCATACCACATACTTCAGTAAAACCCTAGATTCCATACGCGCTTTTACTTCACTGAACCTACGTATATACGCGCTTTCATGCACACCAACCCACGTATACTTATGTATTCTTCAGAAAACCCTATCTGTCCATATGCGCTTTTCCTTAAGCAGACCCGTGTATACACGCGCTTTTACTGAAGCGAACCTGCGTATACATCTGTAACTTTTCAGGACTGTGCAGTTCTTCAGGTCAGATAAACAACTTAGATTTCATCCTTTACTTCAGAAAGTATTTTGCCTCATCTCAGATCTAAACATTCCATGAACAGATCTCGAAAATACATATACATTTCAGATCTAGAGATCCCTCTTCATCATTTTTCTCATAGGTGCATCATAGATTCAGATCTATCAATCAAGAACAGAGTTCATCCATGCCGATTTTCCTTAGAGAGATTTATTCATTCACAACCCTTACTCATGCACACACTTGCACCATGATCTTCTTCTCCTTATATAGATTTAGCCTTTGTCAATACCATGAGTCAAAACCACTCAACTACTAATGGTATTCCTGGACGGGATCAAATAGATATTCCAGCGCTCAATACAATGGGTCAATACCAAGGTAATGTCCCCTGGTTTTATAAATTTAGAGCACAAATGGGCATACGTGACTTGGCACGTACTTTTCCGCGTGCATACGCTACTTCGCCTTAACAAACCCGCGTATGCTTTGTGACACATCATATTTATCATTTTTCTGGCACTTACTTGAATTCCTTTCTTCTGTTACTTCTAAGCTGATCTGTAGATACACCATCCTTCCTTTTAACACATAGATACATCATCAATAACTTCATCAAGCAGGTTCAATCAAATTCAATACATTGTATCACATTTCCAAAAATCTCCCCCTTAACTCATCAAGTAGGTTATCAAGGACAACACTCTGCATCATATTTCCAAGAGTCTTATTTCATCAAGTAGGTTTCCATCCAAAGACAACTCATCAAGTCAGTTTCCATCAAGGACAACTTCATCTAGTAGGTTGCCACATCAAGGACAACACATTGCATCATATTGCCAACATTCTCACTTCATCAAGTAGGTTTCCATCAAGGACAACACATGCCAACAATCGCATTTCATAAAGTAGGTTGCCATCAAGGACAACACATGCCAACAATCTCCCCCTTTGGACTTGATGGCAACTTTGATGGTGTTTCATCACCACAACAGATAGATACATTGAATATAATCATCATCATGATATTCTCCCCCTATTCAAACACCATGCTACTCTCCTCCTTTGACATCAAGGGCAAAGGGCGGATCAAAACCAAAACAAGGTTTTTCTTCTCATGTAGTCAGAAGAGCTCTGTAGATCTGATGTGCACTGTAGTTACCATGCTCCCCCTGAGTTCATGCTGAATCTTCAAACATATTTTTCAATGAAGTACATGACTCTATGACCTTTCCTATCACCAAGGACTCATACTTGCAGCAAAGATCCGACCAAGTGGATTTACATATATGACTCAAGTACCCAATCAAGTGGGTTTACAAATTTTGACTCAACTACCCAACCAAGTGGGTTTACAAATTTGAAAAAGTCCTTACCTGATTGAATATTACAAATTTACATCATAAGTCTCATCATGACATTTTCATCAAATTACAAGTATGAATTTTTATAATCAAGACCAAGGAATCTCAAACATGAGATCAGATCATAGCAAATCAAGAGAATGCCAACAATGCATCCTTTCCACAAGACCAATGCTCCCCCTCAAACTATGCATCAATGCATCATTTCCATATAACCAAAACTCCTCCTTAGCTTGTGCAACCCAGAAGAATTTTGTTAGAAAATACCCATATGCAGTTTTCTGTGTATGAACTCGCGTATATACGCTATTGTATTTCAGGAAATACGCGTATCCAATTTAAACTTTTGAATATAAGTAGATCTGATCTTCTGAGAGGCAGAGACAATTCCTAGCTTCTGTCTGAATGCTTCCCTGAAAATATGAGAGGAGATAGATAGGACAAAGTAGCTATGTTTTCAAGTGTCATCCAACATTTGTAGCATAAGTGCATCAATAACCAGGCCTTCAGATTTTTTGCAGCATCAACAAATTCTTCCCCAGAGGAATTATCATATCAGAACAACTTCTTCAATAGACAATATGTGTCAAACAATCATCCATGTGATCCGATATCAACAAGATCTTCAATATTTATCATGATGTAGCACGTGTAGGAAAAAGATTTCAACCATGACAAAAATCATCATCAACAAAATCTGCATGATCTATCCTTATTTCTGAATCATAAGACTTCCATCTTATCCATGTGTGAAAAGAACAGATACTCTTCATCAAAAGTAAACAGGGCTCATCCATAAACTCGTCATAAGAAACCATCTATCATGTCATCATTCTTTTGAGAACTAAGGAATAAGCAGATATAATGCCAACAATGCAATCATTAGTAGTTAGACTGATGCTCCCCCTAAACCTGTACTGTTGTTCTTGAGCTGAATCACTGTTTTCCTTAACATAAAATCATACGCTTCTTTCTCCAAAGGAACTCGTGTGTATACGCGGCTTTTTTTCACGAAACCCGCGTAGGGAAAGTGAAATACTAAAAATTTCACACCTTCATCTCCCCCTGAATTTGTACCACCTGTACCTGTCTTCTTCACATCAGATGCACTGTCAGAAATAAACATAACCAGAATTACCAAACCAACCATGGGAATCATCATACATTACTCCCCCTGTGATGATACATTAATAATCCCTAGAATGTATCTCACATCATTCTGCAGTCATTATGAAAAGTAGGCTTTAGAAGCGGATGAGTGTAGTAGGGTCAATATTCCCTACGTTTCTGACCGATCCTCCTTATTTTTCCATCTTTTCTTGAACTTTCTTTTTGTGTGCTGGAAATTATCCAATTTCTCATATCTATTCATCCTGCATTCTTTTTCTACATGTCCATACTTGTTACAAGAATAACACCTTATGTGACCAAAAAAGTAAGCATAAGGATCATAGTATGTTTTTCTATTCTTTCTTCTATTGCAATCAGCTACTTTATGACCATGATTGTTTTATGAAAATAATATCTCTAAGACAATTTAAAGGTCTTTCGTGTAGAATCTGTTTGCATAGATCAAATGATTCTATTTGAATTGTCAACATGCTCATGATTATGATGATTAAAGCATTCAACATATTGATGCTTTCTATAGTTAGAGGGAATGATTTGTTTTGAGAGTCTGAAATGATTGTCGGTTGACCTTTTGCTTCTTCCAGACTTTAGGTTTTGCATTGATATCCTTTAACTTTTGCACTTCCTTTTCGTGAACTAGATTCTCCTTTAATGCCTACGAACCAAGAGAAAATTATAAATTGGTAGGAGACCTTTGACTACTAAGAATATTGTCCAGAATCTTAGTACTATCTTGAAACCTAAAGAGTTTATCTTTTTCTTCTAATTTACCTTTCAAAATATTTACCTCAACCTCCAATCTTTGGCATTGCTTCTTCATACTTTCTTCGACCCTTCTTCCTTCTTCTACTTGATCATTCAGTTTTAAAATCTCTTCTTTCAACCCATTTTCTTGTTCTTCAAAAATTTGTAGAAGTTCTTCATTCTTCTTATTTGATTTTTTCAGATCTTCTTTGAGGGAGATGATTTCTGCTTCAAGTCCTTTTTCTTCAAATGATTGTAGAAGTTCCTCATTCTTATTATTTGATGCTTCGAGATCTACTTTCAGAGAGATGATTTCTGCTTCAATTCCTTTACTTCGATTGGTTACGTTATCGTATTGTCTTTGATACATTTCTATCCCTCTTTGATACATTTCCATCTAACCATTCATCATATCTAATCGCTCTTCTTCATCTTCTACATCATTGTAGATAGATTCTTGTTTATTGATGATCTTTATGTTCTACACGAATTTGAGAGCTTCTAGATCCCAAACATTACTTTTACTATCTTGACCATTGCATGCACAAGAGAGTGAATCACAAGAACAATAATCAGTACCTGTTTTATCTTCTTCATTTTCTGCCGCACATGATTTTTCAGATATCTCCTTTTCATTAGCCTTCTTCTTTTGCCTTCTTCCCATTGCGACGGATCTCCTTCAAGCGATCAAGCTTTTGCAGAAGGACCCGCTTTGATACCAATTGTTGGGAAAATATTGGTGAGGGGGTGAACGTTGTTTATCACCTCAATTTTTTTACTTTTTCTTCTCTAAATCCATAATACTTTCTTTAAACCAACTCAATGATACACATGATATCTATAAACTTATATGTTGTTAAAGATCTATATGCATCAATTCTTTTGACAGTAGATTTATATCATTCATTCATCGTATGTTTAGTTAACAGTAAGTATAGAGTTAATGGCTAATAAACCATCACACATATAAAATACACATAGTCGTAGATTTATGGAACCTTGTTAGAGAAAACCATCATTGCTGCCTCTGCCTTCACATTTATTATAAAGAAAACATCTTACGACAATGTACTGGTGCATACTCATACCATCACGCCGGCACCCACCTGCAGAAGGTTACAACCTTCTCTCGTTTACCAGCCTCTCCTGGAAGGGAGCTACAACCCCCTGCTCTTGTTTACCAACCTCTCCTGGAAGGGAGCTAAGACCCCATGCTCTCGTTTACCAGCCTCTCCTGGAAGGGAGCCACTACCCCCTACACTCGTTTACCAGCTACCACTGGAAGGGAGCTACAACCCCCTCACTGAAGGCTTCGACCTTCAGCACCTTTACGGACCACATTTCATGAATTTTCATATTGGATCCAACAGCTTCCATACAACACAACTTGTAGGCCACTTTTTATCATATTTTCAGACTGGACCCACTTCACACATTTAAGCTCAACATTCATCAAACTGAAACTTATAACCCCATCAATTCATTCATTGAATCATCAACCAATCAACTTGATCTTCAATTAACATCGTCAGCAGCATATTCATCATTCAAACAACCCAGTTCTGTATGAATACATCATTGATAGATAGCAGTAAATCAGCAGAACAGATCAAACATTTGATCCCACATACTTCAGTAAAACCCTAGATTCCATACGCGCTTTTACTTCACTGAACCTGCGTATATACGCGCTTTCATGCACACCAACCCGCGTATACTTCTGTATTCTTCAGAGAACCCTATCTGTCCATATGCGCTTTTCCTTAAGCAGACCCGCGTATACACGCGCTTTTACTGAAGCGAACCTGTGTATACATCTATAACTTTTCAGGACTGTGCAGCTCTTCAGATCAGATAAACAAATCAGATTTCATCCTTTACTTCAGAAAGTATTTCGCCTCATCTCAGATCTAAACATTCCATGATCAGATCTAGAAAATACATATACATTTCAGATCTAGAGATCCCTCTTCATCATTTTCTTCATAGGTGCATCATAGATTCAGATCTATCAATCAAGAATAGATTTCATCCATGCACTTCTTCCTTAGAGATATTTATTCATTCACAACCCTTACTCATGCACACACTTGCCCCATGATCTTCTTCTCCTTATATATATTTAGCCTTTGTCAATACCATGAGTCAAAACCACTCAAATACTAATGGTATTCCTGGACGGGATCGAATAGATATTCCAGTGCTCAATACAATGGGTCAATACCAAGGTAATGTCCCCTGGTTTTATAAATCTAGAGCACAAATGGGCATACGCGACTTGGCACGTACTTTTCCGCGTGCATATGCTACTTCGCCTTAACAAACCCGTGTATGCTTTTTGACACATCATATTTATCATTTTTCTGGCACTTACTGGAATTCCTTTCTTCTGTTACTTCTGAGCTGATCTGTAGATACATCATCCTTCCTTTTAATGCATAGATACATCATCAATAACTTCATCAAGTAGGTTCCATCAAAGTCTATACATTGTATCACATTGCCAACAATCTCCCCCTTAACTCATCAGGTAGATTTCCATCAAGGACAACACTCTGCATCATATTGCCAACAGTCTTATTTCATCAAGTAGGTTGCCATCAACTTCATCAAGTAGGCTTCCATCATTCATCAAGTAGGTTTCCATCCAAAGACAACTCATCAAGTCAGTTTCCATCAAGGACAACTTCATCTAGTGGGTTGCCACATCAAGGACAACACATTGCATCATATTGCCAACATTCTCACTTCATCAAGTAGGTTGCCATCAAGGAAAACACATGCCAAAAATCTCATTTCATCAAGTAGGTTTCCATCAAGGACAACACATGCCAACATCCCAGCCATCTTCGTCTATCACCGCCCCTCACCAAATGACTACTCTTCCTACCGCTGAGGTGAATTCTATGCAGACCTCACAAAAACCTAGCGGGAAAAATAAGGAGAACAAGAAAAAGACATCTTCTTCGGAAGAGCAGTCAGATAATCAGAATAACCCTAATCAGAAAAAGGCTGCCAAAAATGACAAAGGGAAGGATAAACCCATGAAATTTCCTTTCAAGATCTGTGCGGAGGACCACTTGACATACAAATGTCCTTGACTATAGGAATGCACCAATTTTATTGCCAACAAGGATTCTGGGTGAACACCTGTCGTTCTTCATAATCCTTTCCCTAATAAGCAGCAGCAACATCAACACATGGTTGACAATCTGCCACAACCCCATCAACGGGGCAATGGTGGTTCGCATCCTTCTGGCGAAGGACCATCCGCCATTTATGGAATTGAGAGTGTTGAACTTCAAACTCGAGCCAAGCTTTATGGAAATCCTACCATAGATGCTCAAGAACCTAGTACTAGTTCAAATCCACCGCCGCCCAATGATTTGTATATCGAACGGCCTACTGTTGAACCCGTGATTCATCCCCGCAAAGGGACACTTCGATGCACAACTCATAACACCTCTTCACGTGCAGCCCAAAACTACAACATTGTAGAAGATTTGGTGCGAGCACCATCAGCTATGTCTTCTCTCAAAGTATTACAAAACTTTCTAGCACAAACGAAAGCCTTGCTTTCAGCCATTGGTGGAATAGACCCCCAAGATTCCATACTATTTATGATTGATATGGAAAATTTTAAACCTCGCCTCTCACACCAACTCGGATTCCAGGTGCAGGTTGTGTCGAAAGGGAGACCAATCCATCGCACTGTCGTAGACGAAGGTGCTTCGACCTGCGTTATGTCACAAGCTTGCTGGCTCAATTTAGGTTCTCCTACCCTCACCCCGCCATCGAATTCCATCAAAGCTTTCGATGGCCACACGTTCCTCCCAAAAGGATACCTTTCTAGCTTTCCCATAACTTTGAGTGGGAAAATGGTAAACGTAGACGTTGAAGTCATAGAGCGCCATCTAGACTATAATCTATTTCTTGGTTGCAGTTGGTCTTATGCCATGACTGCCATTGTGTCTTCGGTCTTCCGACTCATCCTATTTCCATTGGATGGGAAAATAGTCACAGTGGATTAGCTATCCTTCTGCACCCCTGATTATGCCATGTTACCAAGTAGCACTGTACCCCTAATAGGAGGCTTTCCTGACTCTTACGTCAGTACCGGGACTGGTCTTCTGAAGGAATCTTCCCTACTGGGTTGTTTTCCTCTCCTGCTGCCACAGATCCCAAACATGGTTGCAATGATATCCACCACTTTGGATGGCTCTATCGACCCATGGATCATTCCGGAACCTTCAGACATTGATTCCTACGGAGATTAGATGCCGCTCTCACCGGCCGAGTTGGCTTACCAAGCCATTCAAATCACATCTGAAACCTCCACTGTTATGGTTTCGACCAACGGTACAAACCTCCCGCCCATCACAGTTCTCTCCAAGGATTTCCTTAATGAAGTCTTGCCTATAGACGAAGCTATTTGAGAGATCATGTCTCTAGAAGAACGACCTTGGGGAGAGTTTCACCATCGTGCTTCGATGATTGACTCAGAGACGATAAAAATTGAAATCCCATATTTTGACCAACCTAAGATGGTTCCCTCCGCTTACACGACTGTTCAAACTATCAATTCAGAAGGGAACATGGGTAATATTTCTAAGACAATGCTCATTGATATCTCGGTCAAAACGGGTATCATGGAAAATATTCAGATTGGAGCCGACTGCAATCTTGAGGAAATTGCGTGCTTCACATCCCTTTTCAAGGAATTCCGCGATCTATTTGCTTGGTCTTATGATGAAATGCCCGACATAGACCCATCTATCGTCGAGCACGAAATCAAGATTTATGACAATTCCAAATCAGTTCGGCAACGACTCAGACCTGTCCACCCGAGCAAAGCAGCCACCATCAAGATTGAGGTAGAAAAACTTTTAAATGCTAGTTTCATCTATCTCGTTCCTTTAATAGAATGGGTTTCCAATCCGGTTCCCGTTGATAAAAAGAAAGGCGCCACTCGAGTTTGCGTTGACTATTGCGATCTGAACACCGCTTGTCCCAAAGACAATTATCCTACACCGTTCATTGATCAGATTCTCGACGATTGTGCCGAATGCGAATATTTTTCCTTCATGGATGGATTCTCGGGCTATAACCATATTGCAATTAAAAAATATGACCAGCATAAAACTGCCTTCATCTGTCCTTGGGGCAAATTTTCGTATCGAAAACTCCCATTTTGTTTGAAGAATGCTGGAGCAAATTTTCAGCAGGCTATGGACTACGCTTTTCATGACATTCGACATATTGTACAGGCTTACTTGGATGACCTTCCAGCCCATTCCAAGAAACGACATGATCACCTTGCTCATCTAAAAGAAATTTTTGCTAGGTGCAGATTCTACAATATACGTTTGAATCCTCATAAATGCATATTTATGGTCGAGTCCAGACGTCTGTTAGGTTTCATTGTCTCCAAGCACGGGATTAGGGTTGATCCCAATAAGGTTAAGGAAATTTTTGAATTGTCGGCACCACAATCCATCCTTCAACTCTAACGTTTGCAAGGGAAGGAAAAATTTTTATGTCGTTTCATCGTTAACTATGCCGAGATGATGAAAGGATTCATGCGATTATTGAAGAAAGGAACACTATATTTGTGGGATGACCAAGCTCAATGGTCATTTGATGCTTTAAAACATGCACTTGTTTCAGCCCCACTCCTTAGTGCCACTGATTACTCACGCGACTTTCTCCTCTACCTGGCTGCCACACCGTCCTCACTTGGAATGGTTTTTGTTCAAGTACACAATGACGAAAGTGAAATGTGATATACTATTTGTCCAAAGGTCTAATCGGACCTGAATTACATTATTCACATGCGGATAAACTTTCTCTGGCGGTAGTTTTTGCTGTCACCCGACTCCGACACTATATATTGTTGCGACAGACTACGATTATTGCTTTGGAGAATCCCATGTGACATATCTTGTCTAGACAAATTATTGGAGGAAAATATTCCAAATGGATCGTAATCCTCCAGCAATTTGATTTGGTCTTCACGGCTACCAAAGCAAAGAAATCCCTTGTCTTCACTGAATTATTATCGGATCTTCCCTGAATCGACCCAGGAGAAGTAGCTCATGATCCATTTCCTGATGAATCTGTATACTTGGTCGATTCTTCGAACCCATGGTATGGAGAAATTTTGGTGTACCTACAAACCCAATGCTTCCACCCAACTCTCACGTCCGACGACTGTCGTCGTATCCGCCACCAAGCAAAGCACTACCTCGTGCTAAACGATACACTATATCGCCTTGGTGCTGATAATATTCTCCGACGTTGTCTCACTTTCAATGACGCAAAACGCGTTTTGAATAACTGCCACGCAGTGGCATGCGGTGGTCATCTTTCGAGCATAGCTACTGCCCAAAAAATCTTGCGCACAGGTTACTATTGGCCCACTTTGTTTAAAGACTGCATTGGAGTGGTCCAGAAGTGCCATCCATGTCAAATTTTCACAAAGAAAATGCGCGCTCATCCTTCCCCCCTTCATCCGGTTATCTCCATCGATCCTTTCGCTAAATGGGGAATTGACCTCGTCATCTGCAATCCCACTTCATAAAATGGACACAACTACATCGTGGTTTCGGTCGACTATTTTACGAAATTGGCAGAAGCCCTTCCTACTTTCAAGGCCGATGGTGAAATCGTCGCTCTCTTCCTATTCAATCAGGTAATCTGTCGGTTCGACGTACCCCTATCTATTGTCACAGATCATGGATCCCACTTCCAGAATCATATGATAACTGAATTAACATCCATGCTAGGTTACCGTCAAGATCATTCTTCGTCTTATTACCCTCAAGCTAATGGTCAAGTCGAAGCCGTAAATGGCGTCCTCAAAACCATGATTCGTCGATTGTTCGGAAACCATAAAACCACATGGCATCAGAAGTTGTATTCCGCGTTATGGGCATACCGAACATCAGTCAAAAATGCCACAGGCTTCACACCATTCCAAATTCCATCACTCAAACTTGCCGTTGAACTCTTTCCTGGCACCACCGCCACAAAAGAGTGCTTGCTCTCACTCGATCATTTGGACGAACCTCGTCGATATGCTACACTAGCACTCGAAGCTCACCAGCCCCGATTCAAGGCTCAATATGACAAATATGTCAAGCCTCGTTCTTTCCAAGAGGGAGATCTTGTTCTACTTTATGATTAGAAATATGACCTCTTGGGGGCAGGAACACTCCAACCATTATGGCTTGGTCCTTACATCATCACTAAAGTCCTCTCAAAGGGAGCTTACAAACTTCAGGACTGTAATGGAATTCCACTCGCGGAGCCCCGCAATGGGCTCTATTTAAAGAAGTATTTTGCCTAGTTTCGCACTAGGCATATGCTTTTTAATTTTATGTATATAAGTTTTTCTTATTGTTTTGATGTCTCTGGATATTTTTTGGTTTTCGCGGTGTTTTTTCTCATCTAATATTTTTCTTTCACACAGATGTTGTCACCCTCTTTATCATACGTCGGATATCCGGACGGTGCTAGTAGTCACACTAGACGCATTGCTTCAACTGCTTGGGTTCTCTACACTCTTGAGTCAGACCTCCTTGGTTCTGGGGGAATCTTCCTGGGTAGCGCCACCAATAATGTTGCCAAGTACATGTCAGTGATCCAACTCCCCACGGAAGCGGCATCTCATGACATCTCCAATTTAGTGGTCAGGTTAGATTCCCAACTCGTCATTATGTAGTTAAACAATCATTACCATGTCCTTCATCCAGTCTTGTTGCGTTATTTTTTAAGAGTGTGACTTTTAGAACGTCAATTTCAAACAATCACATTTGAGCACATTCCTAGAGAATTTAATACATTAGCCGATTCTTTGGCAAACTATGTGTTAGATTGGCATTTTTCACATTTACTATAAAAGATTTACTCATGAGTATATATATTTTTATCCCATTGAAAATACATAAAAAAATACAAAACACAAAATCACCAAAAAAGTATGTATATATATATGTCATGTCCAGAACAATAGTTACATCAAAAAATCTTCCAAAACTTGGGTGTTTTACAAAAATTTGGCTACACTAAGCCACGCTCTGACACTAATACATCCGCTCCACCAACTAGGCCTAATGATCATGGTAGCATACAACTGCTCTAGCTATCCTCCTCAGAGGCACCAGGTATCTCTCCGGCACACTGAAAGTATGCCGCTGCAAATGAACTGGAACCTCCCGCATAGGAAGGGGTGGTATGCCCATACTCAAACCCTCCAGGTTTCTAGAGAGTTCATGTAAAACTTGGGCATCATCATCCTCGCCAGCTTCCGCATCCTCTACTGGTGCGCCAGCACCGGGTAGCTGCAGTCCTCGCCGTGCATAACGAGGGGCCCCAACTGGCCAGACAGGTGCCACATCTATGTCAAGCAAACAAACGCTTCATGTCAAAACATAATTTTCACCCTGTTTTCAACAACAACAAAAAATTGCATAAACATTCAAAACACAAAAAACAAAGTACGTCTTTGAAATACACTGATCATTTCCTTCTTACCATCGAGCCCCCACTGGGTGCCAGGGGGAAACACTAACTCCAGATCGCCTGTGAAGTTCATCCCTGCATAAGGATAATCCTCAATCATAATAATCTGTGAGTTGAGCCAATCAAAAAATCCATCCTGAAAACAGTGGCGGACAGGACCCTCTCTAGTCCGCGGAAGCAAAGTGGCCCACCGAGCCTGCCTCGGCTCACATGGGCCCAATGGCACTGTAACGATCCTGGGCCTCATCAGTGGTATCCGCTCCAGTATGAAAGAGACAATTAGTGTACCGTACCCAAACTCTCTCTGGGTACGGGTCTTACATGCAGTAAGCTCTGCTCGGACCCAATGGACAACTCCGTCGCACCAGTCAAAAACCTGAGGCTGCATATAGTCCAGGGCTAGAAGCATCTGGGCCTTGGTGGCCACATGCTGACTGTTGGCACTTTCCAAGCGAACAATCATCCATAAGATAGACCTCAATGGTCTCAAAGCCACCTGGACGATCGATACCCGGTTGCTCACAGCCTGAGTGTCACGTATGCAATGCGCACGAATTAGATCAGTAGTGGAACGTGGGTCAGCTCTAGACCCCATCAAGTTGGGCCTCGCCCCGTGACAAGATAGGCCAGTCAAAAAGTACACATCATCCTTTTCGATTGAGAGCTCATTTCCCCCAATCCGAAATACATGGTGCCGTTCGTCCCATTACTGGATTAGCCACCTCAGGAGGTCCTCTTGACCCCTCATCAGTTCTAAGCGAGCATACTTTAACAATCTGCATCTACGGAGAGCCATCAAGCTTGCAGCACCTGTCACCATCTCTCGATCTTCCCGTTCATGTTCTCTCTCTTGCAAGATACTCATGATTAACAGCTGAATACCTGCAAATGCAACATTTTCAACCGATCAAATCTTTCCTAGACCACTTCAAAATAGTAAAAAACAAGTTGATAAAAAACACGGTGCGCCTAACGCTGGCTCTAGTACAAAACAGAGCGCGCTAACGTAGTATCCCTTCACGGGTTATGCGTTTAACGCGGCTGTTATAGTTCTGTCCCTCATTAGGCGCAAGAATTTTCTTAGGGCCTAGAAATTTTCTAATTTTGAACCAACAAAAAGTAACAAAAAGACAATTAAATGATAGCAGGAGGTTTTAGCTCTTACCTGGATCTCGCGGGAAGGAAAATCGTTGCCCGGATTGACCATAATCATCAGCTAAAGTTTTCACCCCTTTTCACCCCAGAGCTTCTTCACAGCACTCAACACGGTGAAAATGAAGGTCTTCCGACCTTCTTATAGCCAATTATGGGGCATGACTATCTTACAGCTAGTCAGCAAAGTCGTGAATTCTTGTTGCGCATGTGTCACAACTTTTGAGATTTGGTACTAATGTGCTGATGAGTGATCAAGATTCATATGCAGACATACTCATGTTTACTCGAGCGTTCTTTTTATGGTATTTTTCTTGCTCGTTAATCCGGAAAACCTCGAGTTTCCTTCTTCGGACTTGTTAAACTTATACGAAGTTGATATCGAGCATTTTTTTTATGGTCTTTTTCTTGCTCATTAATCCGAAAAACCTAGAGTTTTCTTCTTCAGACTCGTTAAAACCATGAAGAAGCACTGAGTTTTCTTTTTAGGAATCTTTTTCTTGCTCATAAAACTGAAAAAACCCCGAGTCGACTTTGTCGGGCTCGTTAAACTACCACGACAGAGAGTGAGGAGCCATTCTTTTCCTCTTTTTCAAAGCTCTTTAAACCGAAAAAGTAACCGAGTTTTCTCCGCGTGAATCGTTAAAATTTCACAGAGGGCACTGAGTTTTTCTTTGTTGGACTCGTTAAAATTTCACAAAAATTATTGAGTTTACTTCGTCTCCTCGTACTCATAACAAAATGAGGTAGATGTCCATCGAACATAGATTTCTCACTTTCCTGGCTTCGATGGACTAACTCACGGAAAATGAACTGTTTTGGGCTTACTAATATCCCTTTGCCATGCCCAGTTATCAAGACATGACAAAGGTACCCCAACGGAGTTGTCTTTTATGATGTTTTTCAGACTCTCTAAATATGAAAAATTCACCGAGTTTGCTCGTCCGGACTCGTTAAACCTAATCAGATGGGGCACGGAGTTGTCTTTTATGATATTTTTCAGACTCTCTAAATATGAAAAATTCACCGAGTTTACTTGTCTGGACTTGTTAAACTTAATCAGATGGTGAAAAATTTGGACAGAATGGATACTACCTCTGTTACATTTCAGAAAGGTCGATTTGGCAGCAAAATTCCTAAACATGGCACTTCCCAAAAAACTCTTTCACAGTTAGCCGAACCCTACCATCTATGAGTATTAGCCTTCATTTCCCAGTGTCCCTGCACCAGTAAAATCCTAACACACTCTTTGGTGTTCATTAAGCCTCAACTGCCTAGTACCTTGTTAGAGTGCCTTCTATTGTTCAAGCAGATTCGCTATCTGTTGCTCCTGTTATCAACCAAACCGCTCATTATGCCAGAAATTATTTGTCATCTGACGTCCCCATTTACTCTTCATTATCTCAATCATAAACAAAATTAGTTGGTTTCTGTTTCATGTTGACTGATGTAGGATGCCTCAGTGCCTACCTTTCAACAGATCTCTTCCTATCGACTTCAACATCTTATCTAGGAAGTTGATCCAAAAACCCATCAATACCCAGATACTTGCATAAATCAGTGGCAGGTAGTCTTGTGTTTGATCAGGAGTCTTCATCATTGGCTCTTGGTTGAATGATTCTACGAGTGTTCGACTTCAACTCATTTTATTCACACTCGCTAGATTGTACTGTGCATCTTATTGACCATCATCATTATCGGTGGCCACCTTCGCATCTGTTAACAGTTTTCATTATCGACTGGTAATCAGAATATTTCTCACATGTTCGACGACAGCTCTTTCATTCACATATTGAGATATATGCAGTTTAAGTGAATCGGCGGTCAAGGCCTTGGGGCAAAGGTTACATCGTTAAAGTTGTGTTCCCTTCCCCAAGTTGCGATATTGTTTGTGGAGACAACTTCTTCAGCCTGATCCTGTTACGACAGACACTTCCACATTGTGCTTATCGGTGGACAGATTCTTCATATCTCTATTCTAGAGAAATCATGTTGTTTAAGCTACTGAGCATGGGAATGCCCGACTCAAGGCAGATACTATATTTTCTGACATATGTTGTTGTTTCAGGTTTTCCTCAGTCTTTCAATCTCTTTATCTCTACTACACACTTTGTAAAGTATTTCTGCCATCGTCTTCGTCTTTGACCTCACACTTTAGGGGGCATCTGTTACAGGTCAACATACCTCCTCATCAGCTCAGAGGAGAAGAAAAATATGGAAGGAATACAAAGACCTAAATTAAACCTATTTCTGCCAAGGTAACGCCTCTCTATAACAACACAAGATGTTATAACATAGTTTATTGGTGAGGCTAGGGAAACGCTCTGTTTACACTAGAGGGCAGTGTTACCCATGTTTTAAGTTTGAAACGGGAAAAACCCACAAAGAATGATTTGAATCTCCAGCTTTTTCTCACAAGAGAGCCAGTACAAAAAAGGAAACTGCAAAGCACTAACTCTTATTGGACATTGCCATAAACAACTGAACTCTCAAAAGAGGCAAAAGTATAGAGGTTGAGGAAACATCTTGGTTTTTTCCATTCTAGAACTGGTGGAAACAGAAGGGAAATGATTGCTCTCTCCATCTCCTATAAAATGGAGTTGAAGGCTCTTGGTTCAAGGTCGAAGGATTGCTAAACTTTTTGCATACTTGTGAAGTAGAGATCACTGTTGTAGTGTGAAGGTCAAAGGTCAAAGAGTTTCATTGAGAACTTGTTGATCAAGACATCACCACTTTGAGAGATAGAGAGATTGGAAGGCTGAGGAGGGCTTGGTGTAACCGACGGTTGTAATCCTCCTTTTTACAAATCAATAGAATTGTATATGTTTTGTCCATTCTATGTGTTGATATTGTCATCAATATTTAATCACTTATATAGCATGAGATGAATGGCTTAGATGTGCATAATTTAAATGTTTATTATATGTTGGCTTAATTGATAGGAAATGTATGTTATGCTAGAAATTACATGGGTGCTTTAATTGATTGCAGGACCTAGACTTGGAGCTGGTGAAAGAGAACCACTGCTTCGCTACTTAGTGCTCTCCAAAGGATTACAAGATCGTTAAAGAGGTAATCTTCTATATTTTTCCATCAAGTGGTTTTAAGTTAATATGAACATGCATATGCCATCTTTGTGAACTGTACAGCTAATCTTATTGTCTGACTCGGCCACCGGAAAGCCCTGAGAGGGATATACGATAACCAACAACCCAAGAATTTTACCCTATAGCATTAGGAGATGGAAAAAACATTTTTACGAGGAGTTCAGTTGGGGCTAGTAGGCCCTCCTCAGAGTCAAAAGGATTTAACATGCCTGAGCCACCTATGCAGAAAATTACGATGTCAGGGGAGCATCTCCAATAGATGATGATATGTATTTTGTGATGAGGTGAATGTTCTTTGAAGATGAGTCAGTCCCCATTATCAAAAACTCATAACATACCAGTACAAATCTTCTTCTCCCTAACCTTCCCATGATACTATATCAAAATCCTAATCAATTCATTTCTAAGTTAAATAATATTATAAAATTTCAGTTCATACCTTCTAGATATAATGTTGGTAGTTATAATGGAGGAATTAGTTCTAACAGTGGTTTTAATTTTAGTTTAGGTAATCACTTTCAGCCAGGTTCCAAAGGATTTGTAATTTTCCAGCTGAGGCACATAGTTATGGATGGAAATATGGTCATATCACTTACTTGCTATCCAAAATTTGTAGGACGAGGTGGTGAAGATGTTGAACAACATTGGTACCTGTGAAGCTATTTGGATGGATTGACATATTCCCAATGCCACTAAATTTATTCATTTCGAAGCTACTCTCAGTGATCGGGAACTATTTTGGTTTATTAAGTGGATTTATGCAAATCCCAATGCCTCTATGTATGTTGTTAAATGAGAATTTCCTCATGAATTTAAGTTACCTCAATCTAATCAGCAAGGCTTGGTGAAATTACTAGATATTCATCAAAGGGAGGGGAAATATACTTGGAAGTGCATTCATATATTCAAATATCATATTATCAAACTCACATATCCTATTGATCCTCATCATTAGAGGGAATTTTTTTATTAAGTATTTGTTACGAATGACTAGGATTTCATTGTCGCAACAAAATATTAACACATTGCGGGATTATTCAGAACAAGAAATGCATATTGAAGAAATGATGGGATATCCTCATTATTACAAATTGGGTGCTCCTTCTACTGATCCTGCCATTATGGGACTCCAAAACTAGATTTCCATTCTTAATAATAGGATCAAATATCTTTCTCCCACGGGACCTATATTACCTCAAGTTTGGTATATGCACTATCAAGTTGGAGGACACCATGTCACAAACTGTTTGCGGCTTAGGGTTCCGAGACCATCCATTTTTACTATGGGACCTCCTTCACTACCACTATCTCATCATGAAGTTGTGCAATTTTCTTCATCAATACATTTCCAAGGTCCATATCAATATCAGGTGTTCCCTCCACATCAAAGTATGTCTTTGAATGAGTATTGTGAAATTTCTAGGTCCTTTGGCCATTCACTTCAATTATGTCCTATTTTACAAAAGTATTCCAATGTGACAAACAATATATTTAGTGAATTTTGTGGGTTTCCCACACATCATACGAATCAATGTCAGTCCTTAGATGCTTTGGTTGATCTCCTAGATTATAAACTTTTCGAGTAAATCAATCTCCTAGAGGATGAGGAAGAGGAGCTCTAAGGGGAGGTAGAACATGAGGAAGAGGTCTAATAAGATGTTATAACTCTGATCAAGAATTACATTTTGAAAGGGAATGTCCAATGTTGAGAAGGCCTTTGTGTTCACATTTTCGGGTGAGTATACATGTTGTATAATATTTTCTATATCTAATTTACCACTCAGAAGAACATAACTAGATGAAGGGAGAAAATTTGATTAATGTTGTACCTCGATAAATAGAGCTAGTGTTGCAACCAAATATCAATATTGTGCCCAGAGGAGGGAAAAGAATTGGAGTTGATGTTGGAACCTCTGAGAAACCAACTATCATAAGCCTAGTGTTTCTGAAGAAATAATATGATCCCAACCAACAAAAAGATAAAATACAGATGCAGCAAATTTATTTCAGCAACTAATTTCTTCTTAAGGTCTCCATACATTAGTAGCGAGAAAAAGTGTAGACTAAAATTCCTAGATCCTCACAAGAGATATCGTAGATCCACCTAGAATAATGATGGTGTACCTGGTGTGATAAGGACACATTATTTCACTCATAAATTGGGTATTATTCTACAATATTGGTTCTTGAAGGAGGAAATGAAAATACAAACAACATATTGGGATGAAATGATTGAATAGTTTTACAAAGATTTTTCATTCCATGACACTAATGAGAAGATAGCTAAAGATATCAAGTCTATCAAAAGGGTGTTATTATCATTTGTAAGTGCTCTGGCCAAATGCATCAGGTATGGAGATTTTGCACATCAATATGAGTTGGGGTTTCATGAAGCTATAACTTGTGGTAAAATTAACAGAGAATCTGAAGATGATTTCAAATAATTAAGGCATTTATCACTTGAAGAATCTGGAGGGGAAAGGGGGATAAAATAAGTCATTTTTACTGATTCAACACATTTACATCCAATCAAGTTGAAAAAATTAAATATCAGAACTGAATAGAAACCAAAACTTGATTCTATTGATGATTACTAGGATGATAAAACTACCAAAGAGGTATTTGGTTTGTTTAAGGATTATGAATATTTATTTCCTACTTTAGTTTTTTAATTAAAAGGAATTAAAGGAGAGATTGGGGAGATGAAGATAACACTGAAACAAGATGTGAAACTAGTCAAGCATCAACCTTACAGGTTAAATCCATAAAACGTTGGGTTTTGGACTTATATTGTTTATTGATGATACTAAGGATAAGCTCTATCGTCATACAAGATAAGAAATATTCTCAGGAGATTAGAGTGTGTGTTTACTATAGAAGTCTCAATAATTCTTGTGTACATGACCTGTTTTCCATTCCTTTGAGTGATGAAATCTTGGAAAATGTGGCAGGAAATGAAGCTTATTCTTTCACTAATGGATTTTCTGCTTATCACCACGTCAATATTTCAAATCAATGCAAGAAGAAAACCACATTTACCATTGAATGGGGTTATTATGCATATAATTTTATGTCAATTTGATTAAATAATTCTTCAACATAATTCTCATGAATTATGATAGCTTCCTTCAAGGAATAAATTCATAAGTTTCTTGAGACTTACATGGATGACTAGACAATTTATAATTTTTTAAAGAATCATTCTATCTTGCTAAGAATTATTTTTGAGATGCGCAAGAAACTTCAAATCTCTCTAAACTTGAAGAAATGCATTTTTTTTCTCCCTTTTGGAACATTATTAGGTCACATAGTGTGCAAGGAGTGAGTACGTGTGGACCCAACCAAAGTTGCAGTAATACTGAATATGCCACCACCTACTTCTGTGAAGAAGTTGCGGTTGAATTTGGGACATATTTGGTATTATCGCAGGTTCATTCAAAAATATGATTTAATCATGACTCCTCTGGAAATTATTTTGAAAAAATTAGAAAGGTTTATTTGTTTTGTTGAATGTGACTCTATGTTTGATACTCTCAAGGACAAAATCGTAAGTGCACCCATTTTGGTTTATCCCGATTGGAATAAGGAATTCCATGTTCATATAGATGCATCCACAATTGCGTTAGGATATATTGTGAGACAAAATGAGAAATAAATTTGGATCATCCCATCTATTTTTCTAGTCGCAAACTCTCTATAGTGGAGAATAATTATACAACTAAAAAGAGTGAAGCTCTTGCTATGGTGTACTCTCTCTAAAATTTCTGACATTATATATTATTAGGTCCATTTAAATTCTTTACAAACCATTCAACTTTGAAAAACTTGGTTAATAAACTAGTGCTTGAATGAAGAATCTATGGCTGGTTTTTTTTATTCCAAGATTTCACCTTTGAAGTTATTTTCAAACTAGGGAGATAAAATGTAGGTCTAGATAATTTATCTCGTCTTGATTCAGGTGAATCAGGAGGCTCAGTAGATGACTAGATGTTGAATTCCCACTTATTATGCATTGAAGCAGTTCCTGACTATTTGGAGGATATTACATTTTTCCTCACAATAGGCCAATTCCTAGAGGAGTATACTTCCACTCAAAAATGGTATATGGGTATCTTTTCCGCCAATTATCAATTGATTGCAAGCTAGTTATATAAAATGGGACTTGATCATATTTTGGGGTACATTGGGAAAAATACTGAGAGTGTTGGCAATATGATGCAGAGTGTTGTCCTTGATGGCAACCCACTGAATGAAGATGAAGACATGAGATTGTTGGCATGTGTTGTCCTTGATGGAAATACACCTGATGAAGTTATTCTTGAATTGATAGACTTGGTAAATGATGTAAATCTGATGTGATATGATGTTTGTTGACAATATGATGTAGAGAGTTGTTCTTGAATGGCAACCCACCTGATGAAGATGATGGCAACTTACTTGATGAAGTTGTGCTTGATAGAATATGTCTTGATGAACCTGTTTAAAGATGAAAATATGATGTATCTACAGAGAGTACAGTAGGTAATGAAGAAAGGAATTCAATATGTGCTAGATCTATGATGAAAAGAGTATGTCTCAAGGCATACGCAGATTTTCCTAGGAGAAGTCGCGTATGCACGCGGTAAAGTACGTGCCAAGTCGCGTATGGGAAAAAGCGCTCATAAAGTGCAAAACCAGGGGTAACCACCATGGTATTGACCCATTGTATTGGGTAATGATTCGTCTAAATGACCCCATCCAGGTAGTTTTGGGCTCATGGTATTGTTTTGGCCCATGGTATTGAAAAAGGGGCTCATGGTATTGAAAAAGGATAAACCTATATAAAAAGATGAAATTCATTATGCAAATCATGAGTGGGAGCAAGATGTCTGAGCTTGAATGAATACTTCTCTGTGAAGTATATCTGTATGGAAAGGGTGAAGGTTTGATGATAGATCTGAATCTATGATGCACCTATGAAGAAATGATGAAGCGGGATATCTAGATCTGAAATGTATCTGTATTGCCAGCATGCCATAACGATGCCTCATGCTCCTCGGTTAACTATGGTGATGGGTCTGAGCCTGGAAGAATTGCAATGACCTAAAGTCTCGAAGAACTATACGCTAGAAGCTAGTCAAGAGGAAGCGCGTATATACGGCTTCGCTGAGAGAAAGCGTTGAGTGCGCAATAAAATTGGGGCCTGTGAATATGCATGTACATACGTCAAGCCAGGAATGTTGCTGCCAGAGGTATATCGGCACTGCAGAAAGGAAAGCGCGCGTTCAAGTCTGTGGTAAGAAATGTCTGATCTGTTCTGCTGGTTTACTGATATCTGTCAGTGAGTTATATGTATCTGTTTCATGGTTGACTGTGCTTAAATGTATGGAGTGGGTCCAGTCTGAAAATATGATGAAACGTGGCCTGCAAGTTGTGTCCTAAAGGATGCTTTGGATCCAGTGTGAAAATTGATGAAACGTGGTCCATAGAGGTGCTGAGGGTTGTAGCCTTCAGTCAGGGGGTTGTAGCTCCCTTCCAGGTGAGGCTGGTAAACGAGATCGGGGGGTCGTAGCTCCCCTCCAGGAGAGGCTGGTAAACGAGTCAGGGGGTTGGAGCTCCCTTCCAGGAGAGGCTGGTAAACGAGCGCAGGTGGGTGCCTGCGTGCTGGTCAAGTCTGCGCCAGCACATATGTTGTAAGATGTTTTCTCTATAATAAAATATTGAAGGCTGAGCAACTATAGCGGTGGTTTTCTCCCGACTTGGGTTTCCACCTAAAATCCTGGTGTTCATGTGTGATGATTATGTGTGATGGTTTATTCTGTTCTTACTGCACATGTTTACTATTTATACAACATCTAATGAATGAATGATGGAATGATATAAGTGAAGAATTAATGGCATAATTAGATCTCTATGTATACGTGAGTTTTATGAAGGATATCCGCGTGTATACGCTAGTTGGTTTCAGCAAAGTAGCGTATGCATTTTAAAGCATGAAAAAGTAAAAAGTTTTAGTTTTCCCTAAATACTGATTCACCCCCCCACCCCCCCTCTCAGTATTTTTCCCAACAATTGGTATCAGAGGTGGTCCTTCTGCAGAAGCTTGATCGCTTGAAAGAGATCTGTCACAATGGGAAAGAAGCAAAAGAAGAAGGTTACTCAAGGAAAGAAGATGCCTCAGGAATCATGTATAGCAGAAATTGAAGGAGATGAAACAGGTATTGATCGCTGTTCTTGTATTACACTTACCTGTATATGCAAAGGTTATGATAGTGAAAGTGACAGTATGGATCTAGAAGAAGCTGTCAAGATTAAAGATGAAGAAGATTCTGACCAAGCTCTACAAGTGCTCATGGCAAAGAAGCAAAAGAAGAAGGCTACTCAAAGTAAGGAGATCTCTCAGAAAACATGTATAGCAGAAATTGACGAAGATGAATCAGATAGTGATTGGGGTCCTTGTAATACTCTTCTTTGTGCAAGCAATAGTGTAGATAGTGAAAGTAATGTTGTGGACTTAAAAGAAGTTATCAAAGATCAACAAAGAATATTTAATGAGAAGGAGTCTGCCTCTAAAAATTTGATCTTTAGACTGAAAAGGATGTTCGATGATGTATCCAATCGAAGTAAAGGACTTGAAGCTGGAATCATCTCTCTGCAAGCAGATTTTGAAGCATCAAATAAGAAGAATGAAGAACTTGAAGCAGAAATCATCTCCCTCAAAGAAGACCTGGATAAATCAAATAAGAAGAATGCAGAACTTGAAGCAAAAACCATATCTCTGAAAGTAAATCTCGAAGCATCAAATAAGAAGAATGAAGAACCTCTGTCATTTGAAAAGGTAGGCTTTGAAGCAGAAATCATCTCTCTCAAAGAAGATCTGGATAAATCAAATAAGAAGAATGCAAGACTAAAAGCAGATCTCGAAGCATCGAAGAAGAAGAATGAAGAACTCTTACAAACTTTTGAAGAACAAGGAAATGGTTTGAAAGAAGAGATTTTAAATCTGAATGATCAAGTAGAAGATGGAAGAAGGAAAGAAGAAAGCATGACAAAGCAATGTCAAGCCTTGGAGGTTGAGGTAAACATTCTCAAAGGTAAATTAGAAGAAAAGGTTAAACTTTTGAGGTTTCAAGATAGTACTAACACTTTGAACAATATTCTAAGTAATCAAAGGTCTCCTGCTATCAAACTTGGTCTTGGTTTCCATGAAACTGTTAAAGGAGAATCTAGCTCACAAGGAAGTGCTAAAAATTCAGAGGATGTCAATGCAAAACCCGAAGTGTTGAAAGAAACAAAAGGTCAACCAACAATGATGAAATCTCAAAGGAAATCAGTCAATAAAGTTGAATGCTTTAAATGTCATAATTATGGGCATGTTGCAGCAAATTGCAGGAGCAGATCATTTCAGTCTCAATCAAACAGTTCCTACATAGAAAGGTACTCTGGTTTCTTCAAGGGATATTGTTTTTCATGTAACAAGTATGGACATAAAGCAGCTGATTGTAAAAGGAGGAAGATTAGAAATACTCATTATGATTATTATGCTTATTTCTCTGGACACATGAGATGATATTCTTGTAACAAGTATGGACATGTAGAAAAAGAATGCAGGTTGAACAGATATGAGAAATTGGATAACTTCCAGCACACAAATAGAAAGTTCAAACAACTCTGGAAAAAGATGGAGGACCGATCAGACACGTAGGGAATTTTGACCCTACTGCAGTCATCCGCTTCCTCGGGGGTTTCTACTTCTCCGATTGATCGCAGAATGATAGACAGATTATATAGATTTAGGTAATGTGATTGCCACAGGAGCATGTATGATGACTCTCACAGTTGATTTCAGATTATTCCCGGTTATATGTATTTCCTCTGACAAAGCATCCGATATGAAGAAGACAGGCTGTGAAGTACAAGTTCAGTGGGGATGAAGAATGTCAAAATTTCTATAAGTTTCACTTTCCATGGTTTGATAATATTTGCCTGAGGAAGAATGTCAGAGTTCCAGCAGAGACAAGCCATGTGTATGCATTTCAGGATAAGAGAATTGGGATGACAAATTCAAGATCGTGGAGCAGGAGCCTAGGGGAGTATCTATTGATTGTTAATAACTGTATTATTGACTCTATATTGTAAATTTCTGGGCTTTACTTAAATTATGATGATAAGGATCTAAGGATAGTTAGTTGACTATGTTGAAGATTATGATGAGTCTCCATTTTCTTTTATTTTTAAGAGTATTTGCCGAGATGAAAGTCCTATAATTTGGAGATAAGGGCAGCCCATGCAGAGATTGTTGTTGATGAACGTTTTCAAGTTGCACAAGTTAAGAAGAAGCACTGGTGCAGGGGGAGCAGCAGGTTGAATACTAATGATTGCATTGTTGGCAATATGACTGCTTATTCTTTGGTTTTTTGTGATACTCATGCTCAAATGATGATGACTTGGTACATGGTTTATTATGATGAGATTTTGAGCCCTGGTTGCTGATAAGTATCTTTTGTGCTCACACATGGATGAGTTGGATGTTGTTTGATTCAGAAATAAGAATAGATCATGCAGAGTTTGTTACTATGGTTGAGATATTTTGCCTACATATGTTACTTCATGTTAAATCTTAAAGATCATGGTGATATTGGACCACATGGATGATTAACACATATTTGAAGATGATGTTCTGGTGTGATAATTTCTCTTGGAAAGATTGTATTGATGCTACAAAGAATCTGAAGGCTTGGTGTCTAATGTGCTTATGCTACAACCATTGGATGACGCTTGAAGACTCAACTACACTGTTCTATCTATCTGTAGTCCAGGGAAGCATTCAAATATCTCAGAAATAAGCTGAACACTATCTTTTTCTCACAGAGGATCAGATCTGGTTAAAATATAGAAGATGGTATTGGATACGCGGGTTTCCTGAAACACAGTCGCGTATATACGCGAGTTAATGCACATAAAACCGCGTATGTCTGATTGCTGACAAATTTCTATTTGGGGTCAGCTTTCTTCAGCACAGTTGCAGTGCTGTTTGGTATCTCTAATACTGTTTGGTATCTCTGGTGGTGTTCCAGTTCTTACAATATTGTTTCGATCTCTGATGTTTTGATAAAGATACCTTGATGATTTGTTGGTGAAAGTGTTCAGGATGCACAAACTAAGGGGGAGCCTTAGTCATATGGAAAGGATGCTTGGATGCATAGATTCAGGGGGAGCATTAGTCTTGCTGAGTATAATGCATTATTGGCATTATGGTGGTTCTGATATATGATCTCTCTTGAGGTATTTTTGGTATTGGTTATGAAAAGTCATATTTGTATTTTGATGAAAAGATCATGTTGAGACCCATGATGTAAAATTGTAAATTTCAGTCATATAAGGACTTGTCAAAATTTGTAAACCCACTTGGTTGGGTAGCTGAGTTGAAATGTGTAAACCCACTTGGTTGGGTACTTGAGTCTCATATGTAAATCCACTTGGTTGGATATTTGATGTAAGTATGAGTCATTGGTGATAGGAAGGTCATAGAGTCATGTACTTCATTGAAAAAATATGTTTGAAGATTCAGCATGAACTCAGGGGGAGCTTGGTCACTTTAGTATACATCAGATCTGCAGAAGCTTCTTCCACATGAGGAGAACAGGGGGAGAGTGTGTTGGTTTTGATCCGCCCTTTGCCCTTGATGTCAAAGGGGGAGAGTGACATGGTGTTTGAAATGGAGAGAAAGAATGGTGTCAAAGAATGGGGAGAGTGACATGGTGTCATTGTATTCTTAATGTACCTATCTGTTGTGGTGATCAAACACCATCGTGGTTGCCATCAAGTCCAAAGGGGGAGATTGTTGGCAATATGATGCAGAGTGTTGTCCTTGATGACAACCCACTGAATGAAGATGAAGACATGAGATTGTTGGCATGTGTTGTCCTTGATGGCAATACACCCGATGAAGTTATTCTTGACTTGATGGACTTGGTAAATGATGTAAATCTGATGTGATATGATGTTTGTTGACAATATGATGTAGAGAGTTGTTCTTGAATGGAAACCCACCTGATGAAGATGATGGCAACTTACTTGATAAAGTTGTGCTTGATAGAATATGTCTTGATGAACCTGTTTAAAGATGAAAATCTGATGTATCTACAGAGAGTACAGAAGGTAATGAAGAAAGGAATTCAATATGTGCTAGATCTATGATGAAAAGAGTATGTCTCAAGGCATATGCGGATTTGCCTAGGAGAAGTCGCGTATGCACGCGGTAAAGTACGTGCCAAGTCGCGTATGGGAAAAAGCGCTCACAAAGTACAAAACCAGGGGTAACCACCATGGTATTGACCCATTGTATTGGGTAATGATTCGTCTAAATGACCCCGTCCAGGAATACCATCGGAAGTAATGTAGTTTTGGGCTCATGGTATTGTTTTGGCTCATGGTATTGAAAAAGGGGCTCATGGTATTGAAAAAGGGTAAACTTATATAAAGAGAAGAAATTCATTGTGCAAATCATGAGTGTGGGTGCAAGATGTCTGAGCTTGAATGAATACTTCTCTGTGAAGTATATCTGTATGGAAAGGGTAAAGGTTTGATGATAGATCTGAATCTATGATGCACCTATGAAGAAATGATGAAGCGGGATATCTAGATCTGAAATGTATTTGTATTTGCTAGATCTGTTTATGGAATGATTAGATCTGAGATATGGCGAACATCTGTCTGAAGTAAAGGGTTAAATCTGTGTGATGTATCTGTTCTGAAGAATTGCAATGACCTAAAAGTCTGAAGAACCATACGCTAGTTAGCTGAAGAGGAAGCGCGTATATACGCGGCTTTGCTGAAGAGAAAGCGCGTATGCGCAATAAAATTAGCTCTGTAATATGTACAGAAGTATACGCTGGTTTATGTGAACAGAAGCGCGTATATACGCGACATCAGAGAAAGGAAAGCGCGTATGCCGGTTCGTAAGAAATGTCTGATCTCATTGGTTTACCGATATCCGTCAGTGAGTTATATGTATTTGTTTCATGAGCTGATCGCAGCAGTGGGTTCAGCCTGGGGAACGTACCGCAAGTGGTGTCCTAAAGGATTTTTTTGATTTGCACTGATAAAACGTGGTCCATAGAGGTGCTGAGGTTGTAGCCTGGGCACAGGGGTAGTCTTTCTGCCGGTAAATTGAGACAACGAGCACTTTCCAGAGAGGGGCCGGTGAGTCGTGGGGTTGGAGTCTCTTCAGAGAGGCCGGTAAACTAGTGAAGCATCAAGAAGGCAGCACAAGATAAAAGTTTTCTATAATAAACATTAATTTCCATGTATTTTCGATTTCTGTTTCACTAGGCTGGTGTTCATGTGTGATGATTATGTGTGATGGTTTATTCTGTTCTTACTACACATGTTTACTGTTTATAGAACATCTAATGAATGAATGATGGAATGATATAAGTGAAGAATTAATGGCATAATTAGATCTCTGTGTATACGCGAGTTTTATGAAGGATATTCACGTGTATACACTAGTTGGTTTCAGCAAAGTAGCATATGGGTTTTAGAGCATGAAAAAGTAAAAAGTTTTAGTTTGCCCTAAATATTGATTCACCCCCCCCCCCCCCCCCCCCCCCCGCTCAGTATTTTTCCCAACAGAGAGGGGGGAGGGGGGGTGGGTGAATCTGTATTTAGTGCAGACTGAAAACTTTTTAACTTTTTCTTTCTCTAAAACCCATATGCTACTTTACTGAATCAAACTCGCGTATATACGCGGATATCCTTAATGAAACTTGTGTATTACCAGAGATCTCATTATGCAGATAATTCTTCACTTAGATCATTACATCATTCATTCATTAGGTGTTTAGTAGGAAGTAAATAGGTGCAGTAAGAACAGAATAAATCATCACACATAAGCAACACACATGAACACCAGGATTTAAGGTGGAAACCCAATACGGGAGAAAACCACCGCTGTCGTCGTCTCAGTCTTCAATATTTTATTATAAAGAAAACATCTTACAACAATGTACCGGCACAGACTCATACCAGCACGCAGGCACCTACCTGTAGAAGGCTCAGCCTTCTCTCGTTTACCAGCCTCTCCTGGAAGGGATCTACAACCCCCTGCTCTCGTTTACCAGCCTCTCCTGGAAGGGAGCTACAACCCCCTGCTCTCGTTTACCAGCCTCTCCTGGAAGGGAGCTACAACGCCCTGCTCTCGTTTACTAGCCTCTCCTGGAAGGGAGCTACTACCACCTACTCTCAATTACCAGCTACCACTGGAAGGGAGCTACAACCCCCTCACTGAAGGCTTCAACCCTCAGCACCACCATGGACCACTTTTCATCAATTTTCACACTGGATCAAACAGCTTCCATACAACACAACTTGTAGGCCACTTTTCATCATATTTTTAGACTGGACCCACTCCACACATTTAAGCTCAACATTCATCAAACTGAAACTTATAACCCCATCAATTCATTCATTGAATCATCAACCAATCAACCAACAACTTGATCTTCAATTAATATAATCAGCAGCATATTCATCATTCAAACAACCCAGTTTTGTATGAATCCATCATTGACAGATAGCAGTAAAAAAACAAAACAGATCAGACATTTCATTCCACTTACTTCAGCAAACCCTAGATTTCATACGCGCTTTTACTTCACTGAACCTGTGTATGTACGCGCTTTTATGCACACCAACCCGCGTATACTTATGTGCATTCTCTAGAAACCCTATCTGCCCATACACACTTTTCTTTAAGCATAACCGCGTATACACGCGCTTTTACTGAAGCGAACCTGCGTATACATCTGTAACTTTTCAGGACTGTGCAGCTCTTCAGATCAGATAAACAACTCAGATTTCATCCTTTACTTCAAAAAATATTTCGCCTCATCTCAGATCTAAACATTCCAAAAACAAATCTAGAAAATACATAGACATTTCAGATCTAGAGATCCCTCTTCATCATTTTCTTCATAGGTGCATTATGAATTCAGATCTATCAATTAAGAACAGAGTTCATCATGCAGATATTCCTTAGAGGAATTTATTCATCAACAACCCTTGCACTTGCACACTTTGCACTATGATCTTCTTCTCCTTAAATAGATTTAGCTTTTACCAATACCATGAGCCAAAACCACACACTTCCAATGGTATTCTTGGACGGGATCAAATAGATAATCCAGCGCTCAATACTATGGGCCAATACCATGGTAATGCCCCTTGGTATTCTAATTTTGGAGCGCAAAAGGGCATACACGACTTGGCACGTACTTTCCCGCGTGCATACGCTACTTATCCTTTACAAACCCGTGTATGCTTTGTGACATGTCTTATTTATCATTTCTTTGGAACTTACTGGAATTCCTTTCTTCTGATACTTCCGAGTTGTTCTGTAGATACATCATCCTTCCTTATTTAACACAAGATACATCATCCTTACATAGGTTGCTTATCATAGGCAACTCATCAAGTCAGTTTCCATCAAGAACATCTCCATCAAGTAGGTTGCCATATCAAGGACAACACATTACATCATATTGCCAACAATCTCATTTCATCAAGTAGGTTGCCATCAAGGACAACACATGCCAACAATCTCCCCCTTTGGACTTGATGGCAACTATGATGTTGTTTGATCACCACAACATATAGATACATTTATTATAAACATTATGCAAACACCATGATGCTCTCCCCCTATTCAAACACCATGTTACTCTCCCCCTTTGACATCAAGGGAAAAGGGCAGATGAAAACCAAACAAGGTTTTTCTCCTCATGTAGAAAGAAGAGTTGCCCCCCCTAAGTTCACGCTGAATCTTCAATCATATTTTTCAATGAAGTACATGACTCTATGACCTTTCCTATCACCAAGGACTCATGCTTACATCAATGAACCAACCAAGTGGATTTACATATGTGACTCAAGTACCCAACCAAGTGGGTTTACACATTTTGACTCAACTACCCAACCAAGTGGGTTTACAAATTTAAACAAGTCCTTAGATGACTGAATATTACAATTTTACATCATAGGTCTCATCATAACCTTTTCATCAAATTACAAATATGAATTTTTATAATCAAGACCAAGGAATCTCAAACATGAGATCAGATCACAGCAAATCAAGAGAATGCCAACAATGCATCCTTTCCACATGACCAATGCTCCCCCTTAGCTTGTGCATCCTGAACACTTTCAACAGCAAATCATCAAGGCATCTTCATCAAATATCAGAGAATGAAACAGAAATATGAGAGCTGAAACATCATCAGAGATATTATACAGCATCAGAGATACCAAACAGCACTGAAGTTGTGCTGAAGAATGCTAAACCCAAGTAAAACTTGTCAGAAACTAACCATACGCGGTTTTCTGTGCATAAAATCGCGTATATACGCGATTGTCTTTCAGGAAATCCGCGTATCCAATTTAATCTTCTGACTTTAAGCAGATCTGATCTTCTGCATGGCAGAGACTACTCCCAGCTTCTATCTGAGATATTCGAATGCTTCCCTGGGATATATGAGAGAAGAAAGATAGGACAATGTAGCTATGTTTTCAAGTGTCATCCAATAGTTGTAGCATAAGTGCATCAGTAACCAGGCCTTCAGACTTTTTGCAGCATCAACAAATTCTTCCCAGTAGGAGTTATCATACCAGAACAATCTTCTTCAATAGACAATATGTGTCAAGAAATCATCCCTGTGATCTCTTATCACCAAGATCTTCATGATTTATATTTATTTCATAATAATTATGTATGAAAGATCTCATCGTGACAAAAGTCATTAGCAACAAACTCTGCATGATCTATCCTTATCTCTGAATCATAAGACTTCCATCTCATCCATGTGTGAAAAAAAAAGATACTCTTCAGCAAAAAAAACAATTAGGGTTCATCCATAATCTCATCATAAGAAACCATATATCATGTCATCATCATTTGAGCAAGAACTAAGGAATAATAAGATACAATGCCAAAAATGCAATCATTAGATGTTAGACTGATGATCCCCCTGAACCTGTGTTCCTAATCTTTAGCTATCTTACTGTTTGTCTTATCAGAAAAGCATATGCGACTGTCTTCAGTAGAACTCGCGTGTATACGTGGCTTTAGTTCACTAAACTCGCGTATGGAAAGTGAAACACTGAAAATTTCCATAGCTTCATCTCCCCCTGAATTTGTACCACCTGTACCTGTCTTCTTCACATCAGATGCACTGTCAGAAATAAACATAACCAGAATTACCAAACCAACCATGGGAATCATCATGCATTGCTCCCCCTGTGATGATACATTACTAATCCCTATAATGTATCTCACATTATTCCTGCAGTCCTTATGATAAGTAAGCTTTAGAAGCGGATGATTGTAGTAGGTTCAATATTCCCTACGCTTCTGACCAGTCCTCCACCTTTTTCCAGCTTTTCTTGAACTTTCTTTTTGTGTGCTGGAAATTATCCAATTTATCAGATCTATTCATCCTGCATTCTTTTTCTACATGTCCATACTTGTTACAAGCATAAAATCTTATGTGACCAGAGAAGTAAACATAAGGATCATAATGAATCTTTCTTCTATTGCAATCAGCTGCTTTATGACCATATTTTCTGCATGAAAAACAATATCCCTTAAAGAGACCTGAGTACCTTTCTGTGTAGAATCTGTTTGTATGTGAATAAAACATTCTGCTTCTGCAATTGGCTGCAACATGCCCATAATTATGACATTTAAAGCATTCAAATTATTTATCAAAGGAGGGAATTATTTCTTTTGAGAGTTCATGATTTCCGGTTGATCTTTTGTTTCTTTCAACACTTTAGATTTTGCATTGATATCCTTTGAATCTTTAGCACTTCCTTGAGAACTAGATTCTCCTTTAACAGTTTCATGAAAACTATTGTTCCTTGAGAAACAATTCCTTGCTGTGTAAAGGAATCCGTGCTCAAGACATTAAAGATTATGTCACAAACAAGTATATATCTGTCTCTGTTTATTAAACCTTCAAATATTAATAATATATTCTCCAAATATCAAATCCCTACAAGTTCTGCAATGCCATGTTCTCTTTATGCTGAAGTGAATGAATGGAAGACGAAGAAAGAAAAGGACTTTAAATTGATATGCTGCTTAAAACAGAATCTACCATTATAAAACCTTGAAGAAGTGAGAAACAATAAAGTTAAAATAGAGGAGCGCCCATTAAGGATGTTTAACTCTTAGATACACAGATATCAAGAGACCTGCAGCTCAAATCACTCTACTTTATTCATAGATATGGAAACGAAATGAAAACTGGAAAACTATTCAACACAGATAGAATGATGGAAACTTGCAAAACTTTTCATTGATTCAATATTTTTCAGTACAAAATTAGGCTTCAAGGTCCAAAACCCGAAACCTTCTTTCTTCTTCAAATTGTCTTTAAATACAATATGCCCAAAATGGTTTCCAGTAACGAAACCGATTCTAACTAACTCTAACTTCTTAACTACTCACTGTAGTGGAGGTACATGCCTCGGAAAAGTTCTATTACATTTACATGACTTCATTTAAAACATGATAAAATGTGATAATTCCTAATCTAAGTGAGCTGATGCTCCTGAAATAGTGGCTGTCTCAATGACTATTTGTGGCTGAACGGCTACTTGTGGCTGAGTGGCTGGAGTTCCCTTTTCTGTGTCCATAGAAAATCTCTTGCATTCTTTCCAGAGCTTATCCTGAGTCATCGAAGCATTCTTATAACGATGATATTCCAGTGTAAATGCAACAACCTGACTGTGAGTAAGATTACCTGTGAATAATGTCTTCACCATCCATAGCAGGAGGAAATGCCTTTGTAAGAAGTTAAATACCGTTTCTCCCTTTAAAACCTGTGTCTTTTCATGCCTGCCATCTGCTCTGCTTTTTGCAAATATCAACTGATATTCATAGAACTTCCATGACATGATCTCCCCTTTCTCCATCTAGCATGAGGGCAAACCTGTTCTTGTCAACTTGTCGAATGATGTATCAAATTTTTTAATTATCTCTTTAATTCCCAGTAACCGCTTCTCTACGGCCTTTCGAAGGTCATTTTTTATTATCATTTTATTCACCTCCTCAGCATAAAAGTACCTATCCTATATCACCATATCTCCTAACTCTTCCTCTGTCTTGGCATTAATAAATTTTATGAATTTTCTGGCCCAATTCGCTCTTTTAATAGCAGCCTGCTTCTCAGATAATAGCTCCTTTTCATGCTTTGAAACAATGCTTTTCTCTCTAGCAATTATATTCATGGAATCCCATTTTGACTGCATTTCTGAAATAATCTCATTCCAGATGATATCCTTAGCTTTAATAAGAGATATATTGCCTTTTAATCTCTCCTTGAGCTCTTTGATTTCATCTTCAGCTTTCTGTAGCTTCTGCTTGTTCTCATGTGATTTTTCTTCCCATCCTTGCATCATCTTGGTAACCGTTTCCAATTCTGACTGGGCTTGTTTACAGTCTCTCTCCGCCATATTTAATTCTGTGCTTAGCTGAATAAACTGGGCTTGAGGATCAGCATCACCTGCAGAAAAATCAAAGGTACAAGTATGGTTATCAATATGATTCTGTAAAGATATAGCGGTCTGCTTCACCTTAGTGAGTTCTTCGTCTTTCTTCAACAACTACTATCGCAATTCCTCTTTCTCCTTTTCAACCTCAGCTACTTCTGCCACCATTGAGTGCTCTGTAGCTGGTAATTTCAAATTTTTCCTTAGTGAAGATATTTCCACTTCTACACTTTTCATAAGTTTTTGAATTGCAGCTTTATCATTTTGATCCACACCGATTTTCATAATGATCTTCTTCAACTCTTCATTTTGAGTTGTTAATGCCCTTGAATTAGCTTTCTCCATTTTGCATTGTCTGATGACCTTTGAAAGCATGTTTTTAGTCTTGAATGCTGTAGCATTGGTCTTGCTCAAATCATTTACAATCAGCTGCCCGGTCTGCATATGAAGATTCATTTTGTCCCACAATGGGATCTTTTTAACATCCATGACTATGTTTACCTGCTTAAAGCTGCCCGAAGATCCAAGGGACATTCCTGTCGGATGTGACAGAGCCATAGTAAATTGATCTCTTTCCAGATCCATCACAGTCAATAATCTGGTTTGGTCAGCAGATATGTGGTGCTCTGCTTGTGCTTCTATATTGGCTTTTATCCTCTGGTTCCTTTCCTCAATCTGTGAGAACACTTGCTTTATTGAAGGAGCCTTTTCCAAATGAAGTTCCTGTCTTCTAGGAGATGAGGGGAAATCTTGTTCTTCATTGACCTAGAGAGTAAAACCAGGTGAATTGGAAGAATGCTCTTCTGCTAGTTTGGTTCTTTTTTCCTCTCGGGGCTCCTCATCATCTATTTCAATAACATCTTCTCTACCTCTTTTGCTCATTCTTTCCAAAATTGCAGGTGTTTGAATACTGGTCTTTGATGAACTTGACTCTCCTGGATTAGCCAATTTCTCCAAATCAGGTTTACTTACATGGGAAAATGCAGCATACCCATTCTCAACCCTTTTCTGAGAAATTATTCCATGCGGATCATAAGGCCATTTTTCTCCCAACAACAACTGCGTCCCTTCCAATATTTTGGAGACTTAATCAAAAGCTTGTCTCGTGTTGACCACAAAAGGTCCCACACTCATAGGCAATTTGTACATCAAACCTTTCTTCATGGGAAGAAAATGAACTTGGTCTACATTAAGACTTTGCCTTATAAATTCCAGGGCGAAAATTCGCATGGGAACAAAGGTTGGGAGCCTATAGGGCTCAATACTAACTCCATACAGCCTTATCTCAAAGTAATCTTCGAATACAAACCAATCTCCAAATTTGCAATTGGGTCCTAACTGTAGGAACTCCCGGGCTTTTGGTAGAAAGCATGGAGGAAGAGTTCCATTCAAAATTTTACAAGCAGTAGACATGAAATGGTCAGAAAATTCAAACAGCCCTGCTTCGTTCTCTTCTTTTCTAACCATATCGGTCCAGAATAAAACTGACTACTTATTTTTATTACTATCAATTATATTTAAACCCACACTCATGAACTCTTCAACATTTTGATACAAAAATAAGTAAACAACCAATGATGGAAATCTGAAGAAAATTGTTAGAGGGAAGGCGATCAATTGGGAATTTACTACTTCCTGCCAAAAAGACGGAATGTCAAGGACCACCCCTGGTTTCATCACCAGAGCGAACATCCCCAAGACTGATTTATCAATTTCGTGATCATCGTCTTTTCCCAAAATCTCCATAATGCAGCTAAGAACTGGCCTATACTGAACACTGAACGCTTCCAAACTGAACTTTCCTCCTTCAAATTGAGTCTTCTCTGGATTTGATTTCAAAAATGACATACAACGACTGAACTCTTTGTTTGAAAGATATTCAAAATATTGAACCAATGAATCTTCGGAGAACTGTAACGGAGACTCATCTTCTGGAAAACATAATGCTTGACGCATTAATTGTGTTGATACCTGCAGGACATTTTCCCCCTGAGAATTCATGACGAAGCATTTGCCAGGGTACATAGATGAGACTAACCATGAGATGAACTCGGGGAAGAAATGAGTTTTTGGAACACAGGCAGAAAACACACCAGAACTTTTCATAGCAGAGAACACAGGGGATTTGTCAGTGTTTAGGGTTACTTGGTAATGCAGTAGGGGATGATTAACGGACGACGAGGTATCATGAACATCCTTTTCACTATCCAGGAGGGGACTGAGGTTTGATGAACCAGCCAAAGATGTTCGTTTTTCCATGACTGACAGGAACTTGAAAGCAATTCGCGGGGTAACGGATAATGCAAAGGTGGCGGGACACGGTTAAAAAAGGGCAAACAGTCACAAATAGACAAAAACGGGACGGAAAAACCCTTTAATAGGCTATGGGAATCCGTAATAAATGCTGGAATGATGTGGAAAAACAGTTGAGAGTGGATGACAGCTGCTTTCCACCTCACCTGATGACGTCATTGCGGGGGGTCTTTGAGTACGGCAGAAAACTTTAACCCATACCCCCCGTAATAAATCCAAGCCGTTGATCACGGCAAAACCAAGATCTGACTAGTCAACTACGGGGGGTCGGGATTTGATAACCGACGGGCTAATTCTTCCCCCGCAATAGCTTATCCATAAGCCCTTTTCTGTGATCACGACTTCCGCTCGGGAAGCTGCTCGGGGCTTAATCTTGAAATCATACATATTGAACTAAAGCTTATGACTATTTTATGTTCATCAATCATTCGAAATACATTGCATTTGTTTTTTATGCTAAATTATTAATAACTTCATACTATAGCATATTTTCGATTTTTTTTTTTTTTTTAGATTTTCAAAATAAAATATAAAAAGGATATGCAGATAATGATCCACAACAAAAACCAAGACCAAATTTAATAGAAGGAGACCTTTGACTACTAAGAATATTGTCCAGAATCTTAGTACTATCTTGAAACCTCAAGAGTTTATCTTTTTCTTCTAATTTACCCTTTAGAATGTTTACCTCAACCTCCAATTTTTAGCATTGCTGCTTCATACTTTCTTCAACCCTTTTTCTTTCTTCTACTTGATCATTCAATTTCAAAATCTCTTTTTTCAACTCATTTTCTTATTCTTCAAAAGTTTGTAAAAGATCTTCATTCTTCTTATTTGATTTTTCCATTTCTTCTTTCAGAGAAATGATTTCTGCTTCAAGTCTTTCACTTCGATTGGTTACTTTATCCTGCAGTCTTTGATACATTTCTATCCGTCTTTGATACATTTCTATCTCACAATTCATTCTAGAGATCGTGTCTTGGTAGATAGATTCCTGCTTTTTACATTGATCTTCATCATTAGTCTTGAGATTTGCTTCTAGACCCATGCTGTTACTTTCACTATCATTTTCACTATCTTCACCATTGCTTGCATAAGGAAGTGAATCACAAAGATTAGTACCTTTTTCATATTCTTCATTTTCTACTTCACATGTTTTCTGAGATATCTCCTTTCTTTGATTAGCCTTCTTCTTTTGCTTCCTTGCCATGAGCACTAACAGATCTTGGTCATAATCTTCTTCATCCTCATTTGACATTTCATCATTATCTTCATTTGTATAATAGCTCTTTCCCTTTTCAATTTTTTTCCCTTTATCATGATTTTCTTCATAAGGAAATTTAGCAGCATAATGACCAACTCTTCCACAATTAAAACACTTGAAGGGAAGCTTACCTCTGAATCTTCCAGTACCTGGTTGGAGTCTTCTCACAAAATTTGCTTCTTCTTCTTCTGATATGTAACTTGATTCTTTGACAACTTCCTTTTCTTTTCCTTTTGCACATGCCTTAAAGGAAACTTCTCTGATTTGAGAGGGACCTTCTTTTCTCATTTCAAAGGCAGTTATAATACCATGTAGTTGAACAATAGTAAGATTTTGCAGATCTTGCCTTTCTTCAATAGCAGATACTTTTGACTCAAATTTTGAAGTCAAAGATCTTAAGACTTTTTCAACCAGAGTAGTATCGGTTATGGTTTCACCCAAATTTCTCCTGCGATTTACAATATCATCTAAACGTAAAAAGAAACTAGCAATACTCTCATCACTATGCATCCTTAAATTTTCATATTCAATTCTGAGAGTTTGGAGTTTTGCACTTTTTACCTTTGTATCTCCTTCATAGCTTAGAATTGCTTTGTCCCATAATTCTTTTGCTGAATTTAGCAGCATCACTTTAACAAATTCTGATTCAGACAGGCTTCCTAATAAAACATTGACTGCTTTGGCATTGATTTCATATTTCTTCCTTTCTGCTACATCAGTAGGAATAATTGCCAGATACTGATAACCTTATTCCACGATTGCCCATACTTCTGCACCAAGACTTTGCAGATACGCTTTTGTTCGTATCTTCCAGAATAACAGATTACTTCCATTGAATAGAGGTGGCTTTAGAGAAAGTAATCCTTCCTAACTTCCCATTGTGATGGATCTCCTTCAAGCGATCAAGATTCTGTAGAAGAACCTGCTCTGATTCCAATTGTTGGGAAAAATACTGAGAGGGGGGGGGGGTGAATCAGTATTTAGTGTAGACTGAAATTTTTTTAACTTTTTCTTTCTCTAAATCTCATACGCTACTTTACTGAATCAAACTCCCGTATATACGTGGATATCCTTAATGAAACTTGCGTATTACCAGAGATCTCATTATGCAGATAATTCTTCACTTAGATCATTGCATCATTCATTCATTAGGTGTTTAGTAGGCAGTAAACAGGTGCAGTAAGAATAGAATAAATCATCACAGATAAGCAACACAAATGAACACCAGGATTTAAGGTGGAAACCCAATACGGGAGAAAACCACCGTTGTCGTCATCTCAGTCTTCAATATTTTATTATAAATAAAACATCTTACAACAATGTACTGGCGCAGACTCATACCAGCACGCAGGCACCCACCTGCAGAAGGCTACAACCTTCTCTCATTTACCAGCCTCTCCTGGAAGGGAGCTACAACCCCCTGCTCTCGTTTACCAGCCTCTCCTGGAAGGGAGCTACAACCCCCTGCTCTCATTTACCAGCCTCTCCTGGAAGGGAGATACTACCCCCTGCTCTCGTTTACCACCTACCACTGGAAGGGAGCTACAACCCCCTCACTGAAGGCTTCGACCCTCAACACCACCATGGACCACGTTTCATCAATTTTCACACTGTATCCAACAGCTTCCATAACACACAACTTGTAGGCCACTTTTCATCATATTCTCAGACTGGAACCACTCCACACATTTAAGCTCAACATTCATCAAACTAAAAATTATAACCCCATCAATTCATTCATTGAATCATCAACCAATCAACCAACAACTTGATCTTCAATTAACATAATCAACAGCATATTCATCATTCAAACAACCCAATTCTGTACGAATACATCATTGACAGATAGCAGTAAAATAGCAAAACAGATCAGACATTTCATTCCACTTACTTCAACAAACCCTAGATTTCATATGCACTTTTACTTCACTGAACCTGCGTATGTACGCGCTTCTATGCACACCAACCTGCGTATACTTCTGTGCATTCTCCAGAGAACCTATCTGCCCATATGCACTTTTCTTTAAGCATAACCGCGTATACACGGGCTTTTACTGAAGCGAACCTGTGTATACATCTGTAACTTTTCAGGACTGTTCAGCTCTTCAGATCAGATAAACAACTCAGATTTCATCCTTTACTTCAGAAAGTATTTCGCCACATCTCAGATCTAAACATTTCAAAAACAGATCTAGAAAATACATAGACATTTCGGATCTAGAGATCCCTCTTCATCATTTTCTTCGTAGGTGCATTATGAATTCAGATCTATTAATTAAGAACAGAGTTCATCATGCAGATATTCCTTAGAGGAATTTATTCATCAACAACCCTTGCACTTGCACACTTTGCACTATGATCTTCTTCTCCTTAAATAGATTTAGCTTTTACCAATACCATGAGCCAAAACCACACACTTCCAATGGTATTCTTGGATGGGATCAAATAGATAATCCAGTGCTCAATACTATGGGCCAATACCATGGTAATGCCCCTTGGTATTCTAATTTTGGAGCGCAAAAGGGCATACGCGACTTGGCACGTACTTTCCCGCGTGCATACGCTACTTATCCTTTACAAACCCGCATATGCTTTGTGACATGTCTTATTTATCATTTCTCTGGCACTTACTAGAATTCCTTTCTTCTGATACTTCTGAGTTGTTTTGTAGATACATCATCCTTCCTTATTTAACACAAGATACATCATCCTTACATAGGTTGCTTATCATAGGAAACTCATCAAGTCAGTTTCCATCAAGAACAACTCCATCAAGTAGGTTTCCATATCAAGGACAACACATTGCATCATATTTCCAACAATCTCATTTCATCAAGTAGGTTGCCATCAAGGACAACACGTGCCAACAAGGTAATGTGTCTTCGATCATGAGAGCAACAATGTTTTATGGGAATTCCATGCTGGTGTTGTAGGAGGCCATGTTGGAGGGAAAGCTACTACTTGGAAGGTTTTACAAGTTGCTCTATGGTGGCCAACCTTATTCAAGGATTCCAAGGAATATTCCAAGGAGTGTGATACTTGTCAATAGGTTGGTCGAAAATCTTGACGAAATGAGCTACCTATGCATCTAGTTCGGGAAATAGAAGCATTTGAAAATTGGGTTGTTGATTTCATTGGACCTATTAACCCACCTTCTCTTCATTCCCATGCTTGAGATATCATTATCACAACATATTTTTTGACTCATTGAGCAGAAGTGGCTCCTATTCATGACTGAACTGATGATACAACAATTACACGGTTCATTTTTTTAAATACAAACACCATATTTGGATGTCCCTGAAGTCTTACTAGTGATCAAGGTTCCCACTTTATTAATGAGATAGTTCAAGCACTTCTTCATAACTTCATGATATAGCATCACAAGAGCAGCACTTATAATCCACAAGAAAATGAAATTGTTTAAGCATTTAACAAGATCTTAGAGAAAGGTATTACTAAAACTTTCTCTGTGAATATGGATGCCTGGGATGAACGACTTCCAGCAACATTATCGTCTTATCACACTACAACCAAGAGGTTCCATAAATACATGCCTTTCAGTTGGTTTATGGAAGGGAAGCATTTGTTCCAGCCAAATTTATAATTCCTAATCTATTTATTCCTCACGCCACTAAGATGTCGGAGGACGAATTCATCCCAGAATGGTTGAACATGTTATGGAAATTGGATGAGCAGTGCTTCTTTTCATATTTCCATCAGACTGTTGAGAATGAAATAGAAAAGTCTTGGCATCATTGACACATCAAGAAGAAGTCATTTTTTTTGGAGATCCCATCTTAATTTATGATAGAAAGTATCTAAACCATCCTAAAAAGATCCAAATGGATTGACTTGGTCCATTTTATGTTGTGGAAATTAGAGATCTGGAGTTATCAATATTTCTCAGTTGGATGGCATCCTTCTTCCTAGTTGGATGAATGGTGCTCGCCTGAAGCCCTATTTTGGCTCATTAATTTCCGATTAAAAGGATTTTTGGAAAATGAGTATTAGTTATGTTTTAGGGTAGTTACGTAATTTCTAGTTAGCTTATGTTCCTTTTGATAATTTTTTTTACTCTTAGTTTGAGTTAGTCTCTTTTTGTTGTAGTGTCAATAAGGATTTTTGGGTTGTGACCCACCATAAGAGATTGTGGCCGGGGAGGGTTTGTCACATCCTGTCTTGTCATTTTTGTTTAATACCTATATTTTCGGTCATTAATTTTAGTCTTCTCATGGTTAGTTCACAATCCGATATACTTGAATATCGATAGGATTTTCCATTACTCCTCGATCTCAAGTGTTAGTCACTTAAATTGTTAAATCAAGTGGATCAGTTTTTCATAATCGTGAGGGGTTTTCAGGTCCATTATGTATCCATAGCATAATAGTTAAGTCACTTCAACCCTTTTTTGTACATTTATATATAACCCTCATTTTTTTCACTTCACATGTCATTCTACCTAGAGTTTTTTCAAGTTTTTCACCCTGAATTTTGTGTCACACTCTGCTCAATATTTTCTTTGTTGTCACCCCCCTATTCATATTTTTTTCATTCATCACTCTATTACCATGGGTCATACAATCAAAATCATCATTTCTCTCTTCCCCATCGACTCATGTGTCCATTCCACGATGACCTCATTATAAAATATGAGAAAGTTATTCTGGTCGATAATGACCTCTCAGACCATGACCTTTTCCCTTCCCTCCGCACTTAATTTTTCATGGAGCCCAATGTCAGACCCAGTGCCAATTCTACCCTCAATATTAAAACTTATTTATTCCCATGAAAATAGCCTTCCTTTTTTATTCAGTGATACTTACCTGTTTTGGTACCACTGGGGAGATGATACGGTGTACTAAGTTTTTAAACATCTGACTACATGGTGGTTCGTAGTGGCTGGATGAGGCTTATCCAATCCATGTCTAAGATATTCACAGACTCATAGAAATTTCTGCCTATGGCTCTAATGTTAATACAACATTCCAGAAGGTTTCAAAGTAGGGTAAGAAGAATGATAGTAAAAACTTGTAAAAAAAGTATGGTACTGATACAAAGGGAAACAGAGAAGTTATTGATTTGATTAATAATTAACCTATTAAAGTCAAATACACCATTATTTCCTACCAAATAATGTGCCATTTTACCATAGGGGAATGTTATCTTGATACAATTTTAGTTTTCGAGCCCTTTGTTCGAGGATACAAACTCAATCGGTCCAACTAATTGTTGAATGAGTTATTTGAAGAAACTGAGGATATTCATGTTAGAGCCACATATTTTATTTTTGGGTATTTACTTATTCTGCTCACCATGCATAATTGTATCCAAACTGAAGGGCTATACCTGACACTTGTCACTAATTATGAATTTCTTGCTTATACATATGCCTCGTAGTGCATCACTAAGGATCCCAACAATCATGATTACAATGAGCTCGCATTTGGACACTGGTATAACAAGATGGTTGGTGTTACCCGTAACATATTTTGGTAACTCTTCCACTACTAGACCAATATGCTCACCAAATTTGGTTTTGGATTGGCCACGGTCATCATTATATTCAGCCACTGAATGTTAACCAGGAAAATTTCTCAATGCGCAAGCTTCCCTTCTACCTCAACGAGAATGTGTTCCACAAAAAGGTTCTTTCATGGCCCAAGATAATTTTGATGGAGCAAGATGGTCATGATATCTATTGTTTTTATGGTATGTGCCCCAGAGACTTTGTTGAAGATTCTCCATATTCTTCTCACAAGGGTTTGGCTGATACATAAGAATGCCTCTAGTCGCTCTTAAAGAAAGCACAAGAACATATTTCTTTAGCATATATGACATGGATTGAGGTAGGTTCTTTGGTCCGTCAATCCATAACTATTCAAATTATTCTACCCATGTCTATTGTGCCGCCTATTGTTGCATACACTCTCCCTCCATCTACTACCATCACCAAATTTTCCCCTCACCAGAACCCTATTAATCCTACCTAAACTTCCTCTAGTGTCATTGATATTATTGATGAATGTCCATTTACCGCTATGCATGTTTCTCCTGTCACTAAGGAACATTCCCATTCTCCACATTCCACCTCTAACATTTCACCAAGTACTTCCGAAGAAACCATCTTCGATCGACCTGATTCTCCTGTAGGATTTGATGAACCTACTAACATAGACATTGATCAGGTCATTGTCACCTCCACCATTTTGTTTACATCCATTATCTCTCCTCCATATCCATTTTAATTAGTCTCTAAATCACCTGTTCTTGTCTCAAATTTCCCTTATTCCCCACCTATTTTAGTTCTCTTTGCGAAACAGGTCACCACTCTCATCAGTGATCCTCAAAATGTTTTCCAACTAATTTCTCTCGTTGCCCAACAACATGATATTGTTCCCTTTATTCCACCATCGGTATTATTACAACCTCTTCACAAGATCTCCAAAAATAATTCCTAGGAGCGAGACTCCTCTCCCCAAGGTTAGTCGGAGAAATTCGTTGCCAGTGGCCAACCACTGCAAGCAAGGTTCCCAATGTCAAATGCACTTTTGATATATGCGTCTAGTGCATGATCTACCCCACATCTATTTAAATGCATTCATACTTATGACACACAACTTTAGGACTACCTGGTTCATATGGAATCTCGGTGCCCCAATATTTCAGTGACATGTGAGCAGCATTAGCAACAACTTCTCTTGGTTACAAGTGAGCATGCTCAACTTTGTGTGGATAAATCCTAGCTGGAGATAGAACTATCAAACTTAAGTAACAAATTTCAGTCTATGTAGTCTATTGTTGCTGCATTTGTTAATGAGTAGCCTGAGGACATTATTTTATGCTCCCGTGTTGAATTTTATGAGTATGTTGAAGCAACATGTGTAAAATTAATTGTGAATAATTAGGATTTGTAGGCTACTGTAACTAAACTCTCTCAAACCATACCAGATCCATATTCTTAGTACCACATGTAGGTTTCTTAGCATATTGTTTCCACATCACTCGTGAAAGAAAATATTCCCCAGCATCTGTAGGGCTCCCAAGATATTTTCAGTCATGTCTACGATCGGAGCAATTTTCTCTCCAAGAAAATTTAGTTCGTTTAGCCGCTCCAGTAGAATTTCAAGCAACTCTTTTCATAGATAATGAGCCCTTTAGATTTAGAGTAGAAGAAAATAGTATTTTCCTAGGCCGGTATACTTGTGAAAATCAAACAGAGAGAAGATGCCTCACAGGTCATCAAATGAGGGTTCTATGAATTTCACTTAGATGCACATTTCAACTATATTACGTTGAGCGCTCTCACTGATAGTGCAGAAGAACAATTTCAGAAGCCCCTTCACTCCTATCCGACTTAGTTCATTGTTAAGATGACTCCACAATTTGTGGGAAAGGTTTCTATAGTATTCGATACCCAAAATGATGTTGTTTCCACATACACTAGATTTAAGTACAATGTGTTGTAGATTGTGCTAGAGTTGGGACCTTTGTTTGTAGGTGAACCAATTGCAACTTGATCCTGGTGGCCCCAGAGATGCTCAGAGGTTAGAGAGGACTCATATTAGCTCAAAAATAAAAGTGGTCAGATGGAATCAAAACCATAGCCATATCATAGTGTTTGTCACCCTGATTATAAGGGTTTGAACTACTCTAAAATCTGAGTTCATATGGTCAAGTTATTCGCAGTCGAAGTTCGGGTCAAACTTGGCCAAGTGGAAGGCTTAATGAGGAAGAAAATTGACTGGAACAAGAGCACAAAATCCACATCCCGAGAATAGGTGAACTTGTTGGATGGTTAATTTGTCTAATTACCGTTATTTTCGAAAAAATTTAAAAAATACAAGCTGGCTATAAAAACAAAACAAAATATTAAAAAAATAGGGGTGGCGGGCTACGAGCCCTGCCACGCCTGCCAATGAGGTATTAAATATAGTGTCAATGGTTGGTTGGAGGGCCACCAACCCTACCAACCACATACCATATAAATAATACAGATAATTGAGAACGTCGGGGCTCGAACCCACCCAACCCACATGGTCGGCCCCCATTGGGCCGTCTCATAACCACCACCAAATAACAACAGACTATCAAATACATCAGACGGTTAAAAAATTTCATGCCATTCTGAAATAAAGTTAAAACAATATTCTATGGTGGAGGTTCGGCAGGGTTTGAACACCCAACCTCCCCGCCTCAATTCCTTCGCCCAACCGCTCTACCATGGGTGGCGGATTTGTAAAGTCTGCCAACCCACATCCTTATAAACACTCATGTGCCATTCGAATGGGGAGGGAGCAGTGGAACATGGAGTGAGAGTGGAACCTAGACTAGGTGGAACAATGATTTGCAGGGCCAAAGAAACCATGAATGAGAATCCACAAGTTTATGAGAAAGTCCCCCTTGAGGGCCAAAGATGCTAGTAACAGAATTTGACATGTGGATAGTAATTTTTTCACGTTTTCTCGTGAGGAGTCCAATTGTGAAACTAGAATATCCATATGAGTAGCGAAAATGCAGGTGTTCAACAGCTAAGAACCTTTGGAGAATCTTGAAGATTCTTTATATTCCCTTGGAGACTGATTTTTTATAGTCTTAGAATGAGGTCGAATTTATACTATTTTTTCTCAGAGTTCCATGAGGAGCATAGTGGGGTGCTCAGAATCTCCATCCGAGCAACATATTTTCTAACCATATTCAAGAATCTTGAGGGTCTAAAATTTGATGGTGTCAAAATTGGACAAGTTTACAGTCAATTTTACATCGCTCATCACCAAAAATTCAGTTATGTAGTCCATTTCAGCAGCTGAGATTTTCATTTTCCTTCCATCTTTGAAGTGGAGGTATATGATGCAGTAATGTCATGCTTTTATTCTGAGTTGTTGTGACGATATCTTTATTGTTTAGTTCCCTGATTACCATGATGTTGAGGGATACTTGTTTCCACATTATTTGAGATTCAATTATCCTGTCATGCTGAAGGAAAACCCCTTTCAGTGAGAGTTCCTATAGGGACAACGTCTTCTGGAGAGGCACGCCACTCAATTTGAGGGTATTTTTCCTTTTAACGAGAAAGAACATACCATGTACATCATCATCATTTGCATCATTAAATGAAGCCATGTCCACTCTCTTGATACTGGGCTCCGAGACATAACCCAACTAGGTGAACTTCGTTATCGATGTGTCGTTTTCTTGATTTTTTTATCATCATTATGTTTCCTCTTCCTTAAGCATGAAAATGTGGTTTTTTTATGATCTTTTAAATGAAATTTTGCTAAAATCATAGAAGTAAAAGGTCTTGGGTAATTCTGGTATCTAAGGATATCCTAATCAAGTCTGGTATCATATGGGTCTTCTTGCTTATGTGAATTACAAGTGAGAATGATTAAATGTGCAACAAGAAGATAAAATGGAGGATGAAAGAGATATGTACGAGGCCTTCCTCAGGATGTAAAAAGTAGTAGACATAATGTATGAAGCTTATGATAAGAAAAAAAAGGAATGGGAGAAATAAAGAGCAGAGGTCAATGATTCATATTAATCTTCCAGTGACCATTCATCTTCTCTATCACCTTCTCACCATTCATATGAGGAGATCAATTAGAGCCTTCAAGAAAAGAATGTTGAATTGAGGAGGATTCTACGGGAAGATAAAGAGGATAAGTGGAGACTACAGCTTCAGCTACGAGCCACATAAGATGCCTTAGAAGAGTTGAAGCACAAGGAACGCTTAAATAAGCCATCATCACTTGTTTCATAATCGACAGTTGAGGTAAACAATGTTGATCATTCTTCATTTTAATTTCGCATGATGTTATTTTGTTGGAAACAAGGAGGTACCCATTATAGGAACTGGCATGAGACTCCTTACCAAGATGGGGTATAAAGGAGGAGGACTTGGTGTTAATGGCTATGGCATGACTCAGCCATTCAAGGTCGTGTAAAGACCTCGATTCGCAGTTTTGGGATACACCGAAGGAGAATTCTCAAAGGCATCGGAGGTTTCCAAGACATTGTTGAAACCTTCGAGAAAAGAGGATGATGGTAAAACATCATAATCATCCCACGATAGTGCGCATCACAAAGAAAGAGCTAAATAAAGTTATCATTGCCATAATTGCACTAGAGATAACCAAGAAACATAGAACAAGTCTCAGTATTATAAATTTCATATTGATTACAAGCATATTAATGATGAACATAAATCATGGTGTAGAAAAACATGTAGCTTTTTTGGTTTACATAACCATGTGGTTGCTAAGTGTTGGAAGAGAATGGAAGCACGAAAGAGGATCAGGCATGATCTTCTCCACATTAGGGAAGGAATCATGTTAAGCAAGTATGGAGGAAGACGACTTATTGCAATCATTTCAAGAAAGGTGGTCATTAAAGAGCCACATGTTGGAGGCTCCATTGAGAACATCATCTTAAGGACAAAGCACCAATGTAGAAACCAGTGGGTGAAGATTTTCAACAACAAAATATGCCACATTCATGTTGGTCCACTTTTTTAGGTCAAAGATGGGTTTTCTAGATATGATATCTTGTCATGGCCTCATTCTGTAAATCATGTGTTTCAACTTAAATTGTAAAATATATTATGTTTTTTCCATTAATTGTTAAAACAACAACAATGTTTTGGCCTTTGATTGATAGTTGGCGTATTGAATTCTATCCTGATGTAAACTTGACAAAAGAATATATCTTATAAAATCTTGGCAAGTATGGGGATTCTTAGGTCATAATTGTTCATGTAGTTTTAAAATATTGTACTACAGGTTTGCAGAGGATACAGGTGTCAGCTCATCGCTTATGGCTTCGAAGAACAAAGGTGAAGGAGAAGGAACGGTGATGTGTCAGGACACTTGTGGTGCAGAAAATGTACATAGTAGTTATAGATTATGTTCATGATTTTGGTTGACAAAAAGCTCCTCGGTGGGGAGGAATGATCTAGGTGGCTTCAAAGACGCTCAAAGGTCAAAGAGGACTCAGAATAGCTAAAAATAAAAATGGCCATATTTAAGCGAAACCAAACCCAGATCATAGTGCTCGTTGCCTTGATTCCAATGGTGCGAACGACACTCAAATCCGAGTTCGTATGGTAAAGTTATTCACGGTCAAAGTTCGGGTCAAACTTGGCCAAGTGGCAAGCTTAACGAGGCAACAAATTGATCGGGATAGGTGCATGGAATCCGGGTCTTGAGAACAGGAAAACTTTTTGGATGGTTAATTTTTCTAATTACCCTTATTTTCAATAAAATTTAAAAAATATAATTTGGTTATAAAAAACAAAAAAATATATTAAAAGAAATAGGGGTATCGTGATGCCACCCCTACCAAAAAGGTACTAAATATCGTTCCAAGGGTTGGTTGGTGGGCCACCAATCCTTCCAACCACATACCATATAAAAAATACACATATCCAAGACCCAATAGGCTCGAACCCGCCCGGCGGACATGGTCGACCCCCACTGGGCAGTGTCACAACCACCACCAAAACGTTACAACAATGAGCTATCAAATACATCGGATGATTAACAAATTATTATCTATTCTAAAATAAAGTTAAGAAAATATTCTAAGGTGGGGGGTCGGAGAGGTTTGAAACATGACCTCTCGCCTCAAGTCCTCCAACCAGCCGCTCTACCATAAGCGGCGGCTTTGTAAAGTTCGCCACCTCACATCCTTATAAACACTCATGCAGCATTCGAACACGGAGGGAGAAGTGGAACACGAAGTTGGAGAGGAACCCAGAGTGGTTGGAATCTTGATTTGCAGGGACACCTGAACCAAGAACGAGAATCCATAGGTTGCTGAGAAAGATTCCCTTGAGGGCCGGAGATTCCAGTGACGAATTTTGACATGTGGATAGTCATTTTTCCACATTTTCTCACTGAGTCCAACCGTGAAACTAGAATCTCTATATGAGCATTGGAAATGTAGGTGTCCAACTACTAAGAATCTTTGGAGAATCTTTAGAGAATATTGAGGAATATTTAGATTCCCTTGGAGGCTGATTTTTGACAGTCTAAGAACCAAGCTGAGTTTATACTCATTTTCTCAAAATTTCACAAGGAGCACAGTAGTGTTCTCATAATATTCATCCAAGCAGAAGATTTTCCAACCATATTCAGGAAGGAATCTTTGGGGGAATCTTCAACATTCTCGAGGGTCCAAAATTTGACGGAGTCAGAATTGGACAAGTTTATAGCCAATTTTACACCAATAATCACTAGAAATTCAGTGGTGTAGTCCATTTTAGTAGCTAAGATTTGCATTTTTTGGCCATCTTCAAAAGTGGAGGTATATGATGCAGTTATGTCATGCTTTTATTCTGATTTGTTGAGATTATGTTTTTATTTTTGAGTTCCCTAATTACCATGATGTTGAGCGATACTTGTTACCACATTATGTGAGATTTCAATAGCTTTTCAGGCTGAATGAAAACCCCTTTTAGTGATAATTCCCGTAGGGAGAATGTATCATGGAGAGAGATGCCACTCAAGTTGGGGGTATTTTTCCTTGTAATGACAAAGAACATACCATGTACATCATCATCATTTGCAACATTAAATGAAGTGGCCTCCACTCTCTTGACACTAGGCCCTGAGACATAAACCACACTAGGTGAACTCCCTTATCAATGTGTCATGTTCTTGATTTGTTAATCGCCATTATGTTTCCTCTTCTTTAAGCATGCACATGTGGTTGTTTTATCCTATTTTAAATGAAATTATGCTAACATCATAGAAGTAAAATATCTTGGTTAATTCTAGTAGTTGAAGAGATCCAAATCACAACTAGCGAAGTACAAGCAGGTTAAGAGCCAGATGCACTAGCAGCGCATTGACTCAAGGGTGATTCAATGGAATGTGGTCAGGGCCTATTGGGTCCTTTTTTATTTTGGGAAATATGGTGAAAAAACACTTGTGGAAGCCAAATGGCCAAAGAGATCAGATGCAGGTCACCAAAAGTTAAACTTAGTAGAGAATAAAATATGAGGACTTGCACAGCTCGAAAATAGGGAAGCATGCATGCGGAAGCAGGAAAATGTGGTCAATTTTGAAGGAATCAACATGAAAAGGGAAACGACTCCAATATTTTGTCAAAGAGAACCAAATCAAGGCAGGATAAAGAAACTACAAAAAAGAAATCAAGTGAGCAAGGATATAAAGGAAGGCACAAAGGGATAAATTCGACAAATTTTCTATATGTTGTGTCTCTGTTCTAGATTGTATAGGTTTTCTGGTGCCACAAAGTTTTGCGGCGCAAAATTTTAGTTTATGTTTTGTAATGTTAATTTTAATGTTCTGGTCGAGAGAGTCATGCATACATATATGATCCATGATGTAATGGTTGGCTATATTAATAAAATGGTGTTTGGGAATTTCGGTGTTGTTGTGGTTTGATGAATGCATAACCCCATTTAGAAATTTTCTATGTTATATATGCTAATTATGTATTTTATTACTTTGTGATGAATGCATGCTATAGTTACTATCTGGTTTCATAGATGATAAAATGTTACTGGCAAAAATAATTTTTCGACAATAGTCTAGATCCCTTAATAATTTCTCTGGTTCTGGCTCACCTCTAGTGAGATGATCCTTTAAAAAGGGGAGTGAAAATGTTGGTGAAAAGCTAGACTACAATGGCCTATTTTGTTGGAAAATCTGTTCGAACATTGGGTCGTTATCTGTTTGGAATTTTTTGGCAACAGTAAGATGGTGTAATGTTGATGTTGTCAATTTACCTAACAATACGAGAGCCAATCAGAATTTTCCATTTGGAAAATTCTTTTCATAACACTTGGCACACTATTATTGGTTGAAGGTATTCAAGAATGGGAAAATCACATAGTGACACATGGCCCAATCCCAGGGTGCCACGTGGCACTCTAGATGAGGCCAAAATTTTGTTATGGACTGACAAGCCTCCGACGAAATTGAACTATCGACCTCCAACAAACTAATGAACTTTTATTTATGGATCTATGGTTTGGTGGTTGGGGGGAGGGAAGGACCTGTAGTCACTCCCAACCGACCCAGCCCTAGGTTTCATTATAGTTATGTGACCAAAGGTGAAGGTTGGGAAAGGCAAGGAATGTGGCATCCTACCCACGCCCCATCCCACAGTTCTCTTTACCATGGAGAACACGAGCAAAGGTTACAGTAGGAGCGAAGGAGATAGCATGATGTTTAGCACCAAGCCCAAGTCACATGTACTACCACGAGAGCAGGAGTGGGGCCAGGGAGGTACAGGGCTTACTCCCCTTAGTCATGTTTAATTCCACATGACCATGCAGGGTGTGGTGCAATCAACGCTAGGGGCTCGACCCATTAAAAAAAATGTGTTTAATGTTTCAAAAAAACACACTAATCCCATCAATAAGCGGCTCGAACCTGGGACCTCTCGAATTAAAATTGAGCGCCTTACCAATAGACCAATGAACCATTTTTTTACCATTTTTCATAGAGTGGGTAGTTTTGTAGAGTGTTTTACAGGCAGATTGAAGGAAGAGGCCTATATTGGCCAATTTTTAGCCTTTTTGAGCCCAAGAAGAACCTATATAGGTGTTTTTGGGCATTTTGTACGGAATGGAAGTGTTATTTTTTCAAGTTGAGAATTGTATGTTGATGTATTTGAACATTTGAACATATAATAAAAAGTGCCACCATTGAAAACTTGAACTGGAGACGTAGCCTAGGAGGGGTGAACTCCATCATCAGTTTATTGTGTTTTGATGCTCCTTATTTTCCATTTTGACTATTAAAAATATGCAAAATTTACTTTATTTTGTGTGATTTTTCAATCACAATCCATTACCTAAAAGACATAAATTAGCTTGCAAAACATTTCATGAAACCTTCAATTTTAATTTCAAATCATATTTTGGGTTTCCATCTTGCCTGCTGATGGTGAGATAACACTATATATGTGTGTGTGTGTGTGTGTGTGTGTGTGTGTGTGTGTGTGTGTGTGTGTGTGTGTGTGTGTGTGTGTGTGTGTGTGTGTGTGTGTATATGTGTGTGTGTGTGTGTGTGTGTGTGTGTGTATAGTACCTAACATTTTAAATATATTAATTATGGCAACAATAAAATAAAACGAAAGAAAACTTAGTGTGGAGCACAAGGAGGTAGCACAATCTATTATAAGTCTATGCATTATGGCGCAAGGAGAAGAGATAAATTACATATTAGTGATGTGTTGTGACATATTAGATATGCGATAAATATCTATCATGTCGCAAGTGATGAGCATAAATAGTGGGAAATGCTTGCACTATTGCAAAAGGTCAAAAGCTAGGATGTTAAGCAAAATTATGCCACAATGTGAGAAATCTAGTTATGAAAGGTATATGTGATTCAATGCAAGCATGTATGGTAATAACACTATAAGTAAGTGCAACGTAATAAGGCTACATTATGGGATTCATAAATGGTTTGCGTCGTGGCACAATTAGGCAATGTATATTGTGAAATATGGTTGTGAAGTAATAGGGAGAGTAACGTGATACAATGCTTCACAAATTACCATAATAATATGTGTATGATGGTTGTGTTATGGCACAACATGGAAATTTAGTCAATAGAAAATGGTTTGTGAAGCCATTATTAAAGTGTGTTAGTCGAGGTAGAAATAATGGCTAAGTTATAGGAGGGTCAATCTTTGAGTGTGTATATGTATATAAGCAATGGGGAAGGTCATGGAAAACCAACATATGCATGAAAAGGATGGTAACATAAACCTCTTGACTAAAACATGATTGAAAATACAAACTCACGGGACTTTCCCAACACATGGCACACTGTTTATGTAGATTGGTAGCATGATTCACCTCTAGAAGGTAGGGAAGCACTGGTAGCTCATGATGCACAAAGGAAGAAGTGAGCTCATGTGATTAAACTCAAGGTGACAATGAAATGGGGTGGTGGGGTTACATAGATAACTACATTTCAGAGTATCATTAATGTGCAATAAATTCCCTATCACAAGGGGAAATGCGACAACATTGATACAATGTTATGTGATATGATGAGAGATGTTGTGCTAGACTTCTCATTTTCTTCCAAGATAAGAATTGTCCTAGTTTTCTAGTTTTTTAGATTGGTGGCACCATCCAACCTATATTCAACTCCGAGACTTGGATATGTTTTGATAAGAGATCCAAAAAACCAATCAAGCTACTAAATACTTGGTCTCTAAGGTTAACTTCAATGGATGATATTTCGACAAAGATCTAATACCATGTTGAGTTTTCTACAAGATGTATAGCAGATACAATTATATTCCAGATAATTAATTCCTAATTATTTTTAACACAATATTTATGCCACTGCTATCAATGAATAATTACACTTTAGAAAATTTCAACAGTAAATGTTGTGGAAGTAGTAACGATCATAGAAACACAACCATTCGCAATAGAGACAATATATTTACCTTGGGAAACCCAACCTTGGGAGAATACCCAACAAAATTTCTTTAGGAGATATTATTCTTTAGAAAGGTTTACAAATAAGCAATTTGTAGAGGAACATGTGCCAATATCCAAGTCAAAATACCAGTCAAACTTGCCAAAAATCAACAACTAGTCAACACTAGTCAAACTAGAAAAAAGTCATCTCTAGTCAAATTTTTGGCCTACAATCAAGTTTTGATCAATAGCCTATGGCTTGTGGCAAAACCATCAAAAAAATTTGTATGGACTACAGTCAAATAAATATCAAATATCTTAGTCAACTTAGTCAAACAAAAATAATGTCAACTTGGTATTAAACCCAACCTCCTCCACACATGTAGTTTTATAAGAGAGATAAGAAAGATGAAGAGAGAAGAGGAATTTCTCTTGATTGGTGTAAAAAATGAGATGTTTCATCATCTATTTATACTTGTCAAATGGGGAAAAATAATCCAAGGGATAAACCCTTTCATTGGTTGGGATGACTTGTCACTCCAAAAATAATTTTATTTTAATTTTTCTTGGCCAACTTGGAGACCACTTTAGCCATGTGGAAATACCTCCTGATGCTAAAAAAATCAACATTTTTTATGACCCATATCCCTCCCTTTTATTTGCACCCATCACCCACATAAGCATGATGAGAGGAAAAATTGTTTCCCATCGTAGTGGGAGAGGAAGATGTCATCATTTTTCCTCTGTACCAATGACCAAAAAAATTGCCTCTAGTTCATAGTTATGAGCCCAAACTTATGCAAAATAATCAGTGGCATGGTATGAGTGTTGGGTGTGTGTATTTTGCATGGGTTTTTCACATGGTTTTGGGCTTGATGGTTTTCTTTCCATGGTATTGTGTAGATCTACTCAAGGGAACTATGGTTATGTTCTAATCTAGGGTTAATGGATTGTTTTATGAATGCTTCAGCATGTATATATATGTATTATAAAATTTAAGGAAAATAACAAAAAATCATTTTGGTAGTCCCAGTTTTGGGATCCAGGGGAAAATCTCTATGTATATGTGTTTCATGTATATGTTCACGCCATTGTTTATTTTATATTTTTAAGAATTCGTTTGTAGGTAATTTTTGTACATGGTTAAAACAAACATTTGGTATCATATTTGTTTCGGCTTCAAGGGGATGCCTTTGCTGCCGAGGGTTTTTTTGTTGGGGCCTATGGTAGACCCTATTCAATGGGAGATTTGCAGGATCGATTCTTGCAGTGAAAGAAGATGGCGAGTTCTGGAAATATAGATATCGAGAAATTTAATGGGGAGAGTTTTAAGTTGTGGAAGCTCAAGATGGAGGATTTGTTGGTGGATAAAGATCAGTTGATCGTGGTAGATCTAGGTACTAAACCAATGACAATGATAGATGAAGACTGGGCGATGTTGGATTGGAAAGAAAAGAGCGCAATACGGTTGTGTATATCAGATTCAGTATGGTTGAATGTATTTGGGGAAGCTACGTCAAAGGATTTGTGGGACAAGTTAGGGACTTTGTACCAATCTTATTTTCTGGTGAACAAACTGTTCCTACAGAAAAAAGATATATAACCAGAGGATGAAGGATGGAGACTGAATGACAAAGCATATGAATGCCTTTAATATTGTGGTAAGATAGTTGTTATCTATTGATATTAAAATTTAAGATGAAGATAAGTGCATCATTTTTTTGTGTTCTCTATCAAATTCATGGGATAGTCTAGTTGCTGCAATAGGTAGCAATACAACTACGTTGACGTTTGATGAAATTGTCTCATCCTTGCTATCAGAGGAAATGATACAGAAAAATATGGAGGGTCAGAATGGAGATGCCTTTTTTCTTAGATCAAAACCTCCATGAAAAAATGTAAAGGTGTGCTAGAAATTTGGAAAGGAAGGGAACTTCAAAAAGGACTATAGATCTAAAGCTCCTAAGCAAGGAAAGGGATATGATGATGCTCTTTCTGTAGAGGCGAAAACCACGCCTGATGAAGGTGGTGATGTATACTCGGATTCTTCTTCATGTACACATGTAGATCATGAGGCATGGTTGATTGAATGAGATGCATCCTTTCACTTCACTCCCCATAGGGAGTGGTTATGCAAGTATGAGAAATATGATGGTGGTGATGTCTTCCTAGGGAATGATAGGAAGGCTAAAATAGTCAGATGCAGAAAAGGCAAGATGAAGTTGCAAGGTGGAAGGATTAGAACACTTCTTGGTGTTTTTCATATTCTTGCATTGGCCATAAATCTGAGTTTTGTAAGAAAAATGGATGATGCAAGTGTAAAAACAGTGTTCGAAAAGGATACTTGCAAGATGGTTCTGGTAGCATTGGTATTGATGCAGGGAGTTCATATTGGAACTATGTACAAGCTTCTGGGTAGCATTTTTATTGATGGGTGCAACAACTTTTTGGTTCCTAAAAGTGGAGCTGAAAGCCTTGTGGTCTCTGGAGAAAATACAATGTTGTGGCATCAAAGGATTGGACATATTGGAGAGAAGGGCCTTTTAATAATTATTGGTAATGGTATGGTAGAAGATATGTATAATTTATCTCTATATTTATATTTCTATGAACATTATGTATATGGGAAGCAGAATCGTGTGACTTTCCCTTCTGGTGCTAAGAGGGTGAAAGGGATATCAGAGCTTGTGCACAGTGATGTGTTTGGACCTGTGTCGGTTCCATCACTGGGTAAGTCTATGTACTATGTGTCATTAATAGATGAATTATCATTGAATACATGGATATATTTCCCTAGGAAGAAATATAAAGTATTTGATATATTTAAATAATTTAAGGCTATGGTGGAAAACCAGACATAAAAGAAGATAAAGGTGTTAAGGACATATAATGGTGGAGATTTTTGTAAGAAGTGTGGTATATCCTGACATAAGACTACTCCATACACACCTTAGTGAAGTTTATTTTTAAAAATAATGAATGGGACGTTCATGGAAAATGAAAGAAGCATGCTTAGTGGTGTCGAGTTAGGAGAGGAATTTTGGGCAGAGGCAATGAATACTGCATGTTACCTGGTTTACAGATCACCTTCATCGACATTGGAGGATAAGACTCCACATGAGGTTGGGACTGGTAAGAAGCCCTCTCTTTCACATATAAGTGTATTTTGTTGTGATGCTGATCCAGGAGATCAGTAAAGTCCTCAAAATTCAATGTGTTCGAAAGTGCTCAAAACTAGCACCAAAATGAAGATCTCGTCTCCCTGAGTCCAATGAAACTTGTTTCACTCAAAACCGATATCGTATGATCCTGATATCACATTCTGACCATTTTATCAAATAACTAATTTTTTTTAATTGGGTTGCAAGTATGCCCAGTCAATAGTTCGTACATTGACTAGGTAGGCCAATGGGTAGTTGACTGTATGTTTTGTGGGCTAATGGTTTTTCACAACGTGTCTCAGTCTGGTTGGTCAAATTTTCTAGGTTTTTGATTGGTTGTGGGTTCTTTTATATGGTCCAATGATGGAGGGCCACATGGGCCAATGATTGGCTGCCACATCGCCTTCAGACTGTGCAGTGAAATTTAGGTATCGGTCGAACGGTGGACCTACTGACTAGCAGTGCGAAGTCTTACCACTCCACCAGGGGTGGTTCTTACAATGTATAGTGTCAGAGTTTTATTTAAAGTTTAATGAGTTGAATGTAAGGGGCTAGGGTTGGGGTTAACCCCTATCCCCCAGTCCACCCAATCCAAGAGACCACAGGTGGACACCAAGGGCGTGGAGTGAACCCCAGCCAAAACCATGGATCACATGACCCACACCACAATTGTTACCACAGTTTATTTGGCACACAATTTGAATTGAACTGACAGTTACAACCCCAAGCCACAATTCATATCCACAGTTCAAATGAGCGCCAGTTAATGAACGATTCCCCAACAACACACAACATACAACTGTGGGAATAGAGCATTCTTGGATAATTGGTTATGGTTTAAATTGGCGTGTATTGTTGGAACCTAACCAGGGTGCAACACAACCTCACCAAAGTCAATAGATAAGTTCCATTGGCATGCAATTCAAACTTGAAACCACGATTATAACCTTGGTTTGGTCTATGGTTGGGGTTATATTTTGGCACATTTGTTCAAACAACCCCGCATCCAACGGAAATGAACGCACCACATGGACCATATCTTTTGGTTCGTGGGGGTCACCGTGCCTTTTAAAGAGGCAATAATTTTCACCCAAACTGCCACAAATCTTGCTGGTGTGGGTCAAATTGTCACTCCACGACGCTGAAAAGTGCAGAATTTGTAGAATGGATAGCAGGTGGGTGAAAATTGTAGGACAGTTAGCAGAGATATTGTCTTAGAGCATAACTCAGCCATTTTTTGACCAATTTGAGTGAATAAAGAGCCCAGTTTGAGGTTTTTTTCTATTTTTGATCCATTGGAGACATTATTTTTGCATTATGAGCACTACAAATCAATGTAAACACATATTTTTGTGCATAATGAAGGAGGCCCAACATCGGAAGTTGGACCAGGAGATGTAGCCCAGGAGGGGTGAAATCCTTCATCATTTTTTTGTTTTGTGTTTCTGTTATGGTATTATTGGCTCTGTTATTTTCCACAAAAAGGAGTTTAAAATCATAATTTATGTGTTAATGCAATTTACCTAATTTCATAAGAAAATATAAAATTTTACTTACAAATTTCATCAAAAAACTTCAAGTTTTCTAATACATATCAGTTTGGTGTGAGAGCTTAGTTTCTTTCATTGTTTTGAGGGTTTAATCCTATTTCTAGTGTTTTCTAATGCTTTCAAGGTTTAAGCTCAAAAGAGGAGAAGGAAAAATTGTGGGAGAAAGTCCTTGAGCTATTTCAAGGAGAGAACATTTTCCACAATCTCCACTACAAGTTTCACCTCAAGTTTCACCAAATGCCTCACCATTCATGGCACATGAAGGAGAGCTTTAAAATATGACTGAGGATGAGAAGTATTTTAGGAAAGCATTCTTTGACATGAGTGAGATGGTGAAATTTATCTATGAGGAAATGAATTCAATGTTTCAATGTGAGAGCTCGAATCCTCCAAAGGGAAATGGAGGAAATGGAAACAAACCTCCAAAAATGAATGGAGGGAATGGTGATAAACCACCTTTACCCTGACCTTGATCTACACCATGATTATCTTCTACATCAACCCCTTCACAAACACCTCCACATTCTCGGAAGGGACACGGTAAAAATCCATTTTCAAAACTTTACATAAAGTTTGAATTGCTTATGTATAATGGAGAGGTAAATATTGAGAAATTAGATAATTGGGTTTGTCAACTTGAAGTGTATTGCATGATACAAAGGATCAAATATGATGAGACCAAGATTCATGTTGCTTCATTAAGGTTGGAAAGTGCAACACTCTTTTGGTGGGAAGCAAAAACTCGATAGGACATGAAGAAACATGGTAAGGTTTATCCCCTTGGACTGATTTTATTGTTGCATTAAGAAGACAATTTATCCTTTAGCATACATGCAGAAAGCTACAATAGATTGGAAAAAATTTATGCAATTAAAGGATCAAATTGTGCAAAGTTATACCGAAGGGTTTATAAGGAGAGAATTGATTTTGGGTGATTTATCCTCTCAAGACACTTTACTCAAATTTATTGGAGGTTTACATAGCTATTTTAGACACATTATTCTCATGTTTAACCCTACAAATTTTGATGAGGTTTTTGTATAGGAAACACATGTAGAAGCAAGAGGGAATAATGTTTATGAAGAAACTAGTGACAACTCATTTGAGTCCAGAGGCAAAGGAAAGGGTAAGTTCAAAGGAAAATGGAATAAGAATGTTTGGCATCAATAAGGAGAGAGAAAAAATCACATGCAAGCATTGTTCCAAAGAAGGCCATGATGAAGACCACTGTTGGAAAGTTCATCCCGAGATGAGACCCAAAAATCTTAACAAGGAGAAAGAAAAGGTTGTTGCAACTATACAACAAGATTTAGGTTTTACTTCTAGGGATGAAACAAATATCACATCCATGGGATTGAAAGGTATGGACATTGCAAGTACTACTTCTTCAAATAGCCTCAATGAAACTCGATATGATAAAACAAGAATGGAGATTTTCCACATTATATTTATTTCGAAACATACCAAAATAGATACTCTGTTTGATATTGGATCACAAAAAAACCTTATTTTAGAATACATTATCAATAAACTAAATTTGGAAGCCATTCCTCATCATAAACCTTATCCTTTAGGTTGGGTGTGTGACAATGCAAAAGTGAAAGTGACAAGAAAATGCATACTTAGTTTTTGTATCACTGCAAACTTCATTGATGAGGTAGAACTTGATGTAGTCCCACTTGATATTTGTGGTATTGTTTTGGGAATCCCATATCTATATGACAGGAGAGCCATTTTTCATCGCCATGATAAAAAATAACATTTTTTAAAAATGGGATTGAGTACATTGTTAAAGAACATAGCAAGAAATTGAGTTTATCTCTCTTGAATGTTGGTCAAATGAAGAGGCTTGTTAATGCTAGTTAGAATTTTGCATTGTTAATGTTAAAGCACAAAGATGTTAAGGAATATAAATACTTTCAAGGATATGAATCAAGTTTGAAATATTAATGGATTGAGGTTTCTTATCCATGTAATAATATTTTTTAGGAGTATAACATGTTTCCTCCTAAAAGAGGTAAAAAACATGAAGTGCAATTGCAGCAGGATGAATCATTGTTAAACATTGGTATGAAGAAGATGCGAGTGTCAAAGAATGTAGGAATAAAAAATCAGATGCAAAATATATTTGACAAAGGGGAAAATGGCCCTAATACATATTCTTGTGGATTTCATAATGTTATGGCTTTGAATAAGGATGGTGCATGGCGATGGTGATCACATTGGGTAAATAGTCAAGCCAAGTGCAAGGCTAGACATGCTAAGCATCGTTATGACTATAATGTTCAAAGTGAAGTGAAATTGAAATTGTATATGTCTCCTTCGACTAAAAATCAAGGATGGAATGTTAAAATTCCTTCAAGGGCAGTTTCCTTTTCTAAAAACCTTGAAAAATTACAACAAGACATCATATTTGACAAGAAAACAATGACTTCAAAACAAAGTAAAGTGAAGTACCTTCATGAGAGACTCGAACCTACAAATCTAAGAAAACCTTAATGGGTTGAGATTGGAAGGATGAGCGAACTATACCCTCATATGTTTTATGATTGAAAATTATATTTTGGAGGTCCAAAAGCTTCCAGTGGGGAGTAATGATCCAGGGGATCAGTAAAGTGCTAAAAATTCAAAGTGGTCGAAAGTGCTCAAAACCAGTGCCAAAAATAAGATTCATCATCCTGAATCCAATGCAACTCATTTCACTCAAAACCAATATCGTATGCACTTGATATCGTGTTCTTACCATTTTCTCAAACAGTTAATTTTTTTTTTTATTGAGGTAAAATTACACCCAGCAGTCTGTACACTGACTAGGCAGATGACTGAGTAGTTGACTGTATGTTTTGTAGGCCAATGGTTTTATTCCATGTGTCTCAATATGGTTAGTCAATTTTTCTTGGTTTCTGATTGGTTGTGGGTTAGTTGATATGGTCTAATGATGGAGGGCCATGTGGCCCAATGGTTGGCTGCCACCTAGACTCAGGACTATGCAGTAAAATTTTGGTATGGGTCAGAACGGACCTGGCATGGTTCAAACGGTCAACCTACTGACTGGAAGCATGGAGTTTTACCACTCGGGCATGAGTAGTGCTTACAATGTATCGTGTCAATGTTGTATTTAAAGTTTAACAAGTTTAACATTGGGGTTCAGGGCTGGGGTTAACCCCTATCCCCCCATCCACCCAACCCATGGGATCGTAAGTGTGTGCCGAGGGTGCGGGGTTAACCCCAGCCAAAACCATGGATCACACGACCAACATCACAATTGTTAAAATAGTTCGTTTGGCGTGTAATTTGAATTGAAATGACAGTTACAACCCCAAGGTACATGTCATAACCACAGTTCAAATAGGTGTCAGCTAACCAACGGTTCCCCAACAACACACAACATACAACCATGGTAATGGAGCAAGGTTCGAGCATTGGTTATGGTTTAAATTGGCGTGGAGTGCTGGAGTCTAACTACGGTGAAACAAAACCTCACCATAGTCAACAAACGAGTTCCATTGGTGCACAATTCAAACCTGAAACCACAGTTATAAGCTCAGTTCAGTGTATGGTTGGGGCTAGATTTTGGCATATTTTTTCAAACAACCCTACATCCAACGACAATAAACACACCACGTTGCCCCTATCCATCGGTTCATGGGGTTCACCGTGACTTTTAAAGAGGTGACAAAATTCACTTGAGCAGGCACGAATCTCATCCATGCGAGGCAAAATTGTTGCTCCATGACACCGAAAAGTGTGGAATTTGTAGAATGGATAGCATGGGTGCAAATTGTAGGAAAATTAATAGAGAAATTTCTCTAGAGCACAACTCAATTAGTTTTTAACTAATTTGAGTCCATAAAGAGCCTAGCTACGGGTTTTTTATTGTTTTGGAGCCACTAGAGACATTGTTTTTGCATTCTGAGCAGTGCAAATCCATGTAAACACATATTTTTGAGAATAATGAAAGAGGCCCAACATTGGAAGCTAGACCAGGAGATGTAGCACAGTAGGGGTGAACTCCTTCATCATTTTTTTGTTGTGTGCTTCTATTATGGTATTATTGTCTCTATTATTTGCTGCAAAACTGAGTTTAAAATCATAATTTATGTGTTAATGCAACTTACCTAATTGCATAAAAACATAAAATTTCACTTGAAATTTTCATAAAAAAACATTCATGTTTTCTAATACAGATCATATGCATATTTACATGTTCTAAAGGAGAAAATAACCAAGTTGGATAGTAAATATGAAAGGTGCACCTTTATTGGGTATAAGGATGGTTTAAAAGGTTATAAGCTTTGGAAACCAGAAACAAGGAAGTTTGTGTACAACCGAGATGTGGTATTTAGAGAGGTGAAATATGTTATTAAACATGAATTCCTACAAAAGGAACCTGAGAAGGTAGAGTTTGAGCTAAAGGAGGAAGATTCAGACTCTATAATAGAACAATATTCAGAATAGGAAAAGCCACAAACTCCAGCTTTGAGAAGATTAGTTTGAGAAATAAGACAATTAGAAATGTATAGTTCAACTACTTTCTCTTCAAATTTTTCCTTATCTATCACTGATGATTATCCCAGAACTTTCAGGAAGGCAGTGGATTCAAAGGATGGAAAACTCTAGAACGAGGCCATTGTTGATGAAATGACATCTTTGCACAAAAATGAGGCTTGGGATCTAGTGGAGTTGTTGGCTGGAAGGAAACCCATTGGATGAAAATGGGTGTTTGAGAAGAACAAGATGAATGTAGAAGGAAAGGTGGAGAAATACAAAGCTTGGATGGTAGAAAAAGGTTATTACCAAGTGTCGGGAATTAATTTTTGTGATATTTTTTCTTTTGTTGCGAAGGTAGCTTATATTATATTACTTCTATTTTTTATTGTTGCATTTTATTTTGAGGTAGAATAGATGGATACAAAGATAAATTTTCTTCATAGGGATCTAGAAGAAGAGATATACATGAAGTAACCTGAAGGATTTATGGTGAAGGGTGAGAAAGAAATGGTATGTAGATTAAAAAATTCTTTATATGGGTTAAAAAAATCACCAAGGTTGTGGTATCAAAACTTTGATACATATATATGGGGACTTGGCTTCACCATAAGCAAAGCGGATCACTGTGTGTAATTTCAATTAATTAGTGACCATGTTATTTATTTGGTCTTGTATGTGGATGGTATGTTGCTAATTGGAAATGAGAAAGAAATTATCCAAGATTTGAAGATCCAATTATCCTCCAAATTGGACATGAAGGATCTTGGTGCTACAAACTATATTTTGGGCATGGAAATTAAATGAGGTCGGAAAAAGAGGAAGCTATGGTTAAAGCAGAGGAAGTATGTCCAGACAATATTGCAGAGGTTTAATATGCATGATAGTAAACCAGTGAAGGTTCAAATTCCTATAGGTGTAAAGTTATCTGCTAAATAATGTCCCAAGATACAAGAAGAGGAAGAGGACAAGTCCCATGTTCCATATGCAAGTGAAGTGGTTATCCTGATGTATGCAATGTTTTGTACTAGACCAGACATTGCACATGTAGTGGGAGTATTGAGGAGGTTTAAGTCAAAACCAGGGAAGTAGGATTGGAAAAATAGTGAAGTGCGTTTTCATATATTTGTGTGCCACTAGTGATTATGGTTTGCACTACCAAGTAATACCAGGATTGGATAGAGTTTTGGAAATACGTGGCTTTGTTGATGCAGACTAGGCTAGAAGTCTAGATCAGAGAAGATGTACAAGTGGGTATGTGTTTAACCTATTTGTAGGACCAGTCATTTGGATGAGAAAAATATAGTTTGTAGTGGCTCTTTCAACTATAGAGGATGAATACATGGCAACCACACATACGAGCAAGGAAGCAGTTTGGTTGTAGAGATTGTGTTCAAGTATGGGGTTGGTAAAATGAGCGATAAGGATAGAATGTGACAACCAAAGTTCAATTTTCTTGGAAAAGATCCCTGTTTATCATTCAAAGAAAAAGCACATTGATGTTCAGTATCACTTTGTGAGGGATATGGTTGAGGACAAAAAGGTGTTGTTGGTAAAGGTGGACTCTTTGAAGAATTTTGTAGATGCATTGACAAAGTATGTGAGCACTGAGAAGTTTTCTTGGTGTAGAGAATCAAAGGGCATTGCAGGGCTAGACCAATTACTAACCTCTCATGTGACCCCTTGTGTGGAAAAGAAAAAAACAAGTGGGATAATGTTGGATGTGTGTTATATTATTTCCATGACAGGTCGCATGCATGGGGGGTCACAGGGGGGTGGTAGTCCCCCCTATTCGTTGCATCGAGTGCAGCTGGGGGAGAGACAACCCCCCCTGTTCGTTGTGCCAAGGGCAGAAGGGGGAAATATCCCCCCATGCCGAGGGGTTTGAAGGGGGGTGGTAGCCCCCCTATATGGGTTCTAGGGCAGCATCCCCGAAATTTTTTTTGGGACCCTATATTAGGTGGGCGGACCTACCTATTGTTTTTTGGATGGGTTTTTCACATGGTTTTGGGGATGATGGTTTTATTTCCATGGTATTTTGTAGATCCGGTCAAGGGAACTATGGTTTTGTTCTAATCCAGGGTTAATGGTGTTATCACCCTAGTAATTTCTTAGGTTGTGGGATTTTAGTTTTGAGTTAAAGAATACTAGGGGTAACCACAAACCTACTTGGAAAAATAGGATATAGCCTTCCTATAGTTCTGAGAGGGCTCTCTCTTTAATATTTATCTTTGTTTTTTTATTTATGTTTTAGGCTAGTTATGATAGAACAATTGGTTTTGTTTTAAATATTTTGGTGGGAAAAAATCACTTAGAGGTAAACTAGAGAGAAATCTACTTGCCCATTGGGCTATGGAGTCTAAATCTAGATAGAAGTACTAGAATTCAAGACCAAAAAGGTACAAATGTATTCAAGGCAAGATAGATAACCTTCAGAGATTTGGGAAAAGTGTTTTTGCTGACATGGTATGATCAGGATAAAAGGCTATGAAAGATCCTTTGATCCAAATAGTAGAAGAAGGAGGCAGGGGTCAAATGGGAGTAGGAGCAATTAAGAATTCCTAACACTGGAAATCAGCAGAAAACATTTAAATGGTAACCAATTAAAAATAGGGAGTAAAGGACTAGCCTGTAGTAATATTCCTAGTTACTTATTAAGATTGAACAAACATATATAATGGAATGCTTCTTCCTCACAGACAGCTAAGGAAAAAGACTTAGATATCAAAGAAAAATACAAGCAACTTAAGCAAAAGAATGAAGAAATCAAGTCTGAGATTTATTCTCAATTTCTTAAGCAAAAACCAGGGAATCAAAATAGGCTACTGACAACCTTTGACTATTCCAAAAATAAAATTATTATGTCATTCTTGCAGCCAACTACTTCAATACCAAAGATAGTAGCATATTACAAAAAGATGGAGTTTGAGGTAGATACTGAAAACATTCACGAGCTTGACCATATAGAATTCCACAGACACAGTTCTAAAATGCTATATTCAACTGTGGTGACAAAGGCTATGAGTGCTACTAAGTTGCAGAATACCATTATTAACATGCATGATCAAATGAAACTGGATAATGGATCCCTCTATGCCAAAGATCTGAGGATTCAGGCCTTAGAAGACTTAGTTTGTAGGTGGGAATTGATCCCTCAGATGTTAAGGCTGTTGAAGATTTGATGAAAAAGAAAAATGATGATATTGTAGCTTTGAGGAAATAGCTGAAGCTTCCTCAAAGTGAGCACCCACAGACCAAACAAATACTTCAGGATCAAACAGAAAAAAAAGAGATGATGCAGTTGATCCTCAAGTTAACTGCTCAGATTAAATAAATGGAGACTCAAATGGATGAACTTGTTAAGGAGAAAGAAACTATAAAGGAAAATGAAGCTCCAATTAGTCCTACAGTTATACCAGTAATTACCTCAAGTGTGGTTTCTACTTTTGGAGAAAAATTAGCACCTAATGAGCCATTGGCAACTGCAGTGCCAGTGCATTCAGCTACTACATCAGCCACAGATTCTTCAACAACATAGGTACATCAAACAGATGGAGCAAGTCAAATAGTGAAAGCTATGGAAGAAATTTCCTTGAAAACCAATTAAATAATTAGCTTAAAGAAGACAATTCAAAGTCTTGAAGCCACCAACAAAATAGCACTGATAACTACTAAAAACCATGAGCAGAAGGCCATAAGACTTGAAGAGAAAATAAAGAATTTACAAAAGGAGTTAACATTTACTGAACAGATTTCCTACATCAAGAATCATCTTGGGACAAATATTATTGAAGCGATACATTCTAAATGGCCTTCAATTCAGGTCATCTATGAATATAGAGACTTACTGTTAGCAGCCCAAACTGAGATTTAGAAAACTAAGGATGAGTTAGCTCATAAGCCATCATAGGCTTTAAAACTCATTAATTTCTTGAACAGTAAGAACAGAGTAGAGTTGGAAGAGTTTCAAGTACAGCACAGAACTGAAACAATATTACAAGTCAAGAAGGTTGTGACCAAGAAAAATTTGATGAACAACTTAAAAGAGAACTGTGGAGCAATGAATATTTCCATAACAAAGTTTATGGTGAAGTATACAAACTTGAGAAAGAAGGGCTTGCCAGACATTCATGTCTTTAATGAGAAACTAATGCCCCAAAAATATTATGATAAGAAGATAAGGGAGTTTGGAAAAGAACAAGTTAATAAACCACTGCCACTGGGCACTCCTACAGGAAAGGTCATCCTTCAATATTTTGAAGACTTGTTTTTTCTACAGCATGAGATTAAGCATCTTTTTTTTTTCAAACCTACCTTTGCCAAGTACACAGATGCCAATGAGAACTTTAGAAAGCTAAAAAATGTGAAAATTCAAAATGCAGAGCAACGGCAAGCATTCACAGATTTAATGTGGCAGTGAAAAGGTAAAACAGTGAAGAAAAATGCACAAACAGAAACAATGAAAAAAAAGAGACAGTCAGCTGATTTTTTACTACAATAAAACATATTATTCAGTAGTAAAGAGTGAAATATCAGTCAAAGTGTATCAGTGTTTAAAGAGGCAACGTTAAAAGAGTATTAGAGGAAAGTGTTTCATCCAAGGCAACTCAAACAAAGATATTTCCTAAAGAGCTAGCAAGCAGGATAGTTATTCAATAAAAAGCTCCTTGTTAGATAAAGTTGTTCTATAGATTTTGGATAAGAGGACAACTTGCTAATTTGTTAAGCAGTTGTCCCTCTTATTTTGTAAATATATTTTATATTTCTTAAAAGATATTCCTACATTTCTTGAGGATATTTGTAAACAACATTTTGTATAAATACTTATGTATTAGAAGTGTTAAGTGTGGAATAAAATTGCTAAATTGCTATAGAGTTTTACTAATACATTGAAGGCTCTCATGTGTTGATTTCGAATTGGCAGACTAGACAAAGCTAAACTTGCATCATAATTTAGGATCCCTGTGATAAATTTATGAGTAAAGTACTTTCTTTTTTTCATTGTTTTCTTTCTTGAGTTTCATGCATTCCATTATATATGTTTGTTCAATCTTAATAAGTAACTAGGAATATTACTACAGGCTAGTCCTTTACTACCTGTTTTTAACTAGTTACCATTTAAATGTTTTCTGATGATTTCCAGTGTTAGGAATTCTTAATTGCTCCTACTCTCGTTTGACCCCTGCCTCCTTCTTCTACTATTTGGATCAAAGGATCTTTCATAGACTTTTATCCTGATCATACCATGTCACCAAAAACACTTTTCCCAAATCTCTAAAGGTTATCTATCTTTCCCTGAATACTTTTGTACCTTTTTGGCCTTGACTTCTAGTACTTCTATCTAGATTTAGACTCCTTAGCCCAATGGAGAAGAAGATTTCTCTCTAGTTTACCTCTAAGTGATTTTTTCCCACCAAAATCTTTAAAACAAAACCAATTGTTCTATCATAACTAGCCTAAAACATAAATAAAAAAACAAATATAAATCTTAAAGAGAGAGCCCTCTCTGAACTATAGGAAGGCTAGATCCTATTGTTCCAAGTAGGTTTATGGTTTCCCCTGGTGTTCTTTAACTAAAAACTCAAATCCCACAACCTAAGAAATCACTAGGGTGATAACATATTGGTGACTATATTGGGGACTAACCAATCACCAGTTATAAATTTAGTCTTAAAGGAAGATCTTTAAATTATATTTTTACTTTAAGATTATTTCTATAGGTTGTGGTATTCAAGACAGTCATTTTGGCTTCTAGGAAAACCTACTATACCAGATCTAACCTGGATCCTAAGCCTGCAATTATAGTAGATAGCCCAGAACATATTGGAAAAAAGAAAAAACAAATTGTCAATTTAGAAACTGTAGTACCATTGAGAAATCCAACTCTTTACCCAAAGAGGTAGTGAGTTTGAATAATATTTATTTTGATCTGAAGTTTGAATATTCATTGTTTAAAACTAAATCTGAAACTGATTTGAAAAACACTGTTATAGATCCTATTTTCCTTTCATTTTTTAATGCAAAACAGAAAAATATATCAGTAGGAACAAAGTCAAGTAAATTTGAATATCAAAGTACAGTTGAAAAGATTAATATTTCATTGATTAAAGATATTGATGAAGCTATTGAATTAGCTCATTTTTTATCTTACATAAAACCTCAAGTTTCTGAATTTCACACAACAATAATACCAACAGTAGATTCATCTTTAGATGCTGTCACTTCATTTATAGATACTTCTGCAAGTTCATCTATAGACCATTTCATTCCTAAGTTGCCTTTGCAGCCTAGGATATTATTTCCTTCATCCACTCAATCCACTGCATCCACTACTTTGCAATCAGAATTTATAAGCACCACATCTTTATTTCCTAGTAGTACCATTTACCTGTCATATTCATTTCCCAGCTCTTCAACTACAGTTGTTACATCAGCTACCATATCCACCACTGCCCTTATCATTACTGCTATACCTCCTAGTTCAGAAAAGCTTCAAGCCATGGCTTCTAGGTATGCTCCCCTTGTTTTACCTCAAAACCTCCATGCTATGCCTCAAGATTACCAAAAGAATGTACCATTGTTTGATGGTATTTCACAATATACTGCTCAACTACATGTAACAAAAATGACAGATTACTGTGAAATTTATGAAATTAATGAGTTAGATGTCTAGAGGATGTTATTTGCCCAAAGTTTGACAGGAGAAGTTAAAAAATGGTTCAAAAACTTAGCTACTGGTAGTATAGCTGATTTCACTGCATTTCATAGAATATTTTTAAATAAATGGGAAAGAAAAAAGAACCCCCTTCAAATTTTTTCTGATTTTGATGCTTTAAAATGATCTCCTAATGAGTCTGTCCAAGATTACTGCACCAGATATAACAATGTCTATAATTTTATTCCTGCAGATCTTAAATCAACGCCTTACTATGTACTGCTCAAATTCCCTGATGGATTTGATATAGATATGGCATATAAATTAAGACAAAGAGATGCCCAAACTTTAGATCAGATTCAATTAAATGATGTGAGTGTAGAAATCAACATTTTAGCTAGGAAGGCCAGACTCAAAAATGAAATAAGAGTTACAATTAAACAAGAAAGTTCAAACTCAGATGTTAAATTGGATTTCGTTGCTAAAACTTTAGAAAGTGTGGTAGAGAGATTAGATAATTTAGATATAAAACCTCAATGGGATAATCAACCTTAGATCATAAATCCCAATTTCCGAAAAAATAATAACCTTGGAAAAGCTAAAGAAGCTGCTCCAAACCAAAATATTAGGCCACCATTTTAGGAGAACTATGCTGAAAGTTCTCAAAATAATGATGAGGATGAGGATGAAATCAATCATCTAATGGGAATAGATGAAAACAACATCATTTTCCTCACTCAGGAGGATCTAGAACTATTTGAGCTTCAACAACTCAAATTAAACTCCAGTGAATCCTTTGACTACAAACAAGGTTATGAATTTTCCATTAATGAAATTCATAGTCATTATAACCTTAGAAACAAGAAAAATAATGAATCTTCTACAAAAAACAATTCCAAAAATCAAAATAAAAAGAATGTAGAAGCCCCAAAAATAAAAATTTTGCAAATTCTTCCAAGGGAAAACAAGAAAAATTCCAATCCTTCCAGTCCTAAAAAACCAAAAAATCCCAATAATGTTGATATTACAGATGAAGTAGCTCAATCTTCCAGAGATGCACCAAAATCTAATCCTACAAAAACCTCTAATTCAGTAAAAACAACAACTCCTGATCCTCAAAAGAGTCATGTTGATTCTAAATCAGCAAATCCTAAAACTGATAATATAAAAACAGCTGCTGAAAATTCAAATTCTGATAGAACATCTGCTGCCACACAAACTGTCCCTGAAAAAATAATTAAAAACAATAAAATTCAAGAAACTTAGATAAAGAATATTAGAACAACTGAAGATAAAATTACATCTGTTGAAATTCAAGAAAAAACCCACTCAGATAACAGTTACAAAAGATGAATTAATTCAGATTAGTAAGTCTCAATCCTCATTCAACATTTAGACTGAAATAGTTAAGTTAAAAATACCAATTCCTTTAACAGAATTGGTAAAGAATGACTTATATAAATCAAAAATTATTGATACTTTGAATATGAATGATGGTGAAGATGCCATTAATTTGAATGATGATCAACTAGAGTTGATCTTTGGCCCTGATGTAAATGGTAAGCATTCAAATGGATCAGTCCCTCTTTTCTATGTCATTCTTACAATTCACGATCATATTTTACGTAATGCTATGTTAGATTTAGGAGCTTCCCATAACTTAATGCCTAAATCCATCATGGAAAATCTTAATCTAGAAATAACCAGGCCTTATAAAGATTTTTTCTCATTTGATTCCATCAAAGTTAAGTGCATAGGATTGATTAAAGACTTATGTGTGAATTTGGTTCAGTACCCTGGTAAGAGCATGGTTATGGATATTGTAGTAGCTAACATCCCACCAAAGTATGGTATGCTTCTTTCTCGCTCATGGGGAGAAAAGTTGCATGGATCTCTACAATTAGACATGAGTTATGCTACTATATCAATATTTGGATAGCCCAAGAAACTTTATAGGGAAACTTTGACGAAATTCGTGGTTAGCAGTGCAGAAAGATCCATAAATTACCCCATTTATTCAACACCAACTGACCTTGACTCTTTCATTTTATGTAACTCTAATAACAATGAAATCCAAACAGAACTGATTGACATAAAGACAAAACCAAACAATGACAATATTTTTCATGAAGCCCTTTGGCACTTAGACTTTGATGGCTCTGTGAACAAAATACGAGTAGGAGCTGGAGTATGGATCACAAATATTAAGACCAGTCATTCAGAAGGACATGCCTTTATACTCAACTTCAAATGTACTAATAACATGGCAGAGTATGAGGCACTTATTTTAGGCCTCCAAATCATCAGAAATTTAGGAGGTAAACGAATTTTAATCATGGGAGATTCATAATTAGTAATAAAACAAATAAATGAAGAGTATTCTATTCATAATCCTAGATTAGCCAGATATAGAGATACAACAACTGATTTATCTGATGATTTATTCGAATGCACATTTGCTAATATACCTAGAAAACAGAACATTCAAGCACATTGCTTAGCAACTTTTGCTAGCACATGTAATTTACCTTTTCAACCAACACATAGGTATACTGGTGAAGTTAAATATAGACCCATTGTCCCAGATAATGTCAAATACTAGCAGATTTTCTCTAAAGATGAATAGATTTACCATTTTTTGAATAATAAGGTTTCAAAATTGTAAGATAGATTCAGACTGTAATATAGATTCAGATTTTAATTGTGAAATAAATAACATAGATGTACATAAACATAACAAACCAACTGTATTTACTCAATCTGATATAGATAACTTAGAGAATATAGATGTTGAGAAAATCATTGAAGAAAAAATTGACATGTTAGATTTGAAAGATAACCTTTTGCCTAAAGGTTTAACCCCTTTAGAAGACCTTTTTGATTCCAATGATGTGCCTAAAAATCCAAAAATGGAACCAGTTAGATCTGACATTGAATAATTTAACATTGGGATAGAATTAAAACAAAAAATGATTAAATTGTCTAAATCTTTACCTCAACAACAAAAGGAACAATACATTGATCTTTTAAAAGAATATCAGGATGTGTTTTCTTGGAGTTATGAAGATCTTAAAGCATATGACACAAACATAATCCAACACAAAATTCCCATAAAAGATAATCAAAAGCCATTCAAACAAAAATTGAGGAGAATCAATCTTGTTCTATTACCTTTGATTGGAAAAGGAAGTAAAATGCATGTATGATGCTCAAATTATTGCACCAATCAGATATTTTGATTGGGTTTCAAACCTAGTACCAACAAGAAAGAAAATAGGTGAAATTAGGTTATGTGTCAACTTTAGAAATATTAACAAAGTGTCTTTAAAGGATAATTACCATTTACCAAAGATGGATCATATATTACAAAGGGTAGTGGGTTCCTCTAGAATTTCTTTGTTAGATGGTTTTTTAGGATACAACCAGATCCTATTCCAAAAGGAAGATCAGGCTAAAACAACTTTTACCACTCCTTGGGGCACTTTCATGTATGTGAAAATTCCTTTTGGTCTGATGAATGCAGGAGAAACCTTTTAGAGAGCTATGGACATAGCCTTTGCTAAAAAGATTCATGAATTCTTGGTAATTTATCTAGATGACATTACTGTATTTTCCAAAACAAATATTGAAAACTTAGATCATTTGAGACAGGTCTTCATTAAATGTAGGAAATTTGGCATCTCTTTAAATCCCAAGAAAACCCTCTTTGGACTGGAGAAAGGTAAGTTACTAGGACATATAATTTCAAAAGAGGGATTAGAATTGATCCTACTAGGATAGAAGCGATTTTGAACATTCATCCACCTAGAAATATCAAATAATTACAAGCTTTTTTAGGTAAAATTAACTTTTTGAGAATATTTATTTCAAACTTAGCTGAAATCATTAGAGAATTGAACAATATGTTGAAAAAAGACTCAACTTTAAAATGGACAGTTGAAGCCAAACAATCATTTGATTCCATTAAATAGGCTTTAACTAAAACACCAGTCTTAATCAGTCCAGATTTCAAGAAAGACTTTATAATTTTTTCTTTTTCTTCAGAACATACCATTGCTGCAGTTTTACTGTAGAAGAATGATCAAGGTTTTGAATAGCCCATATCTATTTTCAGTAAGACTCTTAGAGATGCAACTCTAAAATATAACATAATGGAGAAACAAGCCTTAGCCTTGGTTAAAGCTATACAAGATTTCAGAGTTTACATTCTCTATTCCCACATAATTGCCTATGTCCCTAATTCAGTAGTCCAAGAAATTCTTACTCAGGATGGCCCTGATGGAAGAAGAAGTAAGTGGATTGCCACTATCCTATAATATGACATAGAAATTAAACCAAAAAAGCTCATTAAAGGACAAGGATTAGCTAGATTGATGGTTGAATCCAACTGTAATGCATTAGACATAAATTTTATTGCTTATATTGATGACCAAGAAGAGATGGTGACTCCAATGATCAGAGAATCCTTTCTAGATTCATCTTGGTACTCAGATATTATCTTTGTACTTACAAACTTACAAGCTCCTCCTAGATTATCAAGGACAAGAGCTAGATTTCTTAAACTTAAAGCAATGAGATTTTGTATTTTGGATAATGTGATTTTTTGGAAAGAACAAAGTGGGATATTACTGAACTGTTTACTAAAATTAGAAGATGACAAAATTCTTGAAGAATTTCATGTGGGTGACTATGGAGGACATTTATACTGGAAAAGTACTGCAGATAAGATCCTTAGAGATGGTTTTTACTAGTCTACCTTATTTGCTGATGTTAAGAAATTTGTTACTTCATGTCACAAATGTCAAATTTTTGAAGGAAAAAAGAAATTGTTACCCTTACCCTCAAAACCAATTTCAACTTAGATTCCATTTCAACAATGGGGTTTAGAATTCATTGGAGAAATTCACCCTCCATCCTCTAGCCAACACAAGTGGATATTGACTGCCACAGATTACTTTACTAAGTGGATTGAAGCCATTCCTACCAGACAAGCCATTGATACAGACATTATCTCTTTCATAGAAAACAACCTTTTATCCAGATTTGGATGCCCTCAAAAAATAATTACTGATAATGAAACAACATTTAAATCTAAGAAAATGATTGCCTTCTGTCACAAGTATCATATTACCCTAGGCCACTCTACTACTTATTACCCTCAAGGTAATGGCCTAGCTGAATCTTCAAAAAAAAGCCTTGTAAATATCATTAAAAAATTACTTGACGGTAACAAAAATACCTGGAATAAAAAGTTAGTCTATGACTTATGGGCATATAGACTTACCACCAAAAATTCAATTGGCAGTTCCCCTTATCAAATTGTGTATGGAATGGATGCAGTCTTTCCATCATCCTTAGGTGTTCCAGTAATGAAGATCATTCAAGAATCACAAGTAGAAATCAATGATATACAGAGGAGGATAAATCATACCATACATCTACAACAAACAAGGGAAGAAGTCTATGAGAAATCCCAAGTCATTAATGATAAAATTAAGAAAATTTTTGATAAAAGAAGTAAAGAAGATTATTTTACATTGGAGATCAAGTGTTAAAGTGGGATTCTAGGAGAGAAGACAAAGGTAAGCATGGGAAGTTTTACTTTCTATGGAAAGGGCCTTATGTAATTTATGGATATAGGGGTAACAATTATTTATTCATCAGAGATTTGGATGGAATAGACATTCAAGAAGGACCAGTTAATTCTTCTGAGTTAACCAATAGTTAACCCCAGTTACTTTTTACATCATTGTAAATATCCATTAAAGTTTAGATTGGATTGTATATTTTTCTTTCCAAATTTGAAGCCCGAAGAGAAGGCCCTAAGATTTGAAGAGTAAAATGTCATAAATATGATTTTTTGTAGAGACAATTACTAGATCATCATGGTCAAAGTTAAAGGCTACTAGTCTTAGAGTTCTTGACATTTCACCAGGAAATGCCATCCCCATGTGAAGTCGTTGTTAGGGTCCTATAAATATAGGATTCATAATTTTGAATTGAATTTTAATAGTCTTGTAAAATATGTACATACCTTGCTTTCTGCAAGTTGTTTTCCCATATTTTGTAAAAAAATAAAAAAGAGGGTAAAAAGTCCTAAAAGAAAGATCAAAGGACTTAAAAAATATAGATCCCTCCAAAAGTCTAAAACTATATACTAAAACTAAAAATGCAAATCGGCTTTATTGTATATTTTATGTACTTCTAAAAGCGCTATAACATTTTTCTACCCATCACATTTTATCCTAAGTTTTAAGTCTTTTTATAAAGATTTAAAACTCCCGCGCCTTTGTAGACACACTTACCTCCCCACATAAACTCAGGCCAAGGTTAAAGTGTGACCATTTCCCTTTTCCCATTATATAAAACCTCAAGTTTTATATAAAATTAACCCAAGGTTAAACCCTATAGTCCCGCTCCATGCACCCCCGGTCATATACTTTTAAAACCCTTTTTACTACACGTAAGCCCCGCTTATATATAACGCCTTTGTATATAAAATTTTGATCACAACATATATTATACAAAGGTTTTATTATATTTTAAAATTCCCAGTGCATATCATTCACCCCCGTCCCACATGCCTTTTCGATCGTACCTTCCCTTTTAATCTTGGCCCTTCGCTTGAACTTGTTAGATTCGACGGTGTAAAATTGATATCACGCCCGTAAACAAAACGTTCGCCCAAAGCCAAAATCAACGTGAAATGGATTTTTTTAAATATACCGCCTCCCTTGACATGGCGCGGTTTCATTTTGCTCGCACTCGTTTCACCAAATACAATTTACCAATGTGAGCCAACGCAAAAACCATCGATGGTTTTCTCATTTGAAAATCCAAACTGCCTCTCGCCTTTAATAATATTGGCATTCAATGCATTAATGGTGATTACTTCCAAAGGTTAAAAACCTTTGAAACATCATTTTAATTATTTATTCGTGCATTTCAAAATGAAAAAGAAAGCTCCACCTGACTGTATTGAAGCCGCTCGACTATGTTTAAGCCCATACTGATAAAAATTCCAATTTGAAAAAAGCCAATTTGACTGCAGATTTCCCTGTTTGAAGACCAGAAAAGACATTTTCTCCTCTAACAAGTTGAACCAAAGCTCAAAATCGACCAAAAAACATCTTGGAACCCCTCCAACAGTCAAATACCTACCATATGAGGTAGTTTTCGACATACAAACCTGCAAATTCAAAGTTAAACCATTGATAAGTAAGCCAAGTGGTCAAAATTAAGATAATTTCATCAGGAGATTGCCCAAAAATGCCCTAAAACAGGCCAAACCCTCACAAATTTTCCCCAGAAATTGATGTGTCCATAAAAACCCCTGTAAAAACTAAAATTCTCAGCTTATGATCTCTGAAGAACAATTCTTACACCATAAAATGGTTTCAGGCCACAGATATCCTGAAAATGCCTTTTTACAGTCCAAATCATTCAAAAAACCCTCGTTCTCTGTCTTAAACTAGTTTGCATATCCAAAATGCCTAATTGATCAAAGAAATCACTTGAAGACTATCTTTTGCCTATAAATTGCTAAATTTATCCTCTGTCTAAAGAAAACAATTCTTGCAAATAGTTTAAGCTTACATTAGTTATTCAAAAATGACTAAGAAACAGATGACAACCAAAGCTGGGGGTTCTAAGCCTATTAAACCTGGTGGATCCAAACCTCCCAAATCTGAAGCATCAAAAGCCATCAAGTCTACTCCTGCACTTACTGCTAAAACCATTGTCTGTAAATTCGGTTCAACCACCAGTACCTACTGAAGAAACCGTTCCATTAACTGATATAGATTACAAGATTGTTGACCCTGTCATAGAATTTAACCTTTTGGAAAGCCACAATTGGTGCTATGATAAATACCTTGATAAAGATTAAATGCCTATCTAGGAGACACATTTGCCCCAATATGTAGTTCCTTTAACTCATCCTGGCCAGGACCTTGTCAGACTGTGTCAAAAGCATTATGTACCAGAAAAAATAAGTATTGTTAATGCAGACAGGGAGGTCCTTTTTACAATCACTTCAGAATCCATAAATCAAATGCTGCAATTACCATCTGATCCCAATTTAGTCCCCCTTTCTATTGAATATTTAACCCAGTTATATTTAAGCCTAGATTTCTCAAAGAAGTTTATGATATTTTAGGACTTTATGCCTGCTCATGTTGACATCCCTAAATTGAACCCTCCTTATTCAACTGCCAAATTTCCTAAAGGGTCAAGACACATTATATCAATGCTATCTTTTATACTAGGATATTTCACAAATGGATTCACTGATGAATCCATTCTAGGCTTTCTATCCACTTTATCTCCAGGTCAACCCCCAGCAATGGTTTTGATTATGCCAGTTTTATAGCAGATAGCATTCATCACCAATTGACCAAACTACCCACTGAAGGGGTGTTTAGGTACTCATCATACTTTTTTCATTTGCTTCTTTTCTTTCAAGAAGACAATTTTCCAATTTCATTGCAAAAAATGGACTTAGAGGGCCAACCTCTATCCATCATCTTTTGGACTTCTTTACTTAGGAAAGAAGGCAATGAGTTCAGTTATACAGATTTTTCAGACCTATTCCTCTAGCGAGCAATGAATATATTGTACAAAGCAGAGTAGCCTAGAGTAAATGAAGACATGAAAAGAATATTGCAGTTATCGGAATAAAATAAGATGGGAGACTGGTTTCTTTATGAAATACACACATAGATAAGAAATTTTGGCTCAAAATTATTACCTTATAAGTTGCCAAAATACATGTGCATGAGAGTTTTTGCATTGGAATACTTAAGGAAAATTCTAAATTCTGATTCCATCAACTTCTTAGCTGCCAGGAAAAAGACCCAATTCAAGCTTAAAAATCAAGTTGGGCCTTTTATTAGCAATAACAGAGAAGCAGAAAAGGAAATCACCAAGATTTTAGTAGGGTTTAAATTTTAGGAGAGCTTTCCATGGAACTATGATCCTCAAGGGATCTTGAGTAATTTAAGGGTTAAATGCAAACTTCCACCATTTATACATGAACCTAAGCCAGAAATTGAGAAGTTTGCAAATCAGACAGAATGGATAAAGAAAAATCTAATAGATACAACATTCAATGCAGAGCCAGCAGAAAAAATGGATACTACACAAGCTATGGTAATTGCAAAACAGCCTGAATCTTCAACAAAAAGAGGCAGAGATGAGGGAACTTATTTAACTGAGACCATCACAGAGACAAATTTCAAGTTGATTTACAACAAAAGGCTCAAATTCAGTTCCATAGGAAAAGAAAAGATAATTGATGTTGAGGATACAAATGAGCCTGAGGTAAACAATTATGAAGCCACGGTGATAGTTAATGAGACCCTAGCAATGATTGAAAAGGAACAAATAATAGCTAAAGAAAAAGATACTCAGATGATTGAAAAACCCCAAAATATGGATGCTTCTTCCTCACAGACAACTGAGGAAAAAGATTTAGATATCAAAGAAAAATACAAGCAAATCAAGAAAAACAATGAAGAAGTCAAGTCTGAGATTTATTCTCAATTTCTTAAGAAAAAACCAGGGAATCAAAATAGGCTACTAACAGCCTTTGATTATTCCACAAATAAAATTATTATGTCATTCCTGTAGCCAACTACTTCAATACCAAAGACAGTAGCATATTACAAAAAGATGGAGTTTTAGGTAGATACTGAAAACATTCATGATTTTGACCAAATAGAATTCCACAGACACAGTTCTGAAATGCTATATTAAATTCTGGTGACAAATGCTATGAGTGCTACTAAGTTGCAGAATACCATTATTAACACGCATGATCAAATGAAACTGGATAAGGTATCCCTCTATGCCAAAGATCTGAGGATTAATGCCTTAGAAAACTTAGTTTTGCAGGTGGGAATTGATCCCTCAGGTGTTAAGGTTGCTGAAGTTTTGATAAAAAATAAAAATGATGATATTACAGCTTTGAGGAAACAGTTGAAGCTTCCTCAAAGTGAGCACCCACAGACCAAAGAAATACTCCAGGATAAAACATAAAAATAAGAGATGATGTAGTTGATCCTCAAGTTAACTGCTCAGATTAAAGAAATGGAGACTCAAATGGATGAACTTGTTAAGGATAAAGAAATTGTAAAGGAAACTGAAGCTCCAATTATTCCTACAGTTATAACAGTAATTACCTCAGTTGTGGTTTCTACTTTGGGAGAAAAATTAGCACCTAATGAGCCATTGGCAACTGCAGTGCCAGTGCATTCAGCTACTACAGCAGCCACAGATTCTTCAACAACATAGGTACAGTAAATAGATGGAGCAAGTCAAATAGTGAAAGCTATGGAACAAATGTCCTTGAAAACCAATGAAATAAATAGCTTAAAGAAGACAATTCAAAGTCTTGAAGCCACCAACAAAATAGCACTGATAACTGCTAAAAACCATGAGCAGAAGGCCATAAGACTTGAAGAGCAAATAAAGAATTTACAGAAGGAGTTAACATTTACTAAACAGATTTCCTACATCAAGAATCATCTTTGGACAAATATAATTGAAGCCATACATTCTCAATGGCCTTCAATTCAGGTCATCTATGAATAGAGAGACTTACTATTAGCAGCCCAAACTGAGATTTAGAAAACTAAGGATGAGTTAGCTGATAAGCCATCACAGGCTTTAAAACTCATTAATTTCTTGAACAGTAAGAATAGAGCAGAGTTGGAAGAGTAGCAGGTACAGGACAAAACTGAAACAATATTACAAATAAATAAGGTTGTGACCAAGAAAAATTTGATGAACAACTTAGAAGAGAAGTGTGGAGCAATGAATATGTCCATAACAAAGTTTATGGTGAAGTATACAGACTTGAGAAAGAAGGGCTTGCCAGACATTCATGTCTTTAATGAGAAACTAATGCCCCAAAAAGATTATGATAAGAAGATAAGGGAGTTTGCAAAAGAACAAGTTAATAAACCACTGCCACTGGGCACTCCTAGAGGAAAGGTCATCCTTCAATATTTGGAAGACTTGTTTTTTCTACAGCATGAGATTAGGCATCTTTTTGTTTTCAAACCTACCTTTTCCAAGTACACAGATGCTGATGAGAACTTTAGAAAGCTAAAAAATGTGAAAATTCCAAATGCGGAGCAATGGCAAGCATTCACAGATTTAATGTGACAGTGAAAAGGTAAAATAGTGAAGAAAAATGCACAAACATAAACAGTGAAAAAAAAGAGACAGCTAGCTGATTTTTTACTACAGTAAAACATATTTTTCAGCAGTAAAGAGTGAAATATCAGTCAAAGTGCATTAGTGTTTAAGGAGGCAGCGTTAAAAGAGTATTAGAGGAAAGTGTGTCATCTCAGGCAACTCAAACAAAGATATTTCCTAAATAGCCAACAAGTAGGACAACTATTCAATAAAAAACTCCTTGTTAGATAAAGTTGTTCTATAGATTTTAGATAAGAGGACAGCTTGCTAATTTTTTAAGCAGATGTCCCTCTTATTTTGTAAAGATATTTTATATTTCCTAAAGATATTCCTACATTTCTCCAGGATATTTGTAAACAACATTTTGTATAAATACTCCTGTATTAGAAGTGTTAAGTGTGGAATAAAATTTCTAAGATTACTATAGACTTTTGTTGATACATTGGAGGCTCTCATGTGTTGATTTCGAAGTAGCAGACTAGACAAAGCTAAAATGGCATCATAATTCAGGATCCCCGTGATAAATTGATGAGTAAAGTACTTTCTTTTTGTCATTGTTTTCTTTCTTGAGTTTCATGCATTCCATTATATATGTTAGTTCAATCTTAATGAGTAACTAGGAATATTACTACAGGCTAGTCCTTTACTCCATTTTTTTTAACTAGTTACCATTTAAATATTTTTTGTTGATTTCCGGTGTTAGGAATTCTTAATTACTCCTACTCCCGTTTGACCCCTGCCTCCTTCTTCTACTATCTGGATCAAAGGATCTTTCATAGCCTTTTATCCTGATCATACCATGTCACCAAAAACACTTTTCCCAAATCTCTAAAGGTTATCTATCTTGCCCTGAATACATTTATACCTTTTTGGCCTTGACTTCTAGTACTTCTACCTAGATTTAGACTCCATAGCCCAATAGACAAGTAGATTTCTCTCTAGTTTACCTCTAAGTGATTTTTTCCCACCAAAATCTTTATAACAAAACCAATTGTTCTATCATAACTTGCCTAAAACATAAATAAAAAAACAAAGATAAATCTTAAAGAGAGAGCCCTCTCTGAACTATAGGAAGGCTAGATCCTATTGTTCCAAGTAGGTTTGTGGTTACCCCTAGTGTTCTTTAACTCAAAACTCAAATCCCACAACCTAAGAAATCACTAGGGTGATAACAAATGGATTGGGGTTTATGAATGCTTCAACATTCATATATATGTATTGTAACATTGAAAGGAATATAATGAAAAATCAATCTCATAGTCTCGTTTTTTGGATCCAGGGGAAAATATCTGTGTATATGTGTTTCATGTTTATGTTCTCGCCATTGTTTATTTTCTTTTTTTAAGAATTCATTTGCAGGAAATTTCTATGCAGGATTAAAACCATATACCAGAGCTTGTTAGACAAGAAATCGAAAGAATTGAAGTGGAATTTTTCCAAAAACATCACAGCACACCTGATCACCATGTCCAAGCCCAAAATATGGAATGGATACCCAATTTAGGCACATCAAATCACTCCAAATATTCATGATACATACAAGTTGTCAATGTATATTGGCCCACCAAAATGTTTCTCAGGCACATCCTTGTCGAAAACAACAAGGATTAGCAAGAAATTACCCACAAGGTGGAAAATTTGGAAGAGAAATTGGACAACATTGATAAAAACATTAAAATTATCCTCAAAAATTGCATCAACATCCCTTTTCCACAAAGTAAGGATGTACTCTAGCAGATCCCTGAGCAAGAAAACTCTAATTACTAGATCCTATGAAAACACATCTTCTTATTTTTTGTTCTCATTAGTTTATGTCTGGATAGCCTATGTATCAGTTTAACCGACCACTAAGTTGTTTTTTTTCTAGAAAATGTAATGGTTAGAATAGGTCTCCAAAACAATATGGTTGGTCAAATTTTGGAGATCCAAAAGCTTCTAGTGGGGAGTAATGATCTGACGAATCAGTAAAGTGCTAAAAATTCAAAGTGTTCGAAAGTGCTCGAAACCAGTTCCAAAATGAAGTTTTGTCGCCCTGAATCCAACGCAACTCATTTCACTCAAAACCAATATCCTATGCTCCTGATATTGCATTCTTACTATTTTATCAAACAGTCAAAATTGTTGTAATTGGGGTCCATGTACACCCAGCAGTCCTTAGAGTGACTAGGCAGATCACTGAGTAGTTGACTATATGTTTTGTGGGCCAGTGGTTTTTTTCCATGTGTCTCAATATGGTTGGTCAAATTTTCTTAGTTTTTGATTGGTTGTGGGTTAATTGATATGGTCCAATGATGGCAGGCCACGTGGGCCAATGGTTGGCTACCACGTGGCCTCTGAACTATGTAGTAAAATTTTGGTATGGGTTAGATCGAGCATGGCAGGGTTCAAACGGTGGACCTATTGACTGGTAGCGTGGAGTTTTACCGTTCGGCCACAGGTGGTGCTTACAATGTATAGTGTCAAGGCTGTATTTAAAGTTTAATGAGTTTAACATTGGGGGTCAGGGCCAGGGTTAACCGTTAGCCCCCGGTCCACCCAACCCATGGGAGCACAAGTTTGTGCCAAGGGTGAGAGGTTAACCCTAGCCCAAACCACAGATCACGCGACCCACACCACAGTTGTTACAATAGTTCGTTTTACACATAATTTCAATTGAAATGATGGTTACAACCTTAAGGTAGAGGGTAGAACCACAGTTCAAATGGGCATCAGTTAACAGATGATCCCCCAACAACATACAACATACAACCATGATAATGGAGCAAGGTTGGAGCATTGGTTATGGTTTAAATTGGAGCAGAGTATTGGAACCTAACTACGGTGAAAAAAAAATAGACCATAGTAAACAAATGGGTTCCATTGGCACACAATTCAAACCTGAAACGACGGTTATAAGATCAGTTCAGTGTATGGTTGGGTTAGATTTTGGCATGCTTGTTCAAAAAACCATGCATCCAACGACAATAAACGCACCATGTGGCCCCTATCCATCGGTTCGTGGGGGTCACTACGCCTTTTAAAGAGGTGACAATTTTCACCTTAGCAGGCATGAATCCCGCCAGTGCAGGGCAAAATTGTCTCTCCCCGACACCGAAAATTGTGAAATTTTTAGAATGGATAGTGGGTGGGTGCAAATTTTAGGACAATTAGCAGAGAAATTTATCTAGAGCATAACTCAAATAGTTTAACTAATTTGAGTGCATAAAGATCCTAGCTAGGGGTTTTCTACTATTTTGGAGCCACTAGAGACATTATATTTGCATTCTGAGCATTGCAAATCCATGTAAACACATATTTTTTAGCATAATGAAAGAGGCCCAAAATCGGAAGCTGGACTAGGAGATGTAGCACATTAGGGGTGAGCTCCATCATTTTTTCATTTTGTGTTTCTATTATGGTATTATTATCTCTGTTATTTTCTGCAAAACTGAGTTTAAAATCATAATTTATGTGTTAATGAAACTTACCTAATTGCATAAAAACATAAAATTTCACTTGAAAATTTCATAAAAAACATTCAAGTTTTCTAATACAGATTATATGCATATGTACATGTTCCAAAGGAGAAAAGAACCAAGTCGGATAGTAAATATGAAAGGTTCATCTTTATTGGGTATAAGGATGGTTTAAAAGGTTATAAGCTTTGGAACCCATAAACAAGGAAGGTTGTGTACAACCGAGATGTGGTGTTTAGAGAGGTGAAATATGTTATTAAACATGAAGTCCTACCAAAGGAACCTGAGAAGATAGAGTTTGAGCTAAAGGAGGAAGAACCAGACTCTACAATAGAACAAGATTCATAAGAGGAAGAGCCACAAACTCTAACTTTGAGAAGATCTATTCGAGAAATAAGACAACTAAAAATGTATAGATCATCTACTTTCTCTTCAAATTTTTCTTTATCTATCATTGATGATTATCTCAAAAATTTCAGGGAGGCAGTGGATTCAGAGGATGGAAAACTCTAGAAGGAGACCATGGTTGATGAAATGACATCCTTGCATAAAAACGAGGCTTGGGATCTGGTGGATTTGTCGGCTAGAAGGAAACCCATTGGCAGAAAATGGGTGTTTAAGAAGAAGATGAATGTAGAAGGAAAGGTGGAGAAATAAAAAACTTATTTGGTAGCAAAAGGTTATTCCCAAGTGCCGGGAAATGAATTTGGTGATACTTTTTATGGTGTTGCGAAGGGAGCTTCTATTAGATTACTTTTATTTGTTATTTTGCATTGGATTTTGAGGTAGAACAGATGGATGTGAAGACAAAGTTTCTTCACGAGAATCTAGAAGAAGAGATCTACATGAAGCAAGTTGAAGGTTTTGTGGTGAAGGGTAAGAAAGAACTGGTATGTAGATTAAAAAATTCTTTGTATGGATTAAAACAATCACCAAGGGTGTGACATCAAAAATTTGATACATATATATGGGGACTTGGCTTCACCATAAGAAAAGTGGATCACTATCTATATTTTAAATTAATTGGCGACTGTGTTATTTATTTGGTCTTGTATGTGGATGATATGTTGCTAATTGGAAATGACAAGGAAATTATCTAGGATTTGAAGACCCAATTGTACTCCAAATTGGACATGAAGGATCTTGGTGCTACAAACTATGTTTTGGGCATGGAAATTAAACGAGATCTAGAGAAGAGGAAGCTCTAGTCAAACCAGAGGAAGTATGTCGTGACAATATTGCAGAGGTTTAATATGTAGGATAGTAAGCCAGTGAAGGTTCTTATTCTTGTAGGTGTAAAGTTATCTATTGAACAATATCCCAAGACACAAGAAGAGGAAGAGGACATGTCCCATGTTCCATATGCAAGTGGAGTGGGTATCCTGATGTATGCAATGGTTTGTACTATACTAGACATTGCACATGCAATGAGAGTATTGAGCAGGTTTATGTAAAAACCAGGGAAGCAGGATTGGACAACAGTGAAGTGGGTTTTCATATATTTGTGTAGCACTAGTGATTATGGTATGTGTTACCAAGGAGGACCGGGATTGGATAGAGTTTTGGACATACATGGCTTTGTTGATGCAGACTGGGCTATAGATATATATCAGAGAATATCTACAAGTGGGTATGTGTTTAACTTATTTAGAGGACCAGTCAGTTGGATGAGAAAATTACATTTTGTAGTGGCTCTTTCAACTACAGAGGATGAATAGATGAAAACCACACATGCAAGAAAGGAAGAATTTTGGTTGCAGAGATTGTGTTCAAGTATGGGATTGGTATAGCGCGCTATAAGGATAGACTGTGACAGGAAAAGTGCAATTTTCTTAGCAAAGAACCCTACTTATCATTCAAAGACAAAGCACATTGATGTTCAGTATCACTTTGTGAGGGATATGGTTGAGGACAAAAAGGTGTATATGGTAAAGGTGGACTCTTTGAAGAATGTTGCATATGCGCTGACAAAGTATGTGCGCACTGAGAAGTTTTCTTGGTGTAGAGAATCAATGGGCATTGCAGGGATGGACCAATGACTTAGCTCTCCTGTGACCTCCTGCACGGAAAATAAAACAACAAGTGAGAGAATGTTGGGTGTGTGTTACATTCTTTCCACGACTACAAGCACACATGGGGGGGCTCACAAGGGGGCAATAGCCCCCCCTGTTCATTGCATCGAGTGCAGCAGCGGGAGAGACAACCTCCCCTATTCGTTGTGCCAAGGACAACAGGGGGGAAATAGCCCCCCTTATTGGGCAGTTTGAAGGGGGGTCGAGCCCCCCTACATGGGTTCCAGGGCAGCATCCCAAAATTTTTTTTTGGACCCTGTATTAAGTGGGTGGGCCTACCAATGGCTTTTTGTATGGGTCTTGCACATGGTTTTGGGCATGATGGTTTTGTGTCCATGGTATTTCATAGATCCGGTCAAGGGAACTATGGTTGTGTTCTAATCTAGGGTTAATGGATTCAGGTTTATGAATGCTTCGACATGCATATATATGTATTGTAACATTGAAAGGAATATAATGAAAAATCAATCTGGTAGTATCGATTTTGGGATCCATGGGAAAATCTCTTTGTATATGTGTTTCATGTTTATGTTCTCGCCATTTTCTATTTTATGTTTTTAAGAATTCGTTTGTAGGCAATTTCTATACAGGGTTAAAACTTTCGATGAGCAGTATATACTAGAGCTTATTAGACAAGAAATTGAAAGAATTGAAGTGGAATTTTTCCAAAAACATCACTGCACACCGTATCACCATGTCCAAGCCCAAAATATGGAATGGATACCCAATTTAGGCACCTCAACTCGCTCCAAATATTCAGGATACATACACGTTGTCAATGTATATTGGCCCACCAAAATTATGCTCGGGCTCATCCTTATCGACAACAACCAGGCTTAGCAAGATAATGCCCACAAGTTGGGAAATCTGGAAGAGAAATTGGAAAACATTGATAAAAAAAATTAACATTCTCCTCAAAAAGTGCAACAATGTCCCTTTTCCACAAACTAAGGATGCACACTAATAGATCCTCGAGCAAGACAACTCTGATTACTAGATCCTATGCAAACACATCTTTTTATTTTCTGTTCTTGTTAGTTTATGTATGGATAGCCTATGTATCAGTTTAGCCAAGCACTATGTTGTTTATTTTTTCTAGCAGATGCAATGGTTAAAAGAGGTCTCCAGAACCTCAAGATTTTAAAGTTAAACCTCTAGTCTAGTTTCCCACTGAGTAGACCAAATACTTTCAATCACTGACTATTTAAATATTTCCTATGACAATATAAAGTACCTTATTTAAAAAAAAAGGTAATACTTTGACACTAAACTTTTATTTCAACTATTTTACACTATTAGTTAATTAAAATTGTACATATATAACATTTATGTTATCTATAAGGTACATAAAAAGGTGAATAAAATCATTATCTCAAATATTCTATTATTGAAAATTCATTTTTCCATCTAACATTAAAATTAAAGATGAAAACATTTATATATTTTCTTGTTTATTCCAACATTAAATTTTGTTTATTTGTTTTAAAGTATTCCAAATGTTCATAAAATATCAACTTAAGAAAATAAAGAAATTTATTTTTGGGTTATTTTTTATTTTTTTAAATTATGGAAAAAATTCTAATACTTAAGAAGAGTGATCTATTTTTTATTGATACAATTTCAAAATTTTGATGTGAAGTTACATTAATGTGTATATATAAAACATAACTTAATTCATAAACGGGATTACTTTCATTCATTGTGTATATATAAAACCTACCTTAATTCATAAACTCGATTACTTTCCTTCTTTCCCATTTTAAAGAGTAAATTATTTATTGACATTGATTGAAAATGAATTCTTAATTTATCAAAATACTTTATTACAAAAAGACAACCATTAGCTAATATCCATTATAAACTCAATATTCCTATTAATTATTATTAAATATATATATATATAGAAACGTTTTACACTGCCAATATTTATTCAAAACCTATGATACCTAAATTTAATTACAATGTTACCTTATATCTCTCCAGAAACAGAAGACAAAAGTATACAAACATTATATTGAAATAAATTAAATCATTTTCATATTGATAAATTAAAATCGAAATAATCATCATCCTAAATCTCCACATAACTGTCGACCTACCCCGACTGAATTAAAAAAATATATAATTACAAATTTTCTTCTATCGCACATTATCGCTGACGACAACCCAAAGTGAAAGTATATACTTTGATAGGCTTGAAGCCCATTGAATTACAATTTTTTTTCTATCACACAACACAGAAGTGTCTAGTCGGTTCGCTAATCTGGCAACAAAATATAGTTAGATGATGATGATGATGGTTAACGTCTACTCAAATCAATCTTTAGTTTATCAGACCTAAAGAAAAGAGTTATTTGGTTTGATTTAAGACTTTATTCCTATGCTTAAAAAGTTTGGAGAGAAGCCTCTGGAGCTCACTATAATTTTGACATCTTAAAAGACTAAGAAGGTATTATGAAATTGAGCTCTAATGTGGTTGTACTCGGGGCACTTTAAGAAGAAGTGATTTTCATCCTCGATGTTCATATTCATCCACAAAACAGAGACTTAACATTAACTTAATCTCATAAAACTTCGGACAATCAATTTCCATTTCAACATTTATCGAGAGGATTTATACCGTCGGCAAAAAGTTGGTGGCAGGCGTAATAGTGTTTATCGTACATGTGCATAGTTTTTTATTAAAAGATTAAAAAAATTAAAATATGGGTAGGTTTTTTATGTTTCAATAAAAATATATTAATAATGTAAACATTAATATATTAATATATTAATAATTGATTTTTAATTAATTTGAGTTGAAAAAAATTTTTTTTGTGTAAAACATTTTTATTTAATAGTCAAATTTATGTTTTTATTAATCAATATTTCTTAAAGATGATTTAAGTTAGAGTTTTTATTGGTTTAGAATTTGAACATAATTATGTAAACATGGTTACATTATTCACGAGTTTTGTATCTTACTTATATTTAAAAAATTTAAATCTTTATCATGCTTTATTGTATAATTGTAAATAGGTTTTTTTTTTTAATAATATTAATATGTTTTATAGAAATATAATTGAATATTTTATTTTGTAAAATAAATAAATATAATAATATGGTAAAAAGTTAAAATATTAAATTTGATTTTTTATAAGTTTTTTAATTTGGTTGTAACACATTGTTTCTCTTTGTTTTGGACGCAAAGATTTATTGTATCTATATTTAAAAATGGGGACAATAGTCTTCCTTCCAACTATAGGACCATTATGGTTAGCCATATCTTGGCCAAGCTTTATGGCTCATTTGGAGAAGAAGCTTAGCCTTTGGCTTGAAAGTCAAGGAAAAAGAGTGAAAGGACAAGCTAGTTTTAGGAGACATCACCATCTGGTCACTCTTAGAATCATTGCGAAGGAATGCCACAATAGTGAAGCCGATCTCTTCTATTTCTTTATGGAATTTAGAAAAGCTTTCGACATCATCCCTCGAGATAAACTTTGGGAGAGACTTAAAAAGATCATGGTCCCTCTTGAGCTGAGGATTGTTGTGATCCGTCCCTACGAGACCGTCATGGCCAAGCTTAAGACCAACGAGGAGTGGTCTAAAGACATTAAATGCAGTATTGAGTTAAGAAAGGGTACCCCCTATCCCATACCCTTTTTTTCATATACATCGATAAGCTAGAAGAGTGTCCGGAATCTGCGGGGTGCAAGGGCACTAAGCTTGCTGACATTCTGATTACTCTTCTCCTCTATGCCGATGATATTATTCTTCTTGCAAAAGCCATGATGACCTTAACAAGCCGCAACAGATTCTTCATGAAAGATGGGTATGACAGTTAATGCCAACAAGACTAAATTCATGATCATTAAATCCAAAAATATCACCTATGGTAGTTTCGTGTATAATACCGAGTGCTTAGAGCAGGTTTCTTCTTATAAGTATTTGGACATTGACTTCCCTCATCATCTCAACTCGAATTTTAGCATCAAGAAAAGGATTACTGGGGGTTGGAAAGCTTATTATGAGCTTGAAAACAATTGTAAGTTGTTTGAACTTTACATTTGGAGTAAAAAGAGGTTCCTCTTTGAGACCCTTGTCACCCTCGTTGTCTTATATGGATGTGAAGTTTGGAGTTGCAATATATCCATAGAGTCATGGATGAAGATTCAGATGATTCAAAAGAAATTCATAACCTACAACCTTAAGATAGAGGGAAATAATCCCTATCTTATCCTCTTGATCGAATCTGGTTTGTTCCCCATTGAAAGTATGGCTATGTTTAGATATCTGATGTATAAGAAAATTTTTGACAACATGGAATAAAAAACGCTCCCTAAAATTTCTTCTAATTGTAGTAAAAATCCTCACCTTCGCCTCAAGCGTGGGTGGCATAAGGATTCCCAGTCCTGGCTCACCCATTGGGGAATTAAGGAAGAGCTCAACATGGGAAGGAAAGATAATATCAAAAATAATATTACCTCCAAGTTTAAGGACAAGATGTGGGAGGATCGGGAGCTAGAGGGTAAAAGGAAGCTAAGATACTATAAGAAAGTGATCAACCCCACCCTTGATAATCAGAATTATCTCTCTGTGTGTTGAAGATTGAAACAAGAAACAGTGAAGGAGGCATCTTGAAACATCATCCTTGATCCTAGTTGGAAAATAATCACCTAAACTAGGTTAGGCCCACACAGGTGACGTTTGGCGCAAAGTCTATTTTTAAACATGTCGATCATATTCTATGAGTTGCATGATGCTATTTGTGGATGGTTGGTCAAGTTGGAAAAATAAATGGACTTCTATTTTTAAACATATTAGGTGGAGTCTATTTTTAGATTGCCAGTCTAAAAATAGATATGTCGAATATTATTAGCTCTTAATAATATTTGGACTATAAACATTATCTTATTCTCTTGGAGCACTTCAGTTAAGTGCACAGATGTGGCACAGGAGCTGACAGAAGGAATTACTCTATTCCTGAGGGTTAAGTGGAGCTATTGCATGGAGACTTCAGTTAGAACTCATGTGACAGAGTTTGGTGGAGTTATTGAGGTAGTTGGTGGAGTTGTGTTTAGTTTAACTCAGTTAGACACAGTTGAGCTAGTTGTATCTAGTCTAAATGATTGATACACTAGTGAGAGTGGTGTGAATTAATTAATAATTAATTCACTAAATATTAACTCATTAATCAACTGAAGAATACATCAGTTAACTACAGTGCATGGACAGTTCAGTGGAGAGGTAGGTGAAAGAGCAAGTGTGACTATGAGTTGTGACTATAGTGTTGCATTGTTTGCACCACAAATTTAGTAGAGATTCCTTTAAGGATTGCGTGAGAAAGGCTGGAGAAATTTGAGTTCATCCAGAGCCATTATTCAGCAGGGATTGCGTAGTAGAGGCAGGCTAAAGGCTGGCAAATATCGGTGCATGGATTTGCAAGATTGGGGTTGATTAGTGTGTAGCGATTGGATTGTATTGAGAGCTTGTGATAAGCTTTGTATGAGGATTGTTACATGATCTCTATGAAATATATTATATACAGATAGTTGGGGTTTTTAGCTTCAGGCTTTCCCTTTAAACAATTGTGTTAATGTGTGTGAATTTTTATGGTTTCATGTGTGCATTGCAATTGATTTAATTTCTGCATATAATGATCAATGGTGGAATAGATTATGTATTGTGCATGAAGTCAAATAGTGTGTGATCAAGAGAATCTTGGACATATGCATGCGTAGTGCATATAATTTCTACATGGTATTAGAGCTGTGTTATAGATTTTCTACATGGAATGAGAGCAGGAATTTTTGGGCGCCCGAGTTTGCAGAGAATATCTGAATTTTTTTGTGAAATATTTTTAGAAACAAATAGCATATTTGGATTCCTTGCAAAAAAATACCCAAATTGAAAATAAAAATCGGTCAAATCGGAGCTCGGATGAGAGAGATATCGTCGATTTAAAATCATCTCTTTTGTTAGAAAATTTTGCAATGGCGGGACAATTACAATGTGCGCGAGCCAAGAATCTACATGCACTGAGGTACAAGATGCATGCAAAGCTTTGAGGATCAAAGCAGAGGTTAGTGACTTGGTGGTTGAGAGGGAGCCTCTCAACATGCAGCCTGAGAAGCAGTCTTAGAAGGTTGTGGAGCAGCCACAATTGGAGATGCAAAAGAATCTTTATAGATTTGATGTAGATGGGATTTCTACGGAGCTTCCTACTGTTGGGAAGTGCAAGAAAGACATGCAATTGAAGCTTGAGAAGGAGCAGGATTTGCATGCAGGTAAGAGTGAACCTAGGGATGTGGAGCAATAACAAGATGAGGATCATGGAGTGGGAGTGAGCACTCATGCAGAGAAATTTCGTGCCAGATGGGCAGAGGGAGTGCATGCAGCTATACCACCAAGTGAGAGGTGGGGCGACATGCATGGATAATCCCAAGAAGAAATTTCTGGGCAGAATTCATTGAGATGGTGTGGATCTCATGAATTGAACCTGGCTATGAGGAGCCCATAGAGCAGCAGTAGCATGATCAGTTGGATTGATGCAGGCAAATCAAAGTGACAGTGTCAGATACTGGAGCGCAGTTCAGAGTTGACAATAAGTGCAGAGTGCATGGGTGTAGAGTTCAACATCGCAGTGGTTCTTGAAGACATGTGCAGTTGGTATCAACAGAAGTCGAAGACTTTGATGATAGATGCATCAGATTGATTGAGTTGTTTGGAGCCTTTCAGTTTTGGAAGTGTTGTAACAAAGAGTTGCAGAGCAGATGCATGGAGTTGCAGGGTGCTTGCAAAGGTTGCAGGGCGAATGCATGGAGTTGCATGTCGCATGCAAAGACAGTCCTTTCTTGTTGAGAGGGAGTGTTGAAGATTGCAACAAGAAACAATGAAGAAGGCATCCTGAAACATCATCCTTGATCCTATTTGTAAAATATCACCTAAACTAGGTGGGGCCCACATAGGTGATTTTTGGCGCAATGTCTATTTTTAGACGTGTCGATCATATTCTATGAGTTGCATGATGCTATTTGTGGATGGTTGGTCAAGTTGGAAAAATAGATGGACTTCTATTTTTAGACATATTGGGCAGAGTCTATTTTAAGATTGCCAGTCTAAAAATAGATATGTCGAATATTATTAGCTCTTAATAATATTTGGACCCTAAACATTATCTTATTCTCTTGGAGCACTTCAGTTAAGTGCAAAGATGTGGCACAGGAGCTGACAGAAGGAATTACGTTATTCTTGAGGGTTTAGTGGAGCTATTGCATGGAGGACTTCAGTTAGAACTCATGTGACAGAATTTGGTGGAGTTATAGAAGTAGTTGGTGGAGTTGTATTTAGTTTAACTCAGTTAGACACAGTTGAGCTAGTTGTGTCTAGTCTAATTGATTGATACACTAGTGAGAGTGGTGTGAATTAATTAATAATTAATTCATTAAATATTAACTCATTAATCAACTGAAGAATACATCAGTTAACTATAGTGCATGGACAGTTCAGTGGAGACGAGTGGAGAGGTAGGTGAAAGAGCAAGTGTGACTATGAGTTGTGACTATAGTGTTGCATTGTTTGCACCACAAATTTAGTAGAGATGATTTTAAGGATTGCGTGAGCAAGGCTGGAGAAATTCAAGTTCATCCAGAGCCATTCTTTAGCAGGGATTGCACAGTAGAGGTAGGCTAAAGGCTCGCAAAGATCAGTGCATGGATTTGCAAGATCGGGGCTGATTAGTGTGTAGCGATTGGATTGTATTGAGAGCTTGTGATAAGTTTTGTATGAGGATTGTTACATGATCTCTATGCCATATATTATATACAGATATTTGGGGTTCTTAGCTTCAGGCTTTCCCGTTAAACAACTGTGTTAATGTGTGTGAATTTTTATGGTTTCATGTGTGCATTGCAATTGATTTAATTTCCACATATAATGATCAATGGTGGAATAGATTCTGTATTGTGCATGAAGTCAAATAGTGTGTGATTAGGAGAATCTTGGACATATGCATGTGTAGTGCATATAATTTCTACACTGTGTTGTCCGAAAATAAGAAAAAAAATAACATCGCTAAGATAAGAACTAATTCCCATGAGCTTCGGAGTAAGACTGAGCAGTGGTCTATTCCCAAGACCCCTTGGAATGATAGAATCTGTCAGATTTGTGATTCTAAGCAGCTAGACGATGAAAAGCACTTCCTTTTAGACTGCCCGACTCTTACACACATTCGCGCTCAATTCCCTACCATCTGTCACACTTTCAATCTTCTTGACCTATTAAGCCAACCCACCTATAACAATCTTGGGGCACTTATTTCCCTTCTCCTTGACCATAGAAACAAGATTTTGAAGAATCAAACTTATATTCTTTCACCTCTCTTAAGGTCCAATAGACTGCTTTGGTCTTAACTAATAATAATCATCATCATCATTTTTGAAGATAAATATTATTATTTTAAACCAAGGTGAGTTAGTAATATATTGGTGTATTTTTAGCTAGACCTAGATCCACCCTAGATCAAATCATTTTGGTTGTCACTATAACATCAAGAATATATCTAACAATCGGCAAGTTAGGTATACGGATAACTTATAACCTAGCAAATAAATAAATTCCAAGACTAGTTTTTTTAGGTAAAGAAAAAATTTGATGTTTTGATGCAAAGAAAAGTTTTCATGTAATCTATTCATTTTTCCCAAAATTTAATAATTTAGATCATCTTAAAGTAAGTTAGAATTTATAGAATCAAAGTTTAATGGTTAAAGTTCCTATAATAAGATGAGATTATTGTTTCTACTAAATTTTCTACCCAACTTTGAGAAGTATTTTGTAAAAAAAATGAATTTTATAAATTATTAACATTTTCCAAACTAAATTGAACTTAGGTTAGTTAGAATTGAACTTGGAATAATAAGTCAATGTTGTAACAAAAATAGAACATATTTCCAACAATTTTTTTTTATAAAAATTCAATAAAAAATTATATACATGGTTACAATTCCATCATGTTTGTGTACAATGAAACAAATATCTATATAAATTGACTTAGATCATTAAAAGTTAAAATTAGAATTCAAAACCAAAATTAACTCTCACTCCTTATAATATTATAATATTAAATTTCAAAATTAAATTAAATAAATAATTAAATCAGATATTTTCAATTATATATTAAAATAATTATAAAATAATATAATAAATATATATAATATCACATCTAATTCTAATATAACACAACATACAAATTAATTTAATATAATATTTAAAAAAAACCAAGATAACTATAATTTTTTTTTAAGCACCTAAGAATTTAGGTATCAATTTCTTTTCCACTCATATCATCTAAATTCATAATGGACTCTCACACATATGTTAATCTTTGTTTTATACATTATTACTGGGCCACCTCTTAAAATAACTCCGTGTACTTCTTGTTTTTGTTTATAGAAGGATTTCATTTTCTTAAACCAGAGTGGGGCCAGTAGCATTAAACATAAGGAACAAGGAATTAAGAAAGATTAAAAAACACTCAAGTATTGAAAAATAAACTCCACAACAATTGAGAAATACTCAACTTCCACTTACTCGCCATTGGACCACATCCCCAACAGACCATGTGATTCTTCACCGTCGTAACCTTGCGATGTTCCCCAAGGGCTTTCAATAGCCACAATGTGTTTGCATCACGACAGGGAAGTTGCCAGCGGAGGATGAGGGGAACCCGGTTGGCACCAACCATATAGTCAAATCTCCGCCTATTTTAACCCGATACGTATAGTCTTGAGCCGGAGGCCCCATTGTGCTGCTTCGTCAAACTGACCAGGCAGCGCGAGTTACCCAGGCGAGAGGCCGGCGAGGTAACCGCCGGCAGCTGTTCGTGCCGTATTATCAAGAAACATTATTTATTATTATAAATTATTTAATATGAAAATGAAATATCGTGTTGGTGTCAGCGTCATCGAGTGCCCAATGATGCCGACGTCGATATCGAGATCCAGGCCAGGGCATTATTTTATTTTTTATTTATTAATTAGCAGGGTGAATGGGTAATTAGTTACACTGTCATGAATGTTTAAGATTAAATTTAGTGGTATCACCATAATACCAAGAATATAGGTAAAAGTTTATAAGCTAAAGAAATACTAGGAATTGTGTTAGATTTTAAGAGTGGAGTCTATTTCTTAAGCTTTATTATAACAATCTAAAAATATCCACATAATATTTATTTAAAATCAAGTAAAAAGAAAATATTTTATTGTACTAATTATTAAATAATTTGAGTGTAAAATCTGTACCTTATTTTATTTTAATCACTCAAATAACTATAAAATAATATTTATATAATAACATGATTTTATATAATAAAATGATTTTTAAGAAAAAGAAATTACAACAAACCAAAATCTTCGCGTCAAATTTAAAATCAAATAAAAAAACATAACATTTCATTATACCAATCACACAATCATCTAATTTCGAACCCTCAACTTTATTTGGCAATAATCACTCACCCTTAGACCCCCTCACGGCAATCGAAAAACCATATCACAATTATGGCCATGGCATTATTTTATTTTTTATTTATTAATTATCAGGGTGAATTGGTAATTAGTTATAGTGTCACCAATGTTTAAGATTAAACTTAGTGGCTATCACCATAATACTAAGAATATATGTAACAATTCATAGGTTAAAGAGATACCAGGGATTGCCCAATGCTTCAAAAGTGGAGTCTACTCCTTAAGCTTTATTATAGCAATCCAAAAATGTCCACATAATATTTAAAACCAAGTAAAAGAAAATATCTTATTGTAGCAATTACTAGGTAATCTCAGTGTAAAACCTGGACCTTATTTCATTTTAATCACTCAAGTAACCAATAACTAAGTATACCCATATAATAATTATGATTTTTAAGAAAAAGAAATTACAATAAGTTAGCCAAAATTTCCACCTCAAATTTAAAACCAAATAAAAAACATAACATCTTATTATACCAACCACTCAATCATCTAATAACAAAACTTCAATCTTGTTTCGAAATAATCACACACTAAGGTCTAAACCTCGACCTTATTTCAAAATAATCACACACTTAGGTCATTTTAATCACTTAAATAACCATAGAATAACTAAATATATTCATATAATAATTATGATTTTTAAGAAAAAGAAATTACAACAAGACAAGCCAGAATTTCCACATCATATTCAAAATCAAATAAAAAACATAACATCTCATTATACCAACCACTCATTCATCCAATTACAAAACCTCAACCTTATTTCGGAATAATCATGCACTCCTTTGACGCCGGGCTAGGTATACCCGTCACCGGGTTTGACACGGCAAGCGAAAAACCAAATCACAATTATGGTTTTCAAGAAAACGAAGAAAAAATAAAAATAAAAAATCTGAGAATACTGGAGATGGCGTCATCGGAATCCCTGAACCCGCGCCGGTTTCATGTACACCATTTCCCATGGACATCTGTCTCTTTCTCCTGCAGGAGGAGACCATTTTGGCAGGCCATGATGATGTCAATATTATGGCAGAGGTGGCCTGTTTTTTTGAAAAGGTCGAACTTTTTTCTGGGGTACATCTGTTTTCCGGTGGTGAATTGCTTTCTATCTTTCTCCGTCATGCAATATATCCATACATCCATGGTCCGAAAATTGAGAGGAGGAGAGTGTTATTTTTTTTCGCTGTTAATCCCCGGAAATGGCGATTGGGGTAGTAGTAACAGGATTTGTGTGAAAGTCTTTTTTTAACTGAGAATTTGTTTGTTAAGCAAAAGACTTTGGTTGGGTGGATTCAGTTAAATATAAGGATGCAATCTGGTCATGGGCAATATGGGGGGGTTCCAGGGATCCAGCAATTTGTGGTTGAAGGCTGCTCTAGTCCCCATGGCTTGTTTGCAGCTCTTTCACAGGAACAAATTAATCATAATACCAATCACCCTCTACAGGCCCATCAGGCAATACAGCAGGCTGGCTTTCAAAATCAGAAGGTCCTGCAACAGCATCATCAGCTTGGGTTGCAGGGACCAGAATCCTCCGATGCTCCTCTTCGTTCCCGTGACAAGGCTTACGCTAGCAGCCTGAGAGAAGCTCCAGCTCTCGGTCATGTGCAAGCACGGGATCAGGGGCCTGCGCAGACCCTTACAGACGATGATGGGGGCGGAGACGAGGGTGAAAGAGGTGGCGGGGGTGTTAACAGATGGCCTCGTGAAGAGACACTGGCGCTCCTGAGGATTCGCTCTGGATTGGACTCCAATTTCAGGGACTCGAATATCAAAGGGCCGCTCTGGGAAAACGTCTCACGGTAATAGTATCTCTTCTGTCTTCCCCGTGCACTGCAATGTCTGAGACCTTGACTGCTGCTGCACTGCTGTTCTGTGTATGCTTTCATGGAAATTCAGTAAATTTGCAGTTACTGCTTGTCCTTGCAGCATAGGACATCGTTGTCTCTATACACTCTTCTCTTCTGCTTTTTGTTGTGTAGGTAAGTGGACGTCAAATAAAAATACTCCTCCCTTCCACCAAAGTTGAGCTCAGCGGTGTATAATTTAATGGCAGACTGATGGGAGTTTAATAGTTTATCACAGATAACCCAAATTAAATTCTCTGTCAGATGCTGTACATCTCTGATGTTCTACATACCCAAGAGTTTAGATCCCAACCTAATTTAATTCTCAGTCTCTGATCTACAAATCTCCTCTGGCTGAAAAACTCATATACCACATACCATATGCTGTTCTATTTTACTCTCCTACATTTTATGTAGTTGCTTCCTGATGCACTTTTATCTAAGTCTCTTGCATTCCATCTGGTTTTGATCTAGTCATTTGCTCCATACACAGACCTTGTAAACCTGCAGAATCTTGAAACCTAGTAGTCCACTTAGTAGTCTTGCAGGATCTATGAGAAAGAAACATTTTTTTACAGATTCACCACATTTTAGATTAAGGCTGTTCAGTGCCCATTTTTAAAGTTCTGAAGTATCCTTAATATGAGAGAAACAATATTTACAGTCCCTTTGCTCCTAGGTTAAGGCTGTTTCTGTTCGATTTCTGTACACTGGTATTACTCATCGTGCTTTCGAAGCTCCAAGTATTTATTTGTTTAGAGATAAACTTAACAAGGCATGTAAGTATGATCTTCTAAATGTAAGTATGATCTTCTAAATGTAATTGTGATTATGTGTTCCTGATGGAGGCGAGAGGAAGTTGAAGTTTTCTATAATCTGAAGAAAAATTGTAAAGTTTTATTGTTTAAAGATGTACTTAACCAGCTATGTGAGTATGATCTTCCCTAAGCTTAACTAGCTATTGAAGTATGATCTTCAAAATGTAAGTATGCTTTATGGTCCCTGATGATGGAGCGTCCAAGGAAGTTGAAGTTTTCTATGATCTCAAGAAAATTGGTCAAAATATGCGAAAATCTTTGCTTCATGTTTTATTGTTTAAAGATAAACTTAACCAGCTATGTAAGTATGATCTTCGAAAGAAGGAAAGCTTTATGTATCCTTGATGATGGATGGATGGAATTTCCACAGAAGTTGAAGTTCTATGAAGTTCTATAATCTGAAGATAAATTGTCTTAAAAAATATAGAGGAAAAATTGTCAAAATGTGATCTCCAACTGCTAAAATCTTCACTTCATATTTTATTGAGCAGGATCTCATCGTAACTCTCCCCTTTCTGATATAATCATGGCGCAAAATATGATCTCCAACTGTGAAAATCTTCATAATATCTTCACTTCATATGTTTTATTGAATAGGTCTTTACTCCACGAATAAGTCTTTACCCCAACTTGGTATGGATCCCATCTTAACTCCCCCTTTCTGATATAATCATGACCTAGGGTTCCAAAAGCTAATAGCGCCAGTACAGAAGACAAAGACCATAGAAGAGATCGAATAATACAGTTTGATGGAATAATACAGTTTGTTCGAGTTCCTATATTGAACTAATTTGAATCATTCCCTCCATTAAGATATAGGTTCATGCTCTCAGCATCCTATTCTCTCAGATCTGGCCGTAATACTTGCATATCAAGGAAATGATTTTATAATGGTAGAAGTTATTTCCATGGCACAAGTCACAAAATAGGCATATCCAAATCCACTTGCCTGACCTGGAAAAACCCCAAGCTTCGAAATCTAGATCGAATATGCTATATAGCTTGAAACTGTATGAAATCCTTCTGCGAAATGCTGAAGCTACAGAAGAAGAACAAACCCCAAAAAAGCTGAGTATCAACATCATGCTGTACTAATGGATTTTATTCATCTAAAGCCCATGTCATGACATGTTCTGCTAACGTGTTGTTGGGTTCTCGAGTGCAATCTATATGGGGTTTTGGGGGACTGCCTGGAACTGAAGTCCCACGGTCTGATATGATATTTCACGGGAGCAATGTTTCACTTTTGTACATCATGTTTAATAATAATCTTCGTGGTGGCCACAGGCCAGCACGTGAATACCTTTGAATTTAGGTAATCGATAAGCAAATCAGTTTCTACGTACGTGCATTGTTAAAACTGTAGCACGTGTGTATACAGAATCGCATGATTTTCTTCGTGGCGTTGCTTTCAAGTTTTTTTTTTTTTTTTTTTAAGCTATAGATGAGCTGTTTCACTCAATTTTGTCTCATAGATATTGCTTGCTGTGCTATGTGCAGGAAGCTTGGCGAGATTGGGTATTACAGAAGCGCGAAGAAATGCAAGGAAAAGTTCGAAAATATCAGCAAATATTATAAAAAAACTAAGGATGGAAGAATCGGAAGGCAGGATGGTAAGAGCTATAGGTTTTTCAGTGAGCTTGAAGCTCTTTATAGCCACAGTCATGGCGTTTCTCGTTCTGCCAATCGCACTACTCATGGCCAAGAAGTTGCAGGGATTGGAGGGCCTGAAAAAACCAGCAATGCAGAATCACTAAACTTGTCATCTGATAACACCTCAGAGGATGATCACTGTAATAATACCCAGCTGCAAAACCCTAGCCCTCCCAAAACCCTTGAACAGGTTAACAGGAAGAAGAGAAAGAGGAAGCATTTGGCATCGATAACAGCGTTCTTCGAGAGCTTGGTAAAGCAGGTAATGGGGCACCAGGAGGAGCTGCACAGAAAATTCCTAGAAGCAATAGAGCGCAGAGAGCAAGAGAGATTGAATAGAGAAGAAGCCTGGAAACGTCAGGAAATGGCCCGTTTAAACAGAGAAACTGAGCTTCGTGCTCAGGAGCAGGCCCTTGCATCGAGTCGTGAAGCAGCCATTGTGGCATTTCTGCAGAAAATTACAGGACAGAATTTGAATCTTCCCACTTCAGTCCCACCACCCTCGGTACCAACTGAACCACCAACTGAAACACAACAAAACCAGGAGAAATTACCAACTGATGCAGCTATGCCTATGGGCGATCCTAACGGCAAAAGGTGGCCTAAGCCTGAAGTACAGGCCTTGATAAGGCTGCGCAGTGACATGGATGTCAGATTTCGAGAGACAGGATTCAAAGGAACACTGTGGGAAGAAATTTCTTCTAGAATGTCTAACCTTGGATTCCAGAGAAGTGCTAAGAGATGCAAAGAAAAGTGGGAGAATATCAACAAATATTTCAGGAAGACCAAGGATAACATTAAAAAACGCCCCCAAAATGCCAAGACATGTCCTTACTTCCATCAGCTTAACCTTCTATATAGTGACAATCCCAAGTCTAACAAGACAGGTCAATGTCATTCCTCTGATGATCAAGCTGATCCAGACCGTGACAACGACAATGATAACAATAATGTAGATGATGATGAACATACTGAAACAGCTAGGCCATCTGATCATTCAGAACTTTTAGCAGCTATGATCCATGGAGATCAGGCAGGGAAAACATCCTTGGCCAAAACCAATGCTGCAACTACTACTGTGCATGATCATTTCTTCCAAAATGACCATCATGTTGATCAAGTACAGAAACGCTTCAAAACAAGACAGCATCTACCTACTGGAATCCAAGCCTCAAATCCATTGGCCATCATCTCTGAAAGTGGACCCAAACCCAATGCCTTTGAAGACACATTCTCAGGCAATATTAAAAAGGGCAACACCATGGACAGTCTAGTAAAAGAAATGCTAGAGATGCAGCAGCAGAAATTTCTTGATGCTTTTGAGACGAGGGAACATGAACAAGATCAACAGCAAAGCATGAGCAGTGAAGAGAGACACCGCCACCACCACCCAGAAGAAACAACACAGGATGATCGCTCACAGTCTGCTCTGATGGCTTTGGTGCATAAACTCACTGGGAATGCTGCTGATTATGCAACGGGTTGAATATTTGAATGTACAGGACTCCTTCCTATGTACCATATGTGTACTCTTATGTGCTATTAGGTTGCCATCGGAAGTATCTTCGGTGTATGAAGGCGGATCAACTCACAAGGTGAGTCTCGGTAGGCTAAAGCAAAGTGCACTTCATATATTATATAGTTGTTTGTTCAGTTTAAAATTTCCATGAGCGAGAGTCAAATCCTTTTGGCCTGCTACATAATTTTTATCAGTTAAATTCTTTGAGACCATAGATATTTAATTATACTGAACGGTATAGTTGTATCTTTATCTATGAAATAATGAAATGGATTTTTCTTCTTTAATGTGGAAAGCTTTCATTTTCAAAGTATTGAACTGAATTTACAGTACATCTTTTAGGATTATAGAAACCAATCGTTTCCATAAAGCTTTACCTATATTAGTCAGTGCCCCCCACATGGGCACATTGGAAGACTTATATTAGTTATTGCACCCATGGGCACTTTGCAAGCCTTATATTAGTTATTGCATGCAGAAGTCCAGTGAGAAAGTGAAAACCCTTGCCATGAAGTATTAACCATAATAGTTATTAACCATAATAGTTATTGCACGATAGCACATTGCAGGCCCAAATAAAGTAAAATTAAAATTACTATAAATCTATACTTAGCCATGGATTTACGGAGTCCCAAGTGCAATTCTCACTGTCTGACCTTCACATACTATAGGTTTATCTTTAACCCTGAATTTACTGACTTCCAATGCGGATTTTATAAGGCAATTCTCAATATATTTTATCTTGCATATAGTAACTATAATTGAAGATAGGGAAGTTTGTTATCTAGGTATTTTGATCTTATATAATAATATAATAACAATGTAATCTATCTTAGATCTAAGACTTTTGTGATGCATAATATGTAGATCCAAATCCTAATGATGTGATTAATCTGAAAGACATTTATCTATAATGTTACATTTATCTATAATGTTACATCTCTCAGTTAATCAGTTAAATTGGTCTATGACACCTCTTTTTTTGTGGAGCACGGAACCCTCCACCCAAAAATTTAACTGCTAGATTCCACAGATGTATACCTACTCTACCAGAAATATATTTCAACCTATAACCTCTTAATGAGTAACACATATGTGCTACTTCATAATATCCAAGAACAAAAAAGCTAATATATCATCCTTCACTCGGCCATACCGTATCGATGAAAGTAAAAGTATATCCAGACCTGGAGTTGGGAATTTTGTTATGGGATTTCACGTTGTTTTCGTTCTATCTGCAGATACGTACAACGATTCCTGGAACGTGAAGAACATTTTGGACACTCAGTTTCCAGGTTAAGCTGCTTGCCTACAAATGCAAACATCCTTTAATGCGTATTTAGTTCTTGCATTGTGACAAGAAAACGAAGTTTCCTTTTATAATTTCCAGGCTGAGGTTGGAGCTCTTCAATTGATACAGTCCTGTAAGATAAGTGTTGTTTGTTCTCTTATATAGTCATAAAATATTTATTACATACAAACAAACGCACTTGAGTGGAAGGTGTCTTCAACCTCATTCTGAGGAATACGTTGTACGTTTAATGCTCTTAAAAAAAAACTTTTGGCGTACTGGATATATTGTTTCTGTAAATATAATTGATGACTTTAATTCCCGTTTTAAAGAAAAATTATATCAACACGAGGTATGGGGGTTATCTTCTGGATTTCCTATTCTGAGTTAGAAAGAAATGACAAGGAGTTTTCCTTCATTAAAGACATGCTTATTTTGAATTCAGATGCATTCCGTTTTAGGAATAACAATGTGTACATCTTTTATCCTTTCCCTTTGCTTTGAGCACAGATCACCGTGTAGCCATTCACTTCGTCTGACTTTGCTAGGAAATACTTTCCATTTTCTTTGAACACAAACAACCCGGTGTCCTTTACTTGGATTGGCAAACTAGGAGAGGATGAAGCTTCACTCTCACGAATAAGAGATGGGATTCTTTAGTCCCTCCCACCTAGCTTAACACGTGGCATGCCAAAGCACTCAAATCTCTCCCTCGATAGGCATTACGATGGGGTAGTGAAGCCCTCTAAGTGAAGATTACTATGCGAAGATGAAGCTGTCAAACCTGCACATGGATTGGGGATGATGACACCCTCTAACCTTCACTTGGATTGGCAATAGGGATGAAGCTTGAACCGCCTCGACCTTGTTCATGTCTTGACAATGTGGCATGTTTTCAAGAATGGTACACACCTTCCAAACTTCATATCCATTAACGTATTTTTTGTCATCCATGCAAGGTCCTTCCACGTCAATGATGTAACACCTTTCAAACTTGAAACACCTTCCAAACTATATTTTCTTGGTTGTCATCATGCATTTGGCCCCACCCACTTCATAATCTTCAATGATGTAACACCTTTCAAACTTGAATGTTTGAATGCTTCTCATCTTCCATGTGAGGCTCCCTCGAACGATATTGCTTCTCTTGGAACAGTCTAATTTTTAAAACATGGTTATTTCTTTATTGAAAGAGGACCTTCGATTTCAACTTATCATAACTGATCAATTTTAAGGGTTTAATCCCACTTCTAGCAGGAGAAGTGAGGAACTAAAATGTAAGTTAGGTAGGAAGCCTCATTCGCATTTTCATGTGGAATAAGAAACTCGCTTTCCCTATCATCACTTCACTCCTATGTTATTTAATAGTATAATCTTTTACTTTTAAAATTTTATGGGTAAAATAAATAACTTTTTTATAAAAATTAATAATAAATAAATTAAATTTATTTCAAATATAGTTTGGTACTAGCTGGAGGAATCTTACTTTCTGGATTTTCTTTTTGTTTCATTTCTGAGTTATTCATCGAGAAGAATTGGGTTAGAGTTGGTTTTTAAAGAGATTTTTGTGCTTATTATCTCCATCATTTCTTCTTCGTCACTTGGTTTTTAGTTTGTCATCTTGAAAGTAACGATGACAACCACCTTTTATAGGACAGTGAATTTGGCTTCCAGTCACTTTATTAGGTATAGAGATTTGGCCTACTTGTCTTTCTTATTATTAATTGATAGAAAAATGAGCATTTTGGCAGGCAAATAGAAATCCATTACCCTAAAAATATTGGCATCCCTTGATCTTGAGAAGTTAGAGTTAGAAACCTAGTCTTGAAATTCTTTTTAATCTATTGCTTTGGAGTTTGCAATCATTTCTACCAAGCAAGGTTTAGTAACTCTTTCACATTTTTGTATAGTATCAAGAGTAATGTTGAAGCTAAATAGATTTTGTCATGCTTAGTTACCTTCTTCATCCATGTTCCAAGGGACTGAAGTTTGGCTCTCTTGGAGGGAGGAGGATTGGGTGCACACTATCACTTAGTGTCATGTTTACTTGTCTTGAAGGAATACATATCAAATTTTTCCACCATGGTGAGTATAAATAAACAAGAGTAGGGGAAATATGGACATGTAAAGAGAGAGTGAGTGCCAACACAACACTTACAGCTATTTAAATGATCAACCATAGATTTTGGGTCACAATAGAATATATTTTCCTATAGCGCCAAGGATAGGAAATGAAGAAAAGCCAAGGGTATCCTAGCACACCTCCTTCATAAGGAGATAGTTGAATGGCTTGAGAGATCCACAACAATTTGGAAAATTCAAGGCTATGCACTAGAGATTCATCAAGGACACAAAAGATAAAAAGCAATCCCAAGGTACCAAGACTATAAAATGAATGACTAATTAAAATAAGATAGAAAATACAAAATTCGAAAGGAGTATGAATAGAGCCCACCTTCATTGTATAATTGAGCCACTTTCATTGTATAGTTGAGTGGTTTGGGCTTCAACCCCTTAGCAATGCACATAGCAACCCACCCAATACTACAACACTAAATAATCCAATCACCTAAAACTATGTTCTCCAACACCCTTCACATAATGATATTCATTCCAAAGGAGTATGAATAGAGCTCACCTTTGTTGTATAGTTGAACCACGTTCATCATATATTTGAGCGGTTTAGACTTCAAGCCCCTTAGCAATGCACATTACAACCCACCCACCGCTTCAAGCCCTTAGCAATACACATTACAACCCACCCACCTAATGCCACAACACTTAATAATCCAATCACCTAAAACTATGTTTTCCAACACCCTTCACATGATATTCATGACCTCCTTTAAACTTTAGTCATTATTTGAAGTGAATATATTACTAAGGTATCAACCCAATACCACACTACTTAATAATTCAAGCACCTAAAACTATGTTCTTCCATGCCCTTAACAATCATTTATACTTTAGTGATCATTTGATGTGAAGAAATGAAACAATCGTTCCTCTTTACCTTGTTTAGAAATTATCACAAGGTCACCACCTAAACTCCCATTCAAGGTATTACTATCATCCACCTTAGTGTCATCTATATGAAGAGGGAGTAGGGAGTGATGGTTGGTACAACAATGGTCATGCCACTTTTCTCCATGTGGCTCATTACCAAATAGGAAGGTTTTTTTTTAATTTCAATTTTAAAGGTCAAAATATTGACTTTCATTATTAGAAGGTAGCTCTTCTATAACATATATTCATTTATATTATTCTATTATTAAAAGGGAGTTATAGTTATTTTTATAACATATATCTATTTCTATTATTAAAAGGGAGCTATAGCTATTTTTATATAACATATATAGTTAAAATGTATTAACATTTTAGAATATAGAAAATATATATTAAAATGTATTAACTTTTTGAGTATAGAAAATATATATTAAAATGTATAATTTTTAATTTCCTCATGATTTGGATAAAAAACATAAATTAATACATATAAGTTTTTAATTTTGGGATGATTTGTTTAGTGAAAATTGGTTGATTGGATTGATTTAAATTTAAGACTTGTATTTTTTTATTAAATTCATAAAACAAAATTATAAAAATTTACATCACAATATTCATATCAGTATATTTATATGAGTATAAGATGCATATTAAAATATATAAATTTTAATATTAAAAATACTTTATTTAATTAAAATTTTATTTATTTTCAAATTTTAAATTAAAATATATAAAATTTTATAATTATTTAATCATATTCTCTTTTTTTCCTTAATTATAATGATAGTAAACAACTTATTTAGCATTTAAATCTGGTCAACTTCCATTATGTTGCTCCTTTAATGTTTTTTAATTAATATTTCCTATAATTTTCACATAATCACAATATTTCCTAAACTTATATTTTCAAAAAATAATACTAGCAACTTAAGCCACTTCTGCATAAGTCATTTAATGGTTTTAGCGTTTTTCCATAACTTTCGAGCCAATAGAAGCTTTTGTTATTATTATCTAATATCACATAAAGTTATAAAGTCTTTTAATGGTTCTTAAATGAAACTTTCCATAATTTTCAAGCCAATAAAAGCTTGTGTTATCTTATATTTTATTGATAGGGTCTTTTAAGGTAGGTATGATTGAGTTTATATTTAAACATGTCTTACCAATGGGATGAGATATATTTGTGGATTATGAAAATGATGGAAATTTTTTTAAAACTTATTATTTAGATAAAATATGTTAAATTATTGACAATTTATTTTCATTAAAGACTTAAGATAGATAAGTTATTTTCATTAAACACATAATATAATATAGTTTTATTTTTTATATAGTAAATTATGATAATAAATAATTATTATTATCATAGAGAAATTTGTAATTCAATTAGTTTTGTATTGGTTTCATATTTGGGTTATATGAAGTGGATTTCGGTCATTACCATTATAAAATTGAATTTCTTAGTATTTAACACTTTATTTTCACAACACTTGCCAATTAAGTTACTTCAAGGATTAATAATAATTTACTATTAAATAAAATATTAATAAATATTTTTTTCTATACATTAAAATTTAAATATAATATGTTTTCTTATATCATAATATATTATAATTAGTAATATATTTTTATTTTTTAAAATAATAATTAACAAAAATAGATTCTATTCTATGTAAAATTATATAAGTGAAAGTATTTGTTCAAATTTTTATTTGTGAATGCATATTTTAGTAAGACAATTACACATAGAGATTATAATGGTAGTGGTTATAAGTGAGTACATTTTTTTATTTTCATTTATTTTTTATAAAATTAAAATGGTTGATGGGGAACTAACAACGTCCCCATATATATGCAACATCCCGCAAGCCATATATACCAAAAACTACAATTCAGCCTAAGGCCGAGATGCCTAGAGACCATCGAAAACTAAAGTTAGGATCCTAGACTCCAATAGGGAACCTATGCTTCCAACCTTACTATGACGAGCCATGGTGTCTTCCCGTGGGATTTGAAGTTTGGTGGAGGGGAAAATATCCCAGTGAGACAACTACCTTATCGTCCCATCAGGAGACTTACATATCATTTATTTTAATAAATAATAATAATAAATATGAGGGGAATTCTAAATAAAATCAGGAAGTTAAGATTTCAATTTTTATGGTCGGGTAGAGTATAATTTAAAGGATTTCCTCGGGTCTCCATATATTTTCTATCTATTCCTAAATCGATGGGAGGGTGGGGATGAAAAAATCCATATTTTTTTCCAATCCTTGGCAGCTCAAAGCCTTTGGTGTTTCATAAACAACACTATGGGGATGAGCCACACAATCAAAATATCTTGGTGATAAAGCAATTTTGGACTGGTATAGGAATCCTCTCAAATATTGTAAAAATTCTTTCATTGTATGGAGATCCATAACCAAATCCTTTCCACTTACTGACAATTAGATTGCATTGAGAGAAGGAAATGGGCAGTTTATCTATGTATAAGTTGATCCATGGGTTGGAGATAATTTGAATTACTCTCTTACACAAAATTGCATTTTCCCATTCACATTAATATGAATTAATTTTCTGGTCAATTGTAAATCACCAACCAATATTCCCATTGGGAGCAATGCTTGGAAATCTGTAGCTAATTTAAGACTTCCTAAACCATATGCTACATAATGGAATTGCTAAATCCAAATTCTTGTTTCACCCCTTATTTTTCCATTCAATGATGATCTAGATCATGGATATGGTCAAAGAATTCTAACTATGGGGAATACAATACAAAAATAGGTTAGAAGGCATTCATGAAATCAAATCATGATCAACCACAACCTGGTGGTGGCATTATATATGGAAAATATCTTGTCTCCTCAAATGAAAATTATCCTTATGGATGAATTTGAATAATAAATTTCTCACCTTGGATAATTTACTCAAAAAAATATGATATGGAACAAAACAATGTGCTTGATGTCTTGTGGATGTAGAGTCCATTTTTCATATTTTCTTTCGTGTTCTTATGCATAAAAGGTTTGGGCTATCCTCTGTGTGTCCTTTTCTCCTACAACAACAAGTTCGAATAAAGGGTCATTAGAAGAGTGCACATGAGATTGGATTTCATATCAATGGATGCAATTTTATTAGCCATTCCCTTCCATCTTCATGAATAATATTTGGTGGCTGCATAACAAGATTATATTTAATAATAAATTTCTACCCCCTAAGATAAAAAGTAGCATCACTAAAAAATTAAGGATATAGGTCAGAGCCTAAAAGGAAGAATACAATGGTGTATGTGATGTTAGGCCTTGATAAACAAATCCCATGGCGATTCTTTGATAGTGCTACCCAAGGGGATCCTCCTCACCGTGGCGTTGGTGGTGTTCTTTATTTAAATAAAAAATTTCATTATCTTCTTTGATATGCACCAAGGAATAGAACAAACACGAAAGTAGTATTCAGATTCCAATGGGTTGTCGTGTATTTGAGAATTAAAAAACTACAAGTTCTAAGCAACTCCATATTGGCGATAAACTGGGCAAATAATAACACAAAGATAAATGTCCCAAACTTGAATCACATCCTCTGTGAAATTTCTTTAGAAAGAGAACTTTTTGAGTGGACATCTTATACTCATACCTATTGAGAATTGAATCAACAAAAAAATAAACTCACCAAAAGGAGACTTTTCAACTTCCAATTGTATCTTTTGAACAATATTAAATATAAGATTACGAGTGAATCAATAAAATGGAATTTCATTTTTAAAGAAATCAATTTTGAAAAAAAAAAAATTGATTGAAATGCTTCAATGAAACCATTTATCATGCAACTTTCCAAAAATTTCAAAACTATCAATGATTTAGCTTATAGACTTATGGAAAGCCCAATGTATATATCACTTATAGAATATAACTTTTTTCATTAAAAAAAAATCTTATATATAATTTATTTTAATAAATAATTTGTATTTACTATATTAATATAAATATTACATTTATTTATTAAAAATATTTTTAAATTAAAATCAAAATATATTTTAAAATTTATTATTATAAAATATTTTTCAAAAATAAGTTACCTTCACGCACGTGTGTATCTTTCTATATATAATTATAATTTAAAGGGAATGATCCTTCACAAAAGCCATTAATGTTTTGAAAGTATATAACAAAAAAAATTAAATCTTATACTTAATTTTCTATATAATATTTTCAAATATAAATATATTAAATTATTAATTATATATTTCATTTATTTTTAATTACTATAAAATATATTAAAATTTATAACTATATTTTTTTAAGAAATAAATAAATTTCAATATCATTTATTTCTAAAATTATATAGGTTTAGAATATTTTAAATATAGTATTGGAATAATATTATAATTTTTGTGTCGACTCTAGCTTTATATAGAAGTGATTTTGTAGTTTTGTACATATTATTATATTAACGTAAGTAATGGGGTGAATTTATCTAAAATATTTTACCAAAATTAAGGAATGTGTCATAAGATAAATGAAATTCCATATGATAACAGAAACAACAAGTGTCGCCTACAGTGATAGGTTTAACACACCATGTTTTTTGTTGCACAAAGGTACTGATTGAGACATTAATTCCATGATTCTCTTCTATGAACTTATTGAATAACTCTATCTGAGTGGTGTCCAAGATATGTTTTACATGTTCTTCACACTTATTTCGTGTTATTCTTTGCAGCATCACATCCCTTACTTTTGGTGAAACACGTGAAATTTTCATCCAATATTCATATATTATTTTTCTTAACATCTTCTGCATGTCTATCTTGGTTTCCTACAAATAAATCTCCAAAAAGAAAGTTAATCATTTTCATCTATTTGCAATCAAATTTCTTATGCTTCTGCAATGTTTTTCGTGAGGTCCCTAATGCTTTTCCATAGATTTTACCAAACAAATTTATTTATTACTTGATGAAACCACTGCCATTTGTATTTCTCTGTGCATCTAGATCACTTTTATTTTTAGATCATCCAATTTATTTTAGATCACTATTTGTATTTTGAATCACATTTTCCTTCACCTTTTCATCTTCTGTTGATTTTCGAATGCCCAATAGTGTTCTTTTATGTTAAGAGACCTCTCAAAATTTGGGTTTGAACTATTGCATTTTCATCTTTGAAGAACTTATCAATAATGAGCTTAACACGATATCATATAACGTGGTTAGATTTTTTATCTGCATATGTCTTAGTGCCGACATTTTCTAATATCTTATCTTCATATTGATTTCCTATTTACATATGCTAATTTATTGTAAATGAGTATACATATACATTAAATAATTAAATTAAAAAATAGATTTCATGAAATTGAAACTAGTAAATATGTATAATTTCAATAATGCTTGACATATATATACATACCCTAGGGTGATTGAACTTCTTCACATGAATATCTTTCAACATCTTCAATAATATCATCAATCATTGGTTCATTTTCTTTTTCACTTTGTCTTTCAACATTTTTAATCTCGTCATCAATGTTATGAGGAAAATCTCTCTCTATTTACATTGCAAAATATTTTTCAAAATAGTTCCACAAATAGAAATGAAATTCCACAATACACTATTAAATTTTAAAGATCATTTATAATATCTACATTTACATACCCGATTCAACTTCTTGTTGACATCGATTTCCCCTTTCAATATTTAAGTGTTATCTTTTGTAATAGTTTCTAGAGTATTTTCTACGAGCCTCCATCTCTCTAATTCAATCATATTTTCTCTTGTAATTTCTTTAATTTATCTTGGTAATTCAATCTATGTAGAATTTTAAAATGAAACCCAAAAAAATCACTTTCAAAATTAAGCCAAAAAACTCTTTCAAAATGCAACGAAAAAAATCACTTTCTAAATTCGGCCTAAAAAACTCACTTTCAAAATTCAACCCAAAAAAGTCACTTTCAAAATTCAACCCAAAAAACTCACTTTAAAAGTCCAACCCCAAAAATTTTTTTTGTCCAAAAATTAGATTCAAAGAAGTTTGATATTCAAAAGTTGCACATGTAAAATGTGACTGCTAAAATGATGTTTTAACCGAGTTTATTTATAGCATTCAACTGAAACAGTTATATATTGAAGGGTCACCTCGTTTTAATTTCGCGACCAACGAAAATAATGGATAGGTTTTTGGATCGAACTTTTTAAAATTTTAGACCAATTATTATTATTATTATTATTATTATTATTATTTCTTCCGTTTATTTTGACATCAGTTCACAGAAAAAAGTAATACAAACATTTTTAATTTTAATTTTTTTAATTTTAATTTTAATTTATTTTAATTTTAATTTGTATCTTCCAAAAATTACTGTGAAAAATTATGGAAAAATGATGGTGCATTACGTTCTTTAATGTGTAGTTTTTATATTTTTAGTTTTTAACTAATATGTTGAGAACTATGATGTTGTGTTAAAAATCTTCAAAATATGCAGTTTTTTCATATTGGTTCAATTCAAAAAATTCTAGTAATTATGATGTGCATATGTTGCTTTTGTAAATATAGCCATATTTAAGTAGAGTCTGTCTTGATTGTTGTAATACATTTTCTTTTTAAAATGCAAGGTTAACAAGGAATAGACCGGTGCCAAAAAACATGGTTTTTTTTTATGAATCCCTTGATTTTTAAAGAACACATAGTCAAACAATTGTTAGGGTGGCATATCAAATGTAAATAAAAAAATTTCTAAAAAAAAGCTAATAAAATTTTTGACAATTTATTTTTACTATAAAATGAAATTCTAAAAAAAAAAAAATTTCGCTTGCCGAAAGTTGAAAGTTTTCTAAAACTGATATTTTATTCTCAAAAAAGGGCCAAAAGTGTAACCCAACTTCACATTTTACTAGTTTGTTTAGTTTGTCTACACTCCATTTCCCATAATTTAGTGCTTCTTTGCTTTAGAAGCACTTTAATTACTGGTTTAGTAGGTGAATGGTTCACTATGTATTTTTTTTTTCGGTTATTATGACTCCTAACACATGGAAATGTAGGCATGCTTCTAGTTTGTAGCTTTTATATAGAGATTATTCTTCAAGCATAACAGGGTTGGGGTGTTAGAGAAATAAAGTATTTGTATCTCTTCGCTCTAATCTGGGACTTGGGAAGAACTCTCCTCACTTCACATGTGGAACTCTTTGAAGTATCTTGGGTATCTCATCTAGTAAGACTTGGTACCTTTTGCTTAATTCCAGTCATTTATCTTCCCAATTTTTGATCTTCAACCCTTGGGAGATTATCTTTTAGGACCTTTTTTGGGTCCATCACCCACCATGGCTTTGTTGCACCTTTTTTCAGAATTTTTTGGTGTTTGAGGGGTTTTCTTTTTCTATTCATAGAAATGGTGTTTTTCCTTTGTTCATATATTTTCATGTAAGTTGCAAGGTTGCTCATAATTTTTTAGTCTCATATGTGATTTGGTTGGTATTTTGGGTGTTACTTCACTAGTTTTCACCTTTCTAGGGTAAGGGAGTATTTTCTAAATTGTGTGCTACATAGTTGGTTCATGTTACTGTTCTCTAGGTCTCACCTCAATCATTTTTCGAGGTGGTGCATCAACATGTCCCCTTAGGGAAACATGGTAGGTGGATGATCATCACTCTATGATAAGCACACGGGTTCTGTTCATGCAAATACATGTTGTGACATTTCCAACACTGAGGATGATGCTCGATACTGTCATAGGTTTATCCCTGACCAACATATGGAGATGGAAACTAGGATTTGGGTTCCCAACATAAGGAACACTTGGTCTAGATAAATAAGGTACATGTAGACTATCAATTTGTATTAGAACATGAAAACGATCATAGGTTGGGTTTTGATCAAATGTTTAGAAACCCAAGAGATATTGTTCGTCATGATTGATACCATGGAGAGAGTTCAAAATTTTGATAATAAATTTTCCATTCTTGATAAGTGGTTAGAAAATATCACTTTCACCCCATCGAATGAGGATAATGACCCACCTCCACCAATTTAGGTGGATTCTCCTTGTTAGAGATGCATTACAAATTTATGTTTAGTTTTTTATTTCTATTTTGATACACAACAAAAAAATCCATTACAATTTCTTATAGTAATTGTAGTGAGTATATGGATGTCTATAATGTCTAGTAAGCATAAGGCTTCAATATTCTAGGGTAGTCGAACAATAATTATTTTAAAACACAATTTAAAGACATTAAATCTCTACTCTAGTTCAGTTTCCTTAATAATAGACCAATAGAAAACTATATATATATCTGTGTGTGTGTGTGTGTGTGTGTGTGTATGTTTTTAAATAATATTATAATTTTATTATATATATATAATATTAATAATTTTCACAAGAAACTTTTTAAAATCTATATAATTTAAATTTTATAAAAATTATAAAAATTAATAATTATAGTAATATTCGTAAAAATTACAACGTTTTTTTTTTTTTTTGGTAAGTTAGGCTAAAATATATTAATTCAAGGAGAAACTTTAAATAGGTGATGGGTAGAGATGATAAGCAGTGCTTATCTAATCCGAGCCTTCGATGCTTTTAGAGTAGCGCAGGTTTGGGGCTACCTCCTGGAAGGAAACCAACCCATTAATAGCATCAAACAGTAAAAAATTACAAGGTGTGTTGTGACACATGAAAAAGCAATAGATGTATAGTATGTGTTGAAATAAAAAAAAATAGAAAAGAGTAGAGAAGCTGCGTAGTCATGGTTTTCCTTCATCATCGTGATAGGGTCCTCCTCCTCAATGTGTCATTCGTAATCCTATGCAGAAGGCACGTGCGGGGACTTTGTAGCAGCTGCGCAAATGATGGGAGCGACCAAGTACTCAACATCAGGAACACGAGTCTGAACACCCTCTGTGTCCATGATCCACACATCAGTGTCCTCCCCAGAGGTCTCTTGTACTGGGAGAGGCTCGTTTTTGTGAGGAGTAGGTTGCTCTGGGGTGCGATGGCGGATTTCCTAGGACCGCTTCTACCCCTCTAATTCTCCTGAGCTTGGGCAGTCTCCTCCTGGGTGCTCTCAGGGCACTGTGGAACCTCCCTATCATGGCCGCCATAAGAGGAGCCCTCGATGGATTCCAAACGATTGTCTTGACCTCGCTGATAATGACCTAAGAACGCGCCTCTTTTGCTACCCCTGATGGTCTTTTGGCACTGACACGAAGCCATGGGGGGGTGAAGCAACAGAGAGGTTGGGGTCGGTCCACGAACAATGACTTGCTCTTCAGGGGAGCGTTCAATAGAGAAGCAGAGTAGGGATGTGTACAAATGAGAGGTGTGCAGCAGGGGGGATTGCAAGAGGGGCATGTGCAGCGAGGGACCTTGCCTCTGAATGTGTGCAGCGGGGTGAATCTGTATAGGCAAGGAATTCTAGAGGGCGGCACACAGCCAGGGGGAACACCACAGGAAGCACGCAGCTTGGAGGGGAGCACCAGTATGGAGGCACACAAGAGGGATGGCGTGCAGCTGGTGGAACACGTAGAGAGACCGAGGCAAAATTAGAATGGAAAGGGGGGAAAGAGGGCTCTGGAGGTCAACTGGAACAACAAGAGGATGACACAATGAGGAGAGACCTCACCTTTTGAAGACCTGTAGCACAAGCAGAGAAATTTTTTGACACAATCACGAGTGCGAGTTGGGACAGTTCTCATGGAGTGGCATGTGATTCAGGGTGTGGAAAAATATTAGGTGCATCAGGGAGCTCATCTAAATGATTGCAAAGAGGAGGTTCTGCATCAGGTTAGAGCTGGCAGTGTAGACTTCGTCAACCTGTGCATGGGAGGAATCGATTTTTCTCGTGCGCGTCATGTCACTCGTATTCAGGGGTAAGAATTAAAATTTTAATTAAAAATCACAATTACTATTTTAATTTAAAAGTTACTACATTAATTGTTTTAAACTTCAAACTTCTAGATTTAGCACTTTATTTTTATTTTACTTAGTTTATTAGTTTATGATTGAAATTAATTATGTGTATAATTATATGTTTTATTTATTTATATTTACATTTAATTTTTATATTAGATATTGAAATTTAAAATATATATGAAAGAAAAATTATAAGGTTATGATGAATGTATATAAAAATAGACTTCTTATCTACATAAATTAGAGAGTAAAAATATATAATAGAATTATAAAAGTACATGAAATATAAGTCCCAAGCCCCTAATATCTTATTAAATAAATATATTTTGAGGTAGATTTACAAGTTTTAGAATGGAAAATTTATCCATTATCGAATCTATTCATTGTTAAGTCACACCTAATCTCAACAAATAACTATTGAGTATGAGTTTAATTATGTGTTGTTGAACACAAGATTCCATGATTTCCACCTTATTAGTCCCTACTGGGACTATAGCAATCAGAACGCCATTAGTAGCATTATATTTATTTTATGAGTCCTTGCATTTTCTATGTATGTGGCGTTGGCTGAGGAGATACCGCATAGTTTAACAAATTTTCTGGTTTTGGCCTCCTCCTGAGGCATAACTATAGCTTATGTTCTTTTATTCCATATTTTTTCCTGATCACTACACTAATGTTGGCATTAATATTACAGTATGATATGCTAGGGTGAGACAAAATGTATTACTTACTACGATGATGTCGTTGACAGTGTGGGTGAGCTCTCAATTACTTTGAAAGGTTGAAGGTTGTGCGAGACATCTGTATAGGGCTAAAGGCTATGAAGAACATCTGTAGACGCCCTTACTCATAGGGTTGAAGGGTGTGCAGGACATCTGTACATGTAGACACCCTTACATTGGTCAGGCTTACTGTTGTTTCAGTACCTGGTTCTGTGGATTCCGTTTCTCATCTTGGGAAAGAATCAAATTCCTGCTAGTACGTGATCCCTGGTCTAGGGATCTAGGTTTTTAATAAGAGAGGATTTACTCTAAGACAATGAAAATTCTCTCATCATTTCGGGGGCATGCTCATTATGCTATTTAACGTTCCTAGGTTAGGCCCAATACAGGGTCAAGGGAATGACACGCTTCGCCGTGAAAACAACAAGCCTAGCTACAACCTTGTGTAGCCCAGATTTATAAATGTTGGCAATGTTCTTGTAGATGGTTATGTAGGCCTTGGCATCATCTTCTTCTGCCCCGAAGAAATTTTAGAATCTCACTGGAACAAAATAGACCCCGAGAACGATTGTTTCTTGGAAATATTGGGAAGAGCCGAATGAAGAGGTGGTGTTCTTGTGCCAATTGTGAGCTAGAAGGGACTAAAATTCATACCTTGGCTTGGTTCCAGCCTTGGCGGCACTGGTTTAATCCCCTAAGAGGGCTATGGTCTGGTACTAAACTCAAGACGATTCAAAACTCACAAAAAGATTCACGAGATGCAATCAATTTATGGGTAGGGCTACTAAACTTTACTTTGTGAGGCTACTTGGCTTGGTTACTCGGAATGGATACTTGACTTATTGAGCTCTCAGGATTAGTTGGGCTTAGCAAATTTGGATGGTCAGTTTTTATACTCCAGCTAGGATACTTGGATCGGATATCGGTTATACAAAATGGTCTAAGGCTTGACCTTTGCTTTCTCTCTACCTACCTTTGCTACTTTCTCTATTCCTTCGGGATGCTACTTCCTTTCTTTGTTGCTGCTTATGGCTCTGGGTATTCAACATAGGTTGCTAGAGGAATCATAAGGTCATTCACATCAGAATTTTCCTTGATATATTTTAAGATAGAATGATAACGAGATGAGAATTATATTTGAGTTAGAGTACTTTCCCCTTCAATCGCTAGGGAGGCTCAGGAAGGAATAATCTTTTTTAGAAATATATATAGTAAGTACCATCTTTGTTCTCAATCTATCTATTGATTCTTATACTTAATTTCATGTGATTATGATACTTAACTTAAAATTAAGTACATCATTAGATAATCATATTTGTAATATTATCCTAATAAAGTTGGACGTTATCTTGGTTCTTGTTCTTCCTTAAGTCCTCCCTTATACCCACCCTTATGACCTACTAGTCCATACCCACCCCTATGACCTAGTCCATACCGCTTTCGCTACTCAAGCCACCCGACTATCGTACGCTGAGCTCACCTATCTTAGAGTCGGTGTATATTACAGAATCTCCACTTAGACCTTAGCATCGATGCTTGATTAGTTCATATTTTTAGTGCTCATGCCAACGCATCGGTGGTTGTGTAGATTAATTTCCACCAATTGTAGTTTCAAAAGTGAAACTAGTAGGACCATCACTTCTTCATTCTTGTAAAATTCTTTCCTTTTTGCCATCTTCCCAAGTAGGGAACTTTATTCTACTCACTTGCTATTTTAAACAAGATTACAATCTAATCTCTTCCTACACACGATCAACACAAAGCTTTGGAAACTTTGACAAGGTCCATCGAACAAAAACACCCTAAACAAAAGGAATTCAAGGAGTAAATCCTTTTAAGAAAATGGATACCAACTCGTGACCCTCCACTTTTGTTCCAATGGCAACCAACTAATTTTTTAACTCAATGATCATGGTTAAGTAGCTAACCATAGTATCTGTCTTGCTGATACAAACTGTTGAAAGCTAGTTTCGAAAGAGCATATGTCGAGAAGAACAAGAGTGTTGAAATAACTCAACCAAAGGTTCAAACATCTTATTGGATTGTGAAGATATGGAGATATTTTTAAGACACACATACTAAGATTCCCTTGCATTGTGATCACTAGCCTAGAGGTGGCTAAGTTCGTCTTGACAAGCCATGCTCACCTGTTTAAGCCCACATAATTTCGAGCGACAAGATTCAGTTAATTGTGTCACACATAGTCAATACATTCTAAGAAATGAAAAGAGTTATCTAAAAATACCCACTCTTTTGTTTTCAGAGAATGCATTGCTTTTATTCTATTTTATATTTGAATGGCATGTGTTGTGATATAGAGAAATGGCTTTGGGGTTTTCCAGTATGATTTTCAACTGGAGCTACTTTCAATCTTCGATAACAAGTACCATGAAATTTTGCAGAAAGAGAAGTTAAAGCAGTCTTATTACACGCTGGAAAACAGATACCACTCCATGCGAATCAACCATCCAGGCACAAAAATATACGATAGCCATCATTAGTTTATTGGAAATAGATTTTATTGTAACAAAATTAAGCCTTTCTTATTTTTCATTTCAGGTTGTTTATGATGTATATCATAAATATATATTTTCATGGTCAGCGATAGCCTCTTCAATTACAAGGTAGGAATAAAATAAAAAAGATATTAAGAAAACTAATTGCAGAAAGCTATAAAAATACTAAACAAGATATTCAACAAACTAATTGCAGAAAGGAGATCTGCCACTGAGACAATGATATCGTTAGAAGAGGAAAACTATTTCCAACCCCTCAAAGATGATCTTTTCGCAGCTCAGAATATAGACAATGTCTTTACATGGATCCTCATATACTTCAGAGATCATGCCAAACTTTCGAAAACCATGATGGTACTCTCTATATAATTGTACCACCTTTTTTTTTTCTTCTTAAAAATAATTTTTATGTTTGTTTACATTGTACTGTACTTACTATTCTCTCAAAGTATGGTTGTTGAAAATAATATGTTTTTTTTCTTCTTCAAAATAATTGTTATGTTTGTTTACATTGTATTATACTTACTAGTCTCTGAAAGTATGGTTCTTAAAAATAATTTTTATGTTTATCTACGTTGTACTATGGTTGTTGAAAATAATTTTTATGTTTATTTACATTGTACTGTATTTACTAGTCTCTACAAGTATGGTTGTTTAAAAAATTGCTGAAACACTAGATGCTAACTTGCTACCTTGAGGATCAAACCATTCGTTTGCAGCTATGGTGAGTATCTTTCTCCTTCCATATGCATAGTTGTGTATTATAAATACATTTGGAATATTGCGCCACTTTCAAAATGGCATCATGTTAACTTTCAAAATGCGATCAACCTTTTTTATGGAATTTTGCTAGAGTACCAATTTTTTTGTTCATTTGTTTCTTTTATAATGCTTTGTTTAGGGAGTGTGAATTCAAGAACTTCAATTCTCTGTTAGCTATGTGAAAAAATAATAGCCAAGAAAATTGGAAATTTTAAGCACTTCAAGTCTCTGTTAGCAATGCAAAAAAATAATAGCCAAGAAAACTTGAAATAATAGTTCTTTGTTAGCTATGAGAAAAAAGAATAGCCAAGAAAATTGGAAATAACAATTCTCTGTTAGCTGTGCGAAAACAGAATAGCCAAGAAAACTGGAAATAACAAAAACATGTTAGCTCTGCATGGTTGAAGTCAATTGCTATATTAATTGTTGGATTCATTGCTTGAACTCCCCCTCAGGGCAAGGACTAGCTGCCATATAGCCATCCTTGTTTAATAATTGAAAGAGATAAGTATATTCCCTAGAGTAGGATGAGTTGAGCACATGGTGAATTTTTATTGAAATAGAGGCTATATTATTATGATTTCTAACTCAAAGATGGAGATGTTTAAAGTCTATTCTATGAGTGAATGTAGGATGAGTTGAGCACCGAGATTCCAAGAGAGATTATATTCTTATGATTTCCATCTCTAGGGTGGAGATGTGTCAGGTATATTCTATAATTATATCCATGACAACTTTTTTTAATCATAGGTCATACCTATTGAGTTTAAAATTCAATGAGGGAGGTGGCCCACAAGTGGAGATGAACCTTGTTCCATCCAAATCTCCCATTAGACACAATGAATTAGGGAATATATGACCCCCATCAAGTAACATACACCTCAATTTCAATTAGGAGAAATATAAATAGTCAAGAGATGTCATTCGAGGGGGGCCAAGTAAGCCCCACCAATGAAAGTAGAGCCACAAGTCCCCTACCATGGAGGAAACCAAGTCTCCAAGGAAGAAGAAATATCACGACATGAGAAAAAAAACCCAATAAAATCATAACCATAGAGAATAATCTTAAAATGTATTTCCATGAGATGGCACTTGATTTTGTGGGCCATGTTATTAATCCCACCTATGTTTCGTTGCACTAGGTCAAGGAAATCATAAATAGGAGTGACATGATTTGTGAGCTTGTCAAGGTGGTATTGATGAATTCAATTTGCGGTCCTAATTACATCGAAGGAATTCTATTATGAGTTTTACCTCATGTTATTTTTTCTATATTATTTGTATTCCATGTAAACGTGCTCGACGATAAATTAAATATGATAATTGCTTCGTTAGCACGGTACCTGTGAAAACCGTAGATCTGGGTAACAACTTCTTCATGTAGCGATTTCATATTTTGGAATATAAACTCAATATCTTTCTCCTCAGTAATGAATTCCATACATTATTTGGAATTAATCATATTATTTCCTATACAAGGGAAAAAAAACTCATAAGCATGCACTTTGATTAACAAGTCGATTGAAAATTGTAATTGAAAAATGATCTTACAGAAACCTGTCCAATGTTGGTAATTGATTTTTTCTGATATTTATGTTTATTGTTATCCTTCATAATAAACCACCACTTTTGTGACTTATTCATAATCTTCACATATTTTTAATGTACTTTATGTTGAGTTTCGAACCATTTACCCCAAGAGGCTTCAAAGATTGAGATTATAAATTAATTTGAAATGATAAGATTTTGATTTGTTTACATTAATCAGGGCACTATAGCCTTGGAAAGTATCTTTTACACTGAGAGTACACTTCATTCCAATGTATAACAAGATCCTATTAAAACATATATTGAGGATACCTTTTAACGAAGAATTTCAAAAATTTCCAATATATTTTTGTATTTAATAACTTTGTAGTTTTTAATAAAAGAAATTTGTGTCAAATTGTATATAATTATTTTAATTTTTATGTTGATAGGCATTATGAAAATGCAAAGAGTATTTTTCCTGCAGAAAGAAATTTGCTAAAAACCCCAATGCCTACTTGCATTAATCTTATGAATATAGAGTATTACAATTTCTTTGCTCAATTGAGCACAATGTGCAAGTGCATAGCCTATCTCTCTGCTCACAGAAATACTTTGACCCACACTTAGGAAATTTCTGCCTATGCTTGAGGGTGAAAATGTGAAGTTGGGTTACACTTTTTGCCCTTTTTTGAGAAAAAAATTTCATTTTTTTCGGTTCTTCAACTTTCTGCAAACTATAACAATTTTTTCTGTTTAGAATTTCATTTTGCGATAAAAATAAAAGTTGTCAGAAATTTTGTTACTTTCTATTACTTATTTTTTGAAGTCTTTTTATGCATATTTGATATGTCAACTTAGCGTTTCTTTGAGTGTGTGTTTCTTAACAATCAAAGGATTCATAAGAAGTCATGTTAATACACAATGTTGTATTCATTGAAAATTTGTGTTTTTGAGAAAACAAAATGTGTTACAACAATCTAGACAGAGTCTACTTCGGTTTCGTCATATTTATAAAGCCAATGGATGCATATCATAATTACTAGAATTTTTTGAACTGGTCCAATATGAAAAAACTGCATATTTTGGATATGTTTCGCGACGCAACAATTTTCTTAACATATAAGTTATAAACTAAAAATCTAAAAGCTACCCATTAGAGATGACGGACCAATGTAATTCCCCATAATTTTTTCAATTTTTTTTACAATGTATTTTGGGAGATACAGAATTTCGATTTCACTGAATCACAATGACCCTCAAAAATTGTTTGCACCCATTTTATTAGAAAATTAATTAAAATTAGCAAATGTTTATGAAATTCCATAAAAGTTATATTTCCTGATAGTAGATTCAATTCTAAAAATGCTTGTCTTGGTTTCGATAGTTAATTTAGAATGTTTCATGGAGTTTAATCAGTCCAAAGTTGATAAAATGTCAAGCTGTGTGACTGGTGACGCGCTAGTTCGGCCGAAATTTGATTAAAAGTTCGACCGAACCATTTTTTGTGCCGACGACCCGTTAAATCTAACGACTTAATAGTTTGGCCGAACTATTAATCGAAGTTCGGCTGAAATTTTAATCAAAGTTTGGCCGAACTGTAATCTAATTTTCCGTCGGCCGGAAAATTTCGTGGCGCCCCTCCTAAAACACATTTCGCGGAAATATAAGTTGCCACGAAATCATTCATAATTTTCTCACATTTCGCATTGAACTCCTATTTCCTTGCGTTGTTACTTGATAAATTAGTCCCCTATTATTTTTAAATTGATCCAAAATGGATTGCGCAATTCCTTAGGTTGATCATCTGACTACATGCAACACCTGTATACTCAAGACTAGTTTATAATTGATGTTACACTGCCTTGAAATCTCCACCAAGCCTGGGGAACTCGAATTTTATGCATGCACCAGCTATTTTGGGTTGATTGATCAGTTAACTAGATGATCATTGAGTTTGACTGAAGTCCCACTGGACAACTGACCCTCCACTAGTTACTTCATCAGTTAGAACTAGTTTAAATGAAAATAACCTAAGATAACTGGCCTTGATTGCTACAAATTAGAAATCACAAATAATTAACTGAACTCTAACTCCTACAACTCAAATTTATTGATTAATATGGATGACACAAGAAATGTCACACAAGTTAACATCATCCATGTTGTATGTTGATGTTGAAATTCGAATTTTCTCAATTTAATCAAGGAAAAATAAAATTGATAATTTCTTGTTGCATTTTTTAACACTCCCTCTCAACAAGAAAGGGATTATCAACGACCCTTATCATGGACCTCTAAAAATTGAAATTCCTGCTTGACAAGGCCATTGTAAAAAAGTTAGCATCTTGTTGCTCTGGCAAAATGTATTACAACAACATTATCCGCCTCTACACACAATCCCACAAATCATGATACCATATATATATGATTGGATCGATCGTGAAAAACAAGATTTTCAGAGAGCATGATGCAATTATGATTCTCACAGTAGATCATAGTTTGATGCATCATATGACCAAACAATCCAACAAGTATCTTTATCATCTAGATTGCCTCACATGTTTCTTGACTTGCAACCATGCATTTTGCTTCTCTCGAGATGAGTGCCACAGATATTTGCTTCCTATTGTACCAGGAAATAGCTATAGACCCAACACTGAAAAATCCACCTAATGTACACTTTCGGTCTGATGGAACCCGTGCCCAATTTTCATCTGTGAAGCCACACAAATTGACTCCCTTTGCCTATCTGTAACGTATTCCAATAAAGTTAGTTCCTCTAAGGTACTGTAAAACATGCTTAGCTACCTTCCAAAACAATTGGTTGGCCTAACCATAGCTTGGTTCAACTGGTTGATTGCATAGCACATATCTAGTCATGTGTTCAGAAGGTAAATTAGTGAACCCACTAGTTGTCGATAAAAGGTAGCATCCGCTTCTTCACGTGAAGTGGCATTCTTGTTCCTCGAGTTGGTAATTAGAGGTCTCTCCATGGGTTTTCAACTCTCCATGAAGAATCTCTGTAGTATCTCATTTGCATACTTTCCTTGAGAGAGAAATATTTCCCCATCACCTTTACATACTTGCAAGCTGAGGAAGTAGTGCATGAGACCCATGTCCTTCATTTCAAATTCTCTTGCAAAGTCCTCCTTGCAAGATCTGATTAGTTTTTCATCACCAGTTAAAATCAAGTCATTAACATATAAGAAAATAATCAAAAGTTTATCTTCTACCAAGATATGATAGATATTTTCATCCACTTCACTTTTGGTGAAGCTCAAACCAATGAGATAGCTATCCATCCTGGTGTACCAAGCACGGGGTTCTTGTTCGAGACCATACAATGCTCACTTCAATCTAAAAACATGAGACTCCTGAAAAAATGTATCAAAGCATTTTGGGTGCTCGATATTCACCTCCTCCTCAATAACTCCATTGAGGAATGTTGTTTTTACATCCATCAAGTGGATTTTACACCCCATCTGCGTAGCCAGAGCAAGAATTGATCTAATGGATGAGTACCTTGATATAGTAGAAAAGGTATCCTCATAGTCAATCAATTCAAATTTAGAGTCTCCCTTGGCCACAAATATGGCCTTGTACATTTAATGCTTCCATCTGTTTCCTGCTTTACCTTGAAGATCCATCGTGAACCCATAATTGATTTATCTGCAAGTCTTGAGATGACTTCACAAACAATGTTCTTTACAATGGATTCATATTCCTCCACAATTTCATCAACCCATATAGTTTTCTCCACTGCTTCCTTGAAAGAAGATGGCTTATTCTCTAGAAGCTCAGTCATTAAAGCCATGTAGCGAGTGTACAGATCTAGTGGAATTTTATATCAGTACAAATATGAAGGAGCACCCACATTCTCCTCCGCATCTTGCACAAGTCTTCCAGCTTACCTGATTATTTTCTCACCTTATCTAGATGGTTATGCTTGAGTGGTTGTCTCCACTCTCCGCTCCTCAATTTGTGGCTTCTCCACAACTTCTTGAGGTTCCTCCTTTGGATCTAAAATATCCTCTTCTGGTGGGATCCGAATCTCCCTCTCAAGAAAGTACCACATTGTTTCTCCTCATCAAATTTCACATCCCTCCGCACAAATTTCATTCTGAGTGATGGAAAGTACACATGGTAGTTGTGGGGAATTTAAATGTAACCCACAAATAACCCAAATTCTACTATTGTTTCTAGCTTCTTCCTTGATTATTTAGAGACATGGAAGTAAAAAAAGGCTCCAAAAATCCTTAAGTGCAACACATATGGCTTCCTCCCTGAGAAAGCCTCTTCCCATGTAATCATGCCCAAAATCTAGTGAGCAATCTGGTTCTACAAATATAATGTTGTGTTTCATGCCTTGACCCGTAAATGTAGAGGTAGGCCTTGACCGTGCAACATCGCCCTCACTACTCCTACAATGCTACAGTTATTTCTCTCAGCCATTCCATTTTGCTGTGGGTTGTGGGGTGTTCTCAACTCTCATCAAATGCCTTCTTTTGCAAAAAAAATAAATAAATTCAATGGACACTTACTCTCCTCCATTATCGCTCCTGAGAGCCTTCATCTTCCTTCCTATTTCTTTCTCAACCAATGCCTTGAATTCTATGAACTTGGAGAATGTAGCACATTAATTTTGCATGAAGAAGATACAACATTCCTGTCAAAAGTAATCAATAAAAATGAAAAAATATTTGTGTGTGGTAGTGGAGGATGTCGAGAAAAGTTCACAAACATCAGAGTGGATCCTTTCTAGGACTGCAAGTGGTTTTTTCTCCTGATCATTGAATGTGGATTTTTTGTACTTCCCCAAAATACATCATTTTCATACATCATGTTTCTGAAGTGCTCCTTTGGAGAGGCATGTGGTTATCTATTACATAATATTCAGGGCAGCATGATGCAAATGGCCAAGGCTTCTGTGTCAAAGTTCACCGACATTGTGGCTCTACACCTTCTTCACCATTGTGCTTAATTCAACACAAAATTTCACATCTAGCTTCTACAGGTTCTTTACATGAACCTCAATCTGATTTACTTGTCTCATCGCTATGTGTCTCAGGAATGCCTTCCTTTGCTAAATATCACATCATAACTACGATCTTCCAAAATTGTGATAGAGAGGAGATTTTTATTTAGGCCTAAAATGAACATGACATCCCTGAGGTTGAGGGGGGATGTCAACTCCCTCAAAAAGGAGACGGTACCAAGCCCGATCATGCTATACCTTTCCTTTGCCCCCATCTCGACGTGCATTTGAAAATATTTTTCTTCCAGGTCACTTAAAAGGTCTCCACACCCTATCATATGGAAGGACATACCCATGTACAAGTACCACATGCTTCCCATCACTATGCTTCCCATTCATGCAATGAGGGTAAATTCAAGCTCAAACTATGAAGCCAAGGCTTCACCTTCTAGTCATCTTGATGTCTTCTTGCTGTCCTTTTTGTGTGGACACTTCGTGGCATAGTTCCCGAATTCATGAAAATGGAAACATTTAATTTTCAATAAATATTTCTTCTTTCCCCCTTGACTGGATTCTAGTTTGGATTGAGATTTATTACCTTTTCCCTTCTTTTCCTTTCGAGCCAATGTAAATTTGTCTTCATCCTCTCCCTTAGATGAAATCCCATCTTTGTTATTCCTCCTTATTTCATCCTATACCAAATTAGACCATAAGCATTCCCAATTTGATAGTTTCTCCCTCGCAGTCACTGAATCTTGATAGCTATGTCAGCTCTTGGGAAGGCCCAAAAGGGCTAGGCTTACCAAGTCATCATTTGAAAAAATAACATCAACTCCTTCAAGCTCATCGTGAACTTGTGTGAAACTGATCATATACTGTTGAATAATGTCATTCTTCTACATATTGATATTTCAAAGTTTATCCTTGAGCGGAAATTTCCTATAGTCATTGTTATTCTGGAACATATTTGTTAGTCCCTGTGACATTGAATAAGGAGTTTATTTCCAATGGATATTGGTGACAATGTGGTCCTGTACTCCCTCCAATATTATTCTCCTCGCCTTGGCTACATCTTTCTTCCATTGAGCAAGGTTTTGGGCATTAGATTCCGATTTTTTTTCAACATCTATATTTATGTGTTTTAGCAATCCATTGTCTTCCCGTACTGCCTCCATGTGATCCTTCCATGCAAAAAAATTATAGGTTCCTTCCAAGGCATACTCTAGTCTTAGTCCATTAAAGGTCAATCTCTCAGTTCTGAACAAATATAGCTGCACTAATCTACAAATTCGAGCCTCTTGAGAAACAACTTCAAAATATCTGCTCTAATGTTATTCCTGCAATTGTACCATGTAAAAATTATGTTGTATATTTGAAACTGCTCATGAATTTTTCATCAAAATCACAAGTCACAAACCTTCTCTACTTCTTCGTGGAAAGTAATTAAAAATATAGAACAATAATTTCAGACATGCAATAAGAAATAACACACATGCAAAGAGTATTGTTTTGGGGGAAAGAAATTTGCTAAAAACCCCAATGTCTATTTGCATTAATATGATCAATAGAGATGTATTACAATTTATTTTCTCAATTGAGAACAACCTACAAGTGCATAACCTATCTCTTTGCTCACTAAAAGACTAACCGAGACTTGTCAATTTATGCCTATGCTTGAGCTCCTATTTCCTTGCGTTGTTCCTTGAGAAATTAGGTCCCTACTATTTTGGAATTTCTATAAAATGGATTGCAAAAATCTTTAGGCTGATCATCTGATTTCATGCAACACTTACACTCAAGAATAATCTACAACTGATGTTGCACTACCTTGGAATCTCCACCAAGCCTGGGGAACTCGAATTCTCTACAATCACTGGCTATTTTGGGTTGATTGATTAGTTAACTAGATGATCACTGAGTTTCACTGAAGTCCCACTGCATAATTGAACCTCAACTAGTTCCTTCAAAAATTAGAAATAGTTTAATTGAAAGCAACCTGAGATTTGTAGAAATCACACAGGATTAACTGAACTCTAACTCCTCCAAATCTAATTTACTGAGTAAAATGGGTGACACAAGCCATGTCACACAAGTTAACATCATCCAAGTTGTATGTTTATGTGGAAATTCAAATTTTCTTAATTTAATCAAGGCAAAATAAAATTGAGAATTTATTGCTGCATTTTTCAATAGATTTGTCATCCTTAAAGAAATCTTCGACACATGTCTGCCCCATCCTCAATGCAATATTCAACGCAAAATATTAAATTCGTGTCCTCCATGTCTTGGTGAAATCTTAAACGCATGTCCTCCATGTCATGTATTCATGAACCATAATGGAATACCACATAGTGCGTGAATTGTCACCGAATTGTAATGACTTGAGCCGGTCACTGCACCACAATGGCATACCACACAATGCTTGAATTGGTGTTGGAATTTTCGTGTCGTGGAAAGTGACCTGTAACAGAAACATATGGTAGAGTATTAAGAGACCGTACCTTGTTTTTAGTGTCTACGATTTACAAACAAAGAGGGAAATTAGCAACAAAATTGACCTTCAATGTAGTTTCTGAAGATTAAAAGGAAGATCCTAGGAAAAAAATTATTCCAATATTTGAAGAAGAATAAATCCTTGTTTGTTTAGTTTTCATTGATAAATAATGGTCAAATGACGAATTATTGAATGCCATATTCAAAGGATTTGAATAACAAAGTAGGAATTCCTAAATTCCCTATTCATAGGATTTGAATAAATTACATGCTTACCCACCTGAGGTAGCAATATCGAATCCATCGGGGACTAAAATTGAGAGGATTTATATTTTCCTCGATATTCCTCGACATCAAATGAGTGTAAGGAAGTGAAGAAACGATTCAGATGTCGTCTTTGAGAATTTTCTTAAAATGCTTGACATCATAAATATTTGAGAATTCACTACATAAAGATAATACAAATCTAATTTAGAATCGCATGCATAAATTAAGAGAATGACATGGCATGGAATATATTTATGTAGACTCATAATTAACGAATTATCTTTCATCCTCCTAAAGTACATTGACTTGTAAAACAAGAACAACCAAAACTGCCTCTAAAATTCTACCAATAACAACCATGTCAACGATATGATTGTGTTGCTGCTTGAAGCCACCTGATACAAACACAATAAAATACCTATGATCCCATTCACCATGCCCGATGAGGCATGCCTATACTCAATAATAAACTAAACACATGGCTTGTACCCAAAATTGTTCGGTTGAGCCCAAAAATACTTTTCATCCTCTCTAATATTCGATGATAAATCATGCGAAGATAGAAAATATGGAACCATTTTTGCAAGTTGAGCCCTTCAAGTGGACAAAGTAATGTCGTGGTCAGTGTTGTATGGTAAAATATAAAGATAATCCAAGAAGGTGGCACTCTACTAGCCTTTTTAATTCCACTGTTGTCTAGTATCTTGGATTCTCGTACAACTACCTTACTGGCTTCCTCTTCGACTTGGCTTTCCATCCAATCTCTACCATCTGAACCCCTTATAGAACAACTTTGAGGGGAAATGTCTCCATTGCTATTGGAAAAATAGAAGTTAAAGTATAAATAGATGATGAATGTGACAACTTGCGGAGGGAAAAGCTAGTAATAGTCCATGAGATAAAGCCATTATGCACCAATTGTTTCAAATTATCGACCACTTGTGTCATTTGAGTGTAATACCATGTCCATATTTCATAACAGGTTTCACACTGTCAATAAAATTTTTACACATGTTCATTTACCATGTCATCCTCATGACATTTGACTGTAAGACTATCCATGTTGTAGAAAAGGTTATGTGTTTTCATTCTCACTCTTCTTCTTCCCCGCAGAGGAAAAACATAGACCATGCCACAACCGATTTTCTTCCCACACTAATCTAAATGGTCATGGGTTGGAAATCCACTTCGAAACATCCCAGTGTTGTAGACGTGATGGAGCTGATTTTTCCTACTCTATTTTGAAACCCATTTTTGGCCTTCACAACAAAGATAGATAGGTTGGACTCGAATTTGTACATTCTATTCCCTTCGATTGAGAAATTTCCCACTCCAAGGACAACTTCCGGGACTTAATGGTTTTAACACATTTTATGGAAGATTCTCTCTCAAATTGAAGTAATTACCAATCTTATATTGGCATGGATAGATATGATTTTATGATCTAATAATTAATGAAGAAATTGATAGTTGTTTTTAGTTTATACTAATCATTGTGATCTTGTATTTAGACCATCCTAGATCCATCTTAACTACAGATCTATCAAGCGCCGAGAGGGATCAAATCTCTAGAGGTGAAAAACTTTTTTTTTTAGTGCAAAACTTAAGGAAAGGTTTGCACCTCGAGAGATTTGATCTCTATCGGCTCTTGATCGATCAGTAGTTAAGATAGATCTAGGTTGGTTTCAGTCCGTGTGCGACTGGGGAAAATCTATCGATAATATGAGGAACATATGATTAATTTTATCAATAATATGTAAATACATCTAATATTAATATAACCATTTTAAATATGCTAAATATGTTTGAGATTTATCGAGTCATTTTAATTTTAAATTTTCTTAATTACCTCAGTTTGTGGAGATGATAAATATTGTAAATAAATTTAATGATGAAAAATGATGAAATAAAATAATTGAATGCAAAGTGACAATGTAATAATATTGAATGATAGAAAATGTGAATAATAAGAATGTAGTCAATTACAAATAGCCTTCATTGTGATCAATCTAAAAATATTTTCTTCTACTATTCTTATTGTCACCCTTGTTAGTTTTGTCATCTTTCCATATCGATTATATGAAAAAGACAACATAAATCATAAATCATAAACCATTTAAATATTCAGCTCGAGCTCTTGTAGTAAACATCATACCTTGTCTCTCTTTCTCTCCAATATTATTAGGTTTAATTACTATAACACAAAAATTGTTCTACACTGTCAATAATTTTTTGTTCTTACACTTAAATCAATGCACAATATTAATCCAATGACTTTAAAACTAATGTACCATCATACATCCAATTACAACAAATCAGAAATCAACATATACATTAAAATCAATGCATCTAATGCAAGAAATCAAATAATATTAGAAAACAACATCTACACAGAAATTAATGTATCTAATGCAAGTAATCATATAGGATTAGAAATCAACATCTACACTCAAATCAATGCATCTAGTGCAAGTAATAAAATAGGATTAGAAACCAACATATACACTAAAATCAATGCATCTAGTGTAAGCAATCAAATAGGATTATAAATCACCATCTGCACTGAAATGAATGCATTTAGTGAAAGCAATCAAATAGAATTAGAAAACATTTATATTTAAATAAATTCATATAGTGTAAGAAATCAAATATAATTATAAATCAACATCTACATTGAAATTAATGCATCTAGTGCAAGAAATCAAATAGGATTAGAAATCACCATCTACATTGAAATCAATGCATTTAGTGCAAGCAATCAAATAGAACTAGAAATCATCTACATTGAAATCAATGCATCTAGTGAAAGTGCTCAAATATCTAAGTATGGGGGTTTTCCTGGTTACTGGGTGCAAGCTTCAGAAGTGATGATTCACGTTATGTGATTCATTTCACTAGTTTCAATCCCACTTCTTCACCCCTATGATCATCACTTGATGCAATGAGTGCTAAGTGGACTCTTCAAAAATCATGAAAAATTAGTCAATTACAACTACCTCTCATGGAAATGGTCATAGATGAATGACTTACTTAACGCAATTGAATCCCAAAACAATGATATATAATCAAATATCATTAGAAATCAAAATCTACACTAAAATCAATGCATCTATTTCAAGCAATAAAATAGGATTATAAATCACCATCTACACTAAAATAAATGCATCTATTGTAAGAAATATTCTTCCCTCTCTCTTCCCCCTCCATATATATCTATATGCCCTTCCATATCTCCTTCTTTGTCTCTTTATCTCACCCCCACAAACACAAAGACACTCTCGCTCCATATTTATCAATCTCTTTTTCCCTCCCTCCTTGACTCCATCTGTCTCTTCTTTCTCTTCACCTTCCATATATATATATATATCACCCTTTGTCTCTCTATATCAACCCCAAAACATACACTCTCTTTCTCCAATATATCTATTTATCACTCCCTCCTCCTCTCCCTCCCTCTCTCTCTCTTCCCCTTCCCTTCCTCTCCCCCGCTTCTATCTTTCTTTCCTCCCGCTACCCTCTCTCACTCTCCCTCCATCTTCATTATCACTCCTTCTCTCTCTCTCTCACTCTCTCCAACTTTTACTCTCTATGTATTTATTCTTACATCCCTCTCTCTCCCCCTCCATATCCATCTCTCTTTCCCTACCCATCTCCACTCTTTCTCTTCCTTTCTCTCCCACCTCTCTCTCTCTCTCTCTCTCTCCCTCTTCACCTTCTAAATTTTTCACTATATGCCTCTCTCTCTCCTTCTCTCCGCCATTCTCTCAATCTCTTCTTCTTTGTCTATTTATCTTACCCCCAAACATACACACTATCTCTCCATCTCTCCCTTTTCACTCCCTCACTCTCTCCACTTGTTACTCTCTATGTCTTTCTTCTTCCCTCCCTCTCTCCCCATCCAAATCCATCTCTCTATCCATCCCTCTCTCCCCCTCCAAATCCATATTTTAATATTAATGTTAGGGTTAATAATGTTTTTTTTGCATGTTATTATTATTAATTTGGTCCATGGTATTTGGTCCATAATCTTCAAATATAATTAGATGTTGATTGCTACTCCTATTTGATATATTTTTATTTATTTACCTTACCCTTTTATACATTTTTTTATAAATATGGTATTTGGCCTATGGTATCAATAATAATTTTTCCCATGGTATTTGGCCCATAGGTTTCACCTAATTAAAACTTCTTTTTGAGTTTTTGTAAATATAAAGAGCTTTATGGAGTAGATATAAAAAGAGATTTTATTTATTTACCTGCCTAGATCCATATTAACTATGGATCTCTCAAGTTCCTAGAGGGATCAAATCTCTGGAGGTATAAACCTTTTCTCAAGTTTTTCACTCAAAAAAGAGGTTTTCACCTCGAGAGATTTGATCCATCAAATAGGATTAGAAATCACCATGTACACTGAAATCAATGTATTTAGTGTAAGAAATCAAATAGAATTAGAAATCATCTACATTTAAATCAATGAATATCTAGTGCATCTATCAAATATCATTAGAAATCAAAATCTACACTAAAATCAATGCATCTAGTGCAAGCAATCAAATAGGATTAGAAATCACCATCTACACTGAAATCAATGCATCTATTGTAAGAAATATTCTTCCATTCCCCCCCTCCATATATATCTATATGTCCCTCCATCTCTCCTTATTTGTTTCTTTATCTCACCCCCACAAACACACACTCTCTCTCACTCCATATTTATCAATATCTTTGTCCCTCCCTCCCTATCTCCATCTATCTCTTCTTTCTCTTCACCTTACATCTATATCTCTATCTCCCTTTGTCTCTCTATATCGACCCCAAAACATATAATATCTTTCTCCAACCTATCTATCTATCACTCCCTCCTCCTCTACCTCCCTCTCTCTCTCTCTCTTCCCCTTCCCTCCATCTCCCCTGCTTCTATCTCTCTTCCCTCCTTCTATCCTCTCTCGATCTCCCTCCATATTCCTTATCGCTCCTTCTCTCTCTCTCTCTCTCTCCAAATTTCACTCCCTATGTATTTATTGTTACCTCCCTCTCTCTCCCCCTCCATCTCTCTTTCCATACCTCTCTCCACTCTTTCTCTTCCTTTCTCTCCCACCTCTCTCTCTCTCTCTCTCCCCCATTCTCTCCATATCTTCTTCTTTGTCTCTTTATCTCACCCCCAAACAGACACAAAATCTCTCCATATCTCTTTTGTCACTCCCTCTCTCTCTCCACTTGTTACGCTCTATGTATTTCTTCTTCCCTCCCTCTCTCCCCATCCATATACATCTCTATATCCATCTCTCTCCCCCCCTCAAACTTCATGTCTCTATCCCTCTGTCTCTCCCCATCCAACTCCATCTCTCTCTCCCCATCCAACTCCATGTCTCTATCCCTCCATCTCTTCCCATCCAGCTCCATCTCTCTCTCCCCATCCAACTCCATGTCTCTATCCCTCTCTCCCCATGCAGCTCCATCTCTCCCCCCCTTGAACTCCATGTCTCTATCCCTCCGTCCCTCCCCATCCAGCTCCATCTCTCTATCCCTACCTCTCTCCCCCTCAAACTCCATTTCTCTCTCCCTTCCTCTCTTCTCCTCTCTCTCAAGTCCCCTGTCTTTTCCTTCCTCTCTCTCCCTTTCTCTCATACCCCCCTCTATCTTCCCCCATCACTCAGTCTCTCTCTCTCTCTCTCTCTTTCCCCTACAATGCTCTATATTCCCCCATCATTCTCTTCCTCTCCCTTATCCTTCCTCTCTCTCCCTTTATCACCTCCCTCCCTCTATATTCACCCCACTACTCTCTCTCTCTCTCTCTCTACCCTCAAATCCTCTCTCTTCCCCAATCACTCTATCTCTCTCTCCAACTATGCTACTATATCACTCCTTTTCTTCTTCTCTCTCCTTCTCTCCCCCCTTGTCTTCATCACTCTGTCTATGTCTCTTTATCTCACCCCTAAACATACACACTCTCTCTTCATCTCTCCCTTGTCACTCCCTCTCTTTCCACTTCTCGCTCTCTATTTATTTCTTCTTCTTTCCCTCTCCAACTCCGTCTCTCTATCCCTAATTCTCTCCTTGTCTCATCCTTCCTCTCTCTCTCTCTCTCTCACACACACACACACTCTCTCTCTCTCTCTCTCTCCTCTAATCCTTTCTCCTTCTTCCTCCCTCTCTCCTTCTCTCTCTCTCTCCCACCTCCATATTTATGTCTCCCTCTCCATCTCTCACCCTTCTATACCTCTCTCTCCCCTCTCCCTCTCTCTCTCTCTTCATTCCTCCTCTCCCCTCATCTCTCCGTTGTTATCCATCTAGTTAGCCACCTCCACCACATGTCTTTGTTCTTCCCTCCCATATATTTCTAGAGTTAATATATATAACAAATTTAATATTGTATTAATATAAAGTTATTAAATTTAATAATTTAAATATTACAATATATTGATATCAATATTATGTTTTGTAATAATAATAACAACAACAATAATAATAATATTAATATTTTAATGTTAATGTTAGAGTTAATAATGTTTTTTTTGTAGGTATTTGGTCCACAGTATTTGATCCATAGGCTTAAAATAAATTAGATGTTGATTTATACTCCTATTTGATATATTTTTATTTATTTCCCTTACCTTTTTATAACTTTTTTATAAATATGGTATTTGGCACATGGTATTCAACCCATGGTATGAATAATAATGTGTCTCATGGTATTTGGCCCATAGACTTCACCTAAATAAAACATTTTTTTGATTTTTTGTAAATATAAAGAGGTTTATGGAGTAAATATAAAAATAGGTTTTATTTATTTACTATACTGTAGTTTATTTATATTTTTATTTATTTACCATGAGTAAGTATAACAAGAGGTTTTATTTATTTACCATACCATATCTCATTTTTTAGTGTTCGTAAAACTCTTCATGCTTTAAATTTATAATTTTTAAATTTATTTATAATTTTCTATTTATATGGTTATGTAAGTTATTTTAAAGTCGACATTATTTATGTTTCATTTAAAAAAAATATTTTTTTATGTAATTTTGGCTTCCGACATACTTAGACATTGGGGTCATACTGGGCTGTAGAATGGGCCTCTCAGCGCAACCATACCTCCTTATTTATATTTTTATTTATTTACCATATCTCTTTTTTTAGTGTTCGTAAAACTCTTGATATTTTAAATTTATTTTTAATTGTTTATTTATATGGTTATGTAAGTTATTTTTAAAGCTAACATTATCTATATTTTATGTAAAAAAAAAAATAGTTTTTTTTAATTTTTTTAGCTTCCAACATACTTACACATCGGAGTTATATTGGGCTATAGAATGCTCGACACAATTACTATTAAAAACTTTTCATAGACTCATGGTTGCTTAATTAAAGATTTAATCTATTTGAACTATAATGCTAAAAAGATATGTGGATGGTTTGAAAAATGATTCTGGAAAACTGATAAAAACCCTAGATAAATAAACTTCCTTAAAAATAAAAATATATTTGTTAATTGTTTTTAATAATAATAACCATCTAAATTGTCTTCATTTATATTATTTACCATAAAACCAATGACATAACCACTAAACAACTTTTTTAATTTTCTTTTCCCGAAGTAAAATGGAAGGTGGTTGAAACATTGTTGCTCATATCAAATGAGAAAAGGAATAATTATATAGTTCTTTTTCTATGTCTAAATCCTACACCCCTTAAAATGTATTTCGTTGTCTTTATATTTCACCGCTTGCATTATATTTCATTATCTTTATATTTTACTTTATTAATGCTTTCCATTCCCCATAGTCGATTTCAATTGCAAGTATAGTTTCTCTTCTTTGTCTAAATCCTATAACCTTTGCATTTCATTTTATTGTCTTTATTTTTCACTTTATTATTGCCTTCCATTTCCAATGTTTCTATTGATGTTCCTTTGTACTTTTTAGTGCAAATGCTAGTTAATAGACCAATATTAATTCAGGTGTCATATCATGTTTATGAAATGAGATGAGATGAGATCTTCAAATGATTATGATTAATTATAATAAATATATGCCTTGTGATTAATTATAATAAATATATGTTTCATCATACGACATGATTAGTTAGATCTGTAGGTCTTGGGTATTGATTTTTTTTTCTTAGGACATGGAAGCATGACATTCATTGCAAGGTTTAGGAGTGAGTTCAATCGATAATCATGTTAAGAGATATTGAAAATGAATGATATAATGATTAATCTTTTAATCTCCAATCATCGCTAGCTTTTAGGCATTCAATACTTTGGTCAGATTGTTGGTTGTTATTTCAATCCTTTAGATTAAAGAATAAAATTGTATTTATTTGGATTGTAAACAACCCTACATATGTGATGGCCACTTTTATTATATTTAATATGCCATACGTAAATAAAATAAATCTTCACATTAATGGTTAAAATAATTATATTTATATTTATCATCAGCTTATATTTATTAATAATAAAGATAAAAATAAAAGTTATTTAAATTATTTTTTATATAAAATTATATATATATATATATATATATATATATATATATATATTAATTTTGGATATATAGTGTCAAGAGAGATTAAATTTATTGAGTTGCAAACTTTTTAGAATGTAAAATTTGAAGGTTTGCAGCTTTAGAGATTTGATCTCTCTTGGAACTTGATAGATATGAGATTGAGACACACAAAAAAACATGAGGACACACATACCATGTGTCAACATACACATACCATATGTCAAATCCATAATTGTAAGTTATTTTTTTTCATTTACTTTTATATAATAGATACACATTACTAGCATTAAAATCATTTATTTATTTTGTATTAATATATTTTTGGATACTCTAGAAAGCACATATTCATGGGGTAGAAACTCTCTCAATATCTACATGTATATTGATTTTTTTTTTTTTAATTATTAATACTTTTTAAATGCCACATATCAACTCTGTAATAAGAATTAAATAAATTACACTTCCCTCACGTTGGAAAGTGAAAATTAATGATTTTTTTTTATTACGTTACTTGATATAGACATTGGAATATTTTATGGCTAACATTAAAATATAGTTTGGTGAGTCACAGTGTTATAAAGTATTATGTAAACCATGAAATTCAAGATTTGAATGCTCATGAGTCATGACAATTTTTTTTTGGTAATGTATTTTATTTTAATACCATGTCAACTAAACAAAATAAAATGAATAAATTATGCAACTCTTTCATACAAGAATATAATATCAATATTATTTTTAGATGCCATATATCAATTTTCTATCAAATAATGAAATAATTATACATCTCTCTCTTTAAAAACCAAATAAAATAATAGAATTAAATAATTTTTACTTTTAAATTAAAAATTCAAATATTTTATTTATAATTCACATATAGATATTTTTTTTTAATTAATTTTGTACTATAAATAATATTTATAAACCCGCTTAATGTAATTATATTTAGTAGAGTATCTTTGAGAGCACAATGATGTGTACTTTGTTAAGATGGAAATGTTGAAGAAAATAGGCATGGAAAATTTTAGGGACTAATATTGGCAGGTGGGCTAATTTCCCATGCTTTTTCCAAAAAACTATTCGCCAATTTCCATTTTTTTCCTAAAATGATTCACCCAAATTTTATAGGACACCATTATTTTACCTTAAAAATCGCAAAAAATGTTATATCGATAAATATAAAATCATTAGAAATCTAAATATTTCTATAAAAATATCAACTAGAATTTTACAATTTGCATATTAGGGACTAGTAAGATTGGCCAAGATTTCTAAACTTTACGAGAAAATTCTATCCTTAAAATTTTCCCTGAAAATAAGTTAGCATTGAAACATGAGATTCATAAGTAAATAGAAAACATATAGCATCTACCACTGAATTAATCACTTAGCATATCATGCCACTAAATTAATCACTTAGCATGTCATGTCATGTCAATGGCCTATGGGAAATGGATAAACATGGAATCCAAATTTGGACTGGAGTTATGATATGAACTTGTAAGTAATGCATTGCATGAAATTCTTATGTGGATTAGAGCTAGCCATTGTGATAGAAACTCAAACACTTGGTCTTTGCTTATTCTAAGGGCATAAAACCTAAAAGGAATTGAGCTTTGTATGTTCTGAAATATTAATAATCATATTTTATATGTTTTCTTAGCAATATATATTTAATGCCTTTTGTCATTTTTTTACAAAGTAATTTTCTTGCTCTCAATAAGTCATGAACGCATCTTCCAATTAATAGCCATCTTTTTAGATTCAATTTTCGATATTTGGAATATAGACATCATTAAATGCAGAGCACTTTCCGGCAATAAGAATTATACCACAAGACACACAACTTTTCAGATCATGATAGCAATGGAATCCAAATTACTTCTTAATATTTTTAATTAGTAGGTACGAGAAGTAAAGGTTGTTGTTCTTATGTCATGACATTTAAGAGTTGGATGGCTGAAATATGTATTAAAGTTTGTAAGAGCAACCATTGCACAAAATTCACAAAAAATAATATATCTATTACTTTATATCAAATCACATGAATACATCACAATATTTATAGTGCTGTTGAGATCCAACCACTTCTAAATATGAATAGGGAGGTTGAGATATTCTCTCAAAATCCACCTACAGATCTGCAACTAATTCTAATATGAGTATGGAAGAATTATCTTCCAATACTCCCCCTTAATTCTTACATACATATCATAATAATAAAAATTATCTTCGTCTCACTGGTCTTCATCAGCAACTCTACCCACTCTGCAGTCTTCTGGATTTCACTCTTTCTTTCTCCACATCTTCGATTCTACCTTCCAACTCATTTAAAGAACACCTGCTTCTAACCGACAATGCTGAATTTGTAAGATTAAGAATTCTTGATACCCCCGAAGAAGAGTCTCGACACTGAACTACCCTATTGAAATATTTCCATCTGTGAAATAAGCCCGAGGGATAAATTTCAACAGTCATATAGGAAATATTCTAGGTACAGAATACGATCAGTGATCAATCCGACAAAGTGACCTTTACGAAAATATAAACTTAAACCCCACACTATAATGATATAGTCCACACCACACCACACAATGATAACTTGTAACTGATGTTCTTGAAGCTCGAAGCACAACAAGATCCACCAGTGTATAACATAGTGTATACATAAGAAAACAAATGATGTGTTCTCGAGGCACCGAAGAACATCAAAAAACCACTAGTGTAACATATGTTACTCTGCTCTATTGATTGGCTCTTCTTCAATAATTTTACAAATAATGAAAACGTAACATATAAAATGGTGAACTTGGCATGGACAAAAGCAAACCAATATGAATCTCTTTTGGACTGTGCAGCTTTGCCCCACATGCGTTTAGGGTTTTCAAATTGGCGTGTGCATTCATAGAAGGTGCAGTGTCCTTCTAAAACAGTAATAACGAGAACAAAAATTCCAATGAAAAGAGCGATAATTTTCCATGGCCTCGACAGATACTCCTCGTAGAATTCCCGCAAAACTTTTTTCATTTTGCTCTTGTAATACTTTCTGATTAGCACTTCTCCAACGATCTATTCATTCTTCTAGATCTATGCATTCTAAAACCCTATAAAAATCCTCATACGGAAAAAATTCAAAGAAATTTAAACCTTCTATGTTTGAGCTGGAGGCTATACAGGAGAGAATAATGAAAATTTTGGCTTGCGAGGTATTTCAAGACCCCGAAGTTGCAAAACGTCGGCCTCCAAGAACACGTTGCTCACTGTGATGCCCTTCTGGACAACATTCTGCTCCCATTCCTCGTGCAAGTACAACAACGCCGCAGAGAGCCCCTTGACGATCTTTTACCGGTTGGTCCAGTTGAGCACGAAGCCCTTCATGTGGTACAACATCTTTCTCACCAACCGGTCATTGTTATTATTCAAAACGGAAAACTCAAAATTTGTGTCGTAATTAAGATCGACTACTTCTTGCCTTTTTCGTTTCTCGGGAGAAATCCTATCGCTCTGTGAGAGAAAAAGAAATTCTAGGGCTCTGCCAGTCGTTCGTAGGCCTCTCACTCTCAATCTATGAGAGATTGAGAGCATATGACATTCGAGGACTCTGCCAACCATTTCTAAACTCGGACGAAGCCATTGCATTGGTAATTTACAGTTCTTCAAACTCCGCTCACAACCCTTTTCAGATCTGTAAATTCCCTTTTTAAGATTCTAAGGGAATCAAAAATTGCAACCACATGATAAATATTATACACCAAGAGTTCAACACTCCTAATCTACGTATGTACAAAGAACCTCTCCCAAACTATTTCATCTTCCTGGGCACTCCCATGAGGGATTAAGCCCAGCTAGGATCTGATACCATATTAAAGTTTGTAAGAGTATCCATTACACAAAATTCACACAAAATAATATATCTATTACTCTATATCAAATCACATGAATACATCACAATATTTATAGTGATGTTGAGATCCAACCACTTCTAAATATGAATAGGGATGTTGAGATATTCTCTCAACATCCACCTACATATCTGCAATTAATTCTAATATGAGTATGGAAGAATGATCTTCCAATAATATGACCACATAAAATAATAATTGCAATTTAGTGGGATGAATGAAAGATGAAATCAATCTGCATAAAATAAATAATTGCAATTCCTCACAAAAAGGATTAATTTTTATTCTGATAAAAATTTCATCAACCTCTTCAATTACATTGAAGTTTTTCATCCATCTATATTATTTGGAAAACATTATTTATTCATATTCTTAAATTGATTGTGTTTTCCTATTTTCTTCAAATGGTTCATAAGAAATTCAACTTCAAGGTCTTACATTTTGAGGTGGCTTACATTCTAAGTTAGATCCATATTGATGGTATAATTCTTATTTTAATGCATTTTAAAGTTTTTTAATATTATAATTGAGATGATTTATTCATAAAATAAAATAAAATATGATATTATATTTTGAGGAAATGTAGATTATGGTGCGCAATTATGTTGTTATGTATGTTTATTTTGGAATATCGCTTCCACAATTTTAATTTAGTATGAATAATTATTAGATAAATGGTAGTGATTTAACCTCCATAGAATATTATATAATATTGTCACTAGTGTAGGCAATTCAATTTTTAAAGTAGTTCTGTTTTTTTTCTCACTTTTAATTAAAGTCTCAATTAATTTTTTTTTTTTTATAAACAAGTGTCATGTGAAAAAAATTCTGGTTTCTAGGCATGTGGTATTGATAAGCCATGGTACTGACCTATGATATTGTAACAAAGGCTATTTACATATTAAGGATCTCCATGATAAAATGGGGTGAATATCCATGGTTAAAAATACTGTTGTATGTTTAATAAAAATGTATATATGTTTAAATTATATTAATTATTTTTGTCATTAATAATAATAACAAATTTAAATAAAGTTATAATTTAGTTAATTCTTTTACTTTTTAAATTTTAGAAATTTAAGATGTATGATGAAGTGTTTTGATGCTTATTACAAGCCATTTAATCTATATGGTTGTAGTAGTATTTAGTGTAATTATAAAAATCTAATTGAAATATTTTTATTGTTAACATTGAAATTGGAAGGGAAATAAGAATAGCAATAATGTCTTTGACTATTCTACAACATTAAAATTAGTGCAACAAAAGTCATCAAATAAAATTGTTCAATGTATTCTTTAAAACTTGGATAGCCATTAGTAGCCAAATAAAGTAAATGGCTGGTAAACGAAAATAGGCATCAATCCATATCAATCATCAAAACATTTAATCCATCATATTTCTCAAGTTAAAATTTAAAAATCATAAAAAATAACTAAATCATAACTTTATCTAAAATACTAATAATTTTTTTTTTTTTGTAAATTCCGTGGTAACTTTCCATTTTCTATTATATAGAGCAAGTTGTTATACATATTCAAGTTGTTATCTAAAATACTAGTAACATCATTAATGATAAAAAAAATTAATATACTAAACTAGATCCATCTTATCCTAGATCGATCAAGCTCCAGGAGGGATCAAATATCTTGATATACAAACCTATTTTAAAGTGAAAAGAGATTTTATCCCTCTAGATGCTTGATAGATTCAGAGTTAAGATGAATCTAGGTTTGTTTTTATATACACACATATGAATCTAGGTTTGTTTTTATATACACACATATGAATCTAGGTTTATTTTTATATACACACATATCATATCTAGGGTGTATCCATCTCCCCCTCTCTCTCTTCCCTCTAGCCCTACTCTTTCCCTCTCTCTCTCTCTCTCCCTATATCTCACTTGTCACCCTCTCTCTCTCTCTCTCCACCTTCATCTCTTTATGTTTTTCCTCTTCCATCCCTCTCTCTCCCCCTCTTTCTCCATCTCTATCTCCCTTCATCCATATCTCCTCTCTCTGAAGTCTTCTGTATTTTCCTTCCTCTCCCTTTGTTTCTCTCCCACATCCTCCTCTAGCTCCTCCCCATCACTCTCTCTCTCTTTCTCCTTTCCCTCCAACTCTGTCACTATCTCCCTCCCTATATTATTCTCTCTCTCCCCATCTCTCCCCCTCCATCTCTCTCTCTCTCTCTCTCACCATCTATCCTTTTTCACTCCCTCTCTCTCCACCTCTATCTCTTTATGTCATTGTTCGCCCCCCCCTCTCTCTCCCCCTCCAATTCCATCTCTCCCTCCCTCCCTCCCTCCCTCTATCCTTATCTCTCAATACTCTCTCTCTTATTTCCTCTCTCCTCCTTTCTTTCCCACCTCCCTCCATATTTCTCTCTCTACCCTCCAACTCTTGCACTATCTCCCTCCCTCTCTCATTCGCTCCCCCCCCTCTCCCCCCTCCACCACTATGTCTCCCTATTGTCCTCCCTCTCTCCTTCACTCTCTCTCCCCCCTCGACCTTTACGGCTCCCTATCTTTCTTCCCTTTCTCTTCCTCTCTATCCTATCCTCCCCTCTCACTTCCCTCTTCTACTCTCTCCCTCTCTCTCTTCCCTTTCTCTTTCTCTCTCTCTCATCTCCTTCCCTCTCTCTTCCCTCCTCCCCTCTCTCCCTCTCTCTCCATATCTTCCTTGTCACTCCCTCTATCTCTACCTCTATCTCTTTATGTCCTTGTTCTTCCATCCCTCTCTCTCTCCGCCCCTCCCCTCATCTCTCTCTTCATAAATATCTCTCCCTCTCTCTTACACATCCCTCTCCCTCTCTCCTATCACTATCTCCCCCCCTTTATCCTTCTCTTCTCCCCCCCCCCCCCCCCCCCCTCTCCCTATTTCATTTCACTCTCTCTCTCTTTATTATATGAAATGTCTAAAATATTTTTCATTTTAATTTTGTATTGTCAAATTAGTTATGTTTTTTTGGCATATGGTATTGATAAGCCTTGGTATTGGCTCATGGTATTATAACACAATATATTTACAAGCTAATAATATCCATGTTAAAGTGGGGTTGTATATCCATGGTTAAGAAACTTGTTATATTATAAGTTTATTGTAAGTATTAAGATTTTAAGTGCTTATTAATTAAATTTAAATATGGTCATGGAATAATTGAATGTTTAACTTTGAAAAATAAATATTAATTTTTCAATATTACTATAAGAAATAAATTTCAAACATTTGATTAGGCCATAACTTGAATGTCTTATTGTAGCCTTTGGATAGTATGATGCTATGCGGGTAGCTGCCTTACATATGTTATGCCATAATGTATGGATATGGTTGCAATATCCATGCATGATTTTTAGATATTTGTGTAGTGTGTTGGAAATATGTTGCAATATGTTGTCCTTGATGGCAGCCTAATTGATGAAGTTGTTCTTGATTGAAACCTACTGGATGAGTTACCTTTTGATAAGAAACCTATGTGTTAAAAAATGTAAAAATTATGTTTCTACAGGTCATTTCTGATGTGACAGAGAAAGGAAGTCCAGTAAGTGCAAGAGAAATCAAACAGGGAATATTTCTCAATGTATACGCAGGTTTTATGAAGGAAACCTGCATATGGAGGCAATGTGTATGCTACTTGTATGAAGGAAATCCGCGTATACATCCAGAATTAGTATATACACAGTTTTTATGAAGAGAAGTTGCGTATGCACACAGATACGAATGATCCAAGTCACATATGCCTTTTTGCGCTCTAAAATTATGATACCAAGGGTCATTACCATGGTATTAGCCCATGGTATTGAGCACTGTATTGTCTATTTGATTCCGTCCAAGAATACCATAAACAATTGTGTGGTTTTGACACAAGGGATTGGTAAAGTCTAAATCTATATAAGGAGAGGAAGATCATAGTGCAAAGGTGTGCATATGTAAGGGTTGTCACTAGTACTTCTCTCTGAAGTATATATGCATGGGATGAACTCTGTTTAAATGATAAATCTGAATCTATGATGCACCCTTGGATAAAAATGATGAATCAAGATTTCTAGATCTGAAATGCCTATGTTCTTGCATGATTTATTGAAGAGATGATTAAATTGGTGATCTGGCCCAAGCTTGCTGAAATAAAGTGAAGAAATATGGGTAAGTCCTATAAATCTAATACATTCTGTAAAATCCATATTTATAGATCTATACGCTAGTTCTTCATGGTGAAAGCACGTATATATGCGGGTTTGTCTTAGAAAAGGCGTGTATGGAAGCTAAGGTTTTCTAAATCTTGTTGCAAAGGTTTGCTGGTTATTACTGCTATATTTTTCTGTTGTCTATCAATGAAGTCTTCATGTAGATTTGGGTTGCTTAATTGTTGCATATGCTGCTAAGTTGATTATGAACAAATATGATCAATGAGTGAGAAAATAAGTATTATGATGACTGACTGATCAAGGGTCTCGCAATTCTGAAAAGAAATCTAACTGAATGAATTAGATCTGAATCTGAGACAGATCATATTCTGAAAAATAGTATTCACAGATCTATACGCAGGTTTGTGTAAAGGAAAGTGCGTATACATGTGGGTTCAATGAAGTGAAGTAGCATATGATTTTTAAGTTGATGAATGTTCAGGGTTGAGTTTGATTTTTCTTACTTATTCAGAAGTTTGGGTTATTTCTGTGTTCTGGTTACAGTGTTCTCACTGTTCTGATTGACGTTTGGGTTAGGTTTATTATTGATTATCTTTATGATGAGTTGAGTTGAAGCTGTGCGATCCAGTATGAAAACTAATGAAACATGGTCTACAGTGGTTCTAAAGGTTGAAACCTTCAGTATGGAAGTAGAAGCTTCTTTCTAGTAGAAGCTGGTGTTCTGATCAGGGGGTTGAAGCTCCCTTCTAGTAGTGGCTAGTAAATGAGATTAGGGGGTTGTAGCTCCCTTCCAGTAGCAGCTGGAAAATGAGAGAAGGTTGTAGCCTTCTACAGGTAGTTACATGCGTACTGATATAAGTCTGCATTAGCACAAAATTGTAAGCAGTTTTCCATATAATAAATATTGAAGACAGAGACGACAGCAACGGTGGTTTTCTCTCGAATTGGGTTTCCACCTAAAATCTTGGTGTTCATGTGTGATGCTCTTGTCATCTGTTATCTTGCTGTTACTACTCATATTTACTGCTTAACTAATAGATGCATAACTGATAAGATGAGTTAAATATTGTTTCTGAAAGTTTCCTAACAATTCAATCATATCAGTATACACAAGTTTCTTTTAGCATATGCATGAGTATACACAATTTGGGTTCATTAAAGTCACATATGGTGTTGTGCAAAGAAAATTTTAAAGTTATCATAACATTCTAAATACTGATTCACCCCCCCCCCCCCTCTCAGTGTATTTCCCAACAATTGGTATCAGAGAAGGTCCTTCTAAAGAAGTGAAGAAGCTTAGCTGCTAGAAGGAAGATCAGCTAAGATGAACAATCAAGACGGGACAACATCTATCAGGCCTCCCCTCTTCAATGACAAAAAATTAATCTTCTGGAAGACAAGGACTAGATAATATATTCAGTCTCTTGGAGCAGATGTATGGGCTATAGTTGAAGGGGGTTATCAATATCCAGCCTCAGTTCCAACATATGCAACGACAAGAAAGAACTATGAAACTAATGCAAAGGTGGTCAATGCATTATTAGGAAGTCTGACTAAATCATAATTTTTCAAAGTCATGCAGTTAAATACAACGAAGGAGATATGGGACAAAATAATTCTAAGCTATGAAGGTGATACCAAGGTAAAAAGTGCTAAACTCCAAACTCACAGAATTCAATATGAAAATCTCAGGATGCATAATGAGGAAAGCATTGCCAGTTTATTTTTACGTCTAGACGATATTGTAAATTTTATGAGAAATTTGGGTGAAACCATAACTGACACTACTCTGGTAGAATTTTTTTTAAGATCTCTAACTTCCAAATTCAAGTCAAAAGTGTCTGCTATTGAGGAGAAACAGGATCTGCAAACTCTTACGGTTGTTCAACTTCATGGGATTCTGACTGCTTCTGAAATGATAAAAGGAGGTCTATCTAAAGTCAAAGAAGCTATCTTCAGAGCTGCTGCAAAAGGAAAGGAGGAAGAAGCACAAGAATGATCAGGGTATGTTTTAGAAGAAGATGAGATAAATTTTTTAAAGAAGCTACAACTTGGCACTGGAAGGTTCAGAGGTAAGCTTCCCTTTAATTTTTTTGCTTGTGGAAGAGTTGGTCATTATGCTGCTAAGTGTCCCTATAAAGATAGTCATGAAAAGGGAAAGGAAATGGCTAAATTAAATAAGAAATGGTTTATCAATAGAAAAATATATTATACTCATGAAGAGAGTGATGGTTTATCTAATCGTGAAGAAGGAGAATCCGATCAAGATATTAGACTACTCATGGCTTTTGAAAAAGATACTAGTGAGGCTAAAGATACTTTTGTGGATACTTTAGAAGACAATGATTTTCTTGAAGAAATAAATCATCTCAAGATATGTTTGGAAGAAAATAAAATTTCCATAGATACTCTAACAAATCAGCTTATAGAAAAGGAGAAACACAATGAGAAATTAGAATGTGAAATAGTAATTCTAAGAAAGGAAATTGAGAAAGTGAAAACTTTAAATCTTAGATTTTCTAAAGGATCTGAAACCTTAGATGAAATTATCAAGGTTCAACACTCTCCTTTTGGAAATACAGGTCTTGGATTTATCAGAGAATCCTCTCAGTCTTTAGCACCAAGCTATCTAAATCTAGCAAAATCCAGTCTACAACACTCTGTCATTCAGCAGAAGAACAAAGAAACTTCACAGATAAAGCATGACCACTTCATTAAGAGGAATACAAATAATAGAAATTTCAATCAACAGGTGAATAATAGAAGGTTTCATGATCATAGAAATTTCTTCTTCGATGTAAAATGTTTCTCATGTCATAATTTCGGTCATAAAGCTGTTCAATGTGTTGCATACAAAACCATCATGACCAGAGAATCAAGAAAGCAAAGAAATGAGACTGGAATAAAGAAGAATACTTATAACAACTTTTCTCCTCTTCAAAATGATATTGAATGTGCTTATTGCAATAACTTTGGTCATGAATAATTTGAATGCAGGAGAAAAATTCAACCAAAAGAGCATATACCTTCAAGTTCCAAGGTATGGAGAAAGAAGGAGTTACATGTTGATAAATGTGGTATAGCCTTATTTGAAGAAGGAGAATAAAATCAATGGTACATTGATAGTGGATGCTCAAAACAGATGACATGTGATAGAAATAAACTCCTTTCATACAATGCTCTAGAGAAAGAAAAGAATGTTACCTTTGGAAATGATTCTCCTACTATCATTAAAGGAAAAGGTTCCATTTTTCTAAAAGAAAGAGTGAAAGCTAAAAATGTTATGTATGTGGATGGACTAAAGGATAACCTGTTGAGTATGAGTCAAATGTGTGATCAAGGAAATGAAGTTGTCTTCGGTTCAAAAGAATGTGTTGTACGTGAACTTAACATAGGAAAAACAATAATAAAAGGAACTAGAACACCAAGCAATCTATATGTATTGAAAGGTGGTCAAACACAATGATACTTGAGAAAATCTTCAGAAAATTGGTTATGGCATAGAAGGTTGGGAAATTTGAGCTTCTCTCAAATAAGAAAATCTAACAGACTCAAATCAGTTCGTGATCTTCCCAACATCACTCCACCTGAAAGTACCTTATGCAAATCATGCCAATTTGGTAAGAAAACCAGGGTGAAATTCAATGCTAAAGAAGGATCAACAAGTAAGCATATTAAACTTATACATACTGATCTATGTGGTCCTGTAAGGAAAAATTTGCCTCGTGGAGAACAATACTATATTTTATTTATTGATGACTTCTCTAGAATGTGTTGTATCGGTTTACTAAAACATAAAGATGAAGAATTTGAAAAATTTAAGATTTTCAAAGCTTTGGTTGAAAAGTAATTAGATCTAAAAATCAAATGTCTCAGATCTGACTAAGGAGGAGAATATATATCAGATGAATTATTTGACTTTTGTGAACATCATGGCATAAAAAGACAGTTTTCTGTAGCTGGAACCGCACAACAAAATTGTGTGGCAGAAAGGATGAATAGAACAGTTCAAAAAATGGCTCGGGCTATGCTTAATGAATCTAGAACTCCAGATACCTTTTGGGTAGAAGCAACACATACAACAGTAAATATTCTGAACAAGGCTCATGTTCGGGTTAACAGTGATAAAACCCCCTATGAACTCTGGTATGGAAATATTTCCACTGTAAATCATTTTAGAGTTTTCGGAAGAAAATGTTTTATCAAGAACAATGATGAAAAACTTGGCAAGTTTGAACCAAGAGTAGACGAAGGAATATTTCTTGGTTACTCTTCTAGAAGTAAAGCATATAAATGTTACAGCAAAAGAATTCGGAAGATTGTTGAATGTATTGATGTTGTAATTGATGAGTCTCTCTGAGCATCCAAAAAGGAAATAACAACAACAAATGAAGAATATTATGATGGATATCCCCCTGCATCAAATAGAAACAATATAGAAGGTGAACCCAATGAAGCATTAGAAGAATATCTATCTGAAAAGGCTCCATCCAGGTATGTACAAAAGAATCATCCAACATCTCAAATTTTGGGAGAAAAGGGATTAGGTGTCCAAACAAGAAGAACTCTTGTAGGATCTCCTATCTATCTAGCATTTCTATCTACTGTTGAACCACAAAATGTCAATCAAGCTAGTAAAGATGAATGTTGGATTCAAGCCATGAATGAAGAACTTGATCAGATTGAAAAGAATCATACTTTGGAATTGGTTCCAAGACCTCATGATAAAAATGTGATTGGAACAAATGGATATTCAAAAACAAGTTAAATGAAAATGGAGATGTTATAAGAAACAAGGCTAGAATTGTTTGTAAAGGGTATGCTCAACAAGAAGGTATATAGTTTGAAGAAAAAATTGCTTCAGTAGCTAGACTTGAAGCCATAAGAATGTTTCTTGATTTTTCAAGTTTTCAACAAATGAAAGTTTATCAAATGGATGTTAAGTCTACCTTTCTCAATGGTGATCTAGAAGAAGAAGTTTATATAGAAAAACTAGAATGATTCATTATGGGAAATGATGAAAAACTTGTTTGTAAACTTAAAAAGGCTTTAAATGGTCTCAAACAAGCTCCTCGGGCATGGTACTATCGTCTTGAAAAATATCTACGTCAACAAGGTTTTACAAAGGGATCTGCTGATAGTAACTTATATACAAAATAGATAATGATAGACTGTTGATTGTGGTTGCATATGTTGATGACATCATTTTTTGCAGTAATGAAGAGTCCATAAGTAAGAAATTTTATTTTGTTATGCAGAAAGAATTTGAAATGTCTTTACTTGGGGAACTAACATTTTTCCTTGGCTTACAAGTTCAACAAGCAACAGATGGCATATTCTTATCACAAGAAAAATATCTTAAGAAAATTCTGAAGAAATATGGTATGGAAGACTGCAAGCCTGTGAGTATGCCCATGGTAACTAGATGTAACCTCAGTTCTCATGATGATTCTCCCATGGTAAATCAACATGAATATAGATCCATGATTGGAAGTCTGCTTTATCTAACCAGGAAAAGACCAGACATCATGTACACAGTTGGAATTGTTGGAAAATTCCAAACTAATCCAAAAGAGTCTCATCTTCAAGCTGTAAAAAAAATTCAAATATCTACAAGGGACTCAAGACTTTGGTCTATGGTATCCAAAAAGTTTTGATCTCACTCTTCATGCTTACACATATGTGGATTGGGCTGGAAATGTTGATGATCGAAAAAGCACTAGTGGTGGTGCATTCTATATGGGCCCCCGATTAGTATCGTGGTTCAGCAAGAAACAAAGTTCTATTTCCTTATCTATAGCAGAAGCAGAATATGTGGCTGCTGCATCATGTTTCACACAACTACTTTGGATGATGCAGACTTTACAAGACATTCAAATCGAATGTTCACCCCCCATCTCCATTTTGTGTGATAATACAAGTTCCATTAGTACTCAAAGAATCCTGTTATGAATTCTAAGACCAAGCACATTCCTATCAAGTATCACTTCTTACGTGAACAGGTTCTTGAATAAAAGGTTAAATTGGAATACATTCCCTCCAAAGAACAAGTTGTTGATATATTCACTAAACCTCTTCCCAGGGATGCATTTGAATATCTCAGACAGAAGCTAGGAGTTGTCTCTACCTCTCTGATCGATTCTGCTTAATATTAGAAGATTAAATTTCATTACGTGGGTTCTATAAAGGAGAATCGTGTATATACACGAGTTTCGGCACATAAAACCATGTATGGGTTTTGCTGACAGAAATTCTCTGGGTCAACATTTCAAAATATTTATGGTGTTGTTGGGTAATCTCTGTTATTGTTCCAATATTCATCTTTCTATATCATTCTTTGATATTTTTCTCCTTAATGAATATGCTTTGATGATTTGGTTGTTGAAGGTGTTTAGGATGCACAAGCTAAGGCAGAGCACTTGTCTTGTGGAAAAGGATGCATTGTTGGCATTCTGATTGGTTGTCGTGTGATGATCTCATGTTTGAGATTCTTTGGTTTTGGTCATAAATAGTCATATCTGTAATTTGATGAAAAGGTCATGTTGAGATATATGATGTAAAATTTCTATATTAAGTCATGTAAGGACTTGTTCAATTTTTTCAACCCACTTCGTTGGGTAGTTGAGTCAAATATGTAATTCCACTTGGTTGGATCATTGATGTAAGTATGAGTACTTGATGATAGGAAAGGTCATAATTGGTTGAGTCATGTATTTCATTGAAAAATCCATCTAAAGATCAAGCATGAACTCAGGGGGAGCATGGTAAATTGAGTACATATCGGATCTTTAGAGCTCATCTTTCTACAAGGGAAGAGAAACCTTGTTTTGGTTTTGATCTGCCCTTTGCCCTTGATGTCAAAGGGGGAGAGTATTTTGGTGTTTGAATAATGGTTATGATTAATGTATTTATCTATTGTGATGATAAAACACCATCATGGTTTCCATAAAGTCCAAAGGGGGAGATTGTTGGAAATATGTTGCAATATGTTGTCTTTGATGGCAACCTACTTGATGAAGTTGTTCTTGATTGAAACCTACTTGATGATTTGCCTTTTGATAAGCAACCTATGTGTTAAAAAATGTAAAAATGATGTTTCTACAGGTCAGTTCAAATGTGACAAAGAAAGGAAGTCCAGTAAGTGCAAGAGAAATGAAACAGGAAATATTTCTCAATTTATACGTAGGTTTGATGAAGGCAACCCACGTATGGAGGCAATGCATACGCTAATTTTATGAAGGCAACCCATGTATACATTCAGAATTAGTATATATGTAATTTTTATGAAGAGAATTTGCGTATACACGTAGATGTGAACGATCTAGGTCACGTATGCATTTTTGCACTCTAAAATTATGATACCAAGGGGCATTACCATGGTATTAGCCCACAGTATTGAGCGTTGTATTGTCTATTTTATTTCATCCAAGAATATCATAAACAATTGTGTGGTTTTGACTCATGGTATTGGTAAAGTCTAAATCTATATAAGGAGAAGAAGATCATAGTGCAAAGGTGTGCATATGTAAGGGCTGTCACTAGTACTTCTCTCTGAAGTATATCTGCATGGGATGAACTCTGTTTAAATGATAAATCTGAATCTATGATGCACCCTTGTATAAAAATGACGAATCAAGATTTCTAGATCTGAAATTCCTATGTTCTTGGATGATTTATTGGAGAGATGACTAGATCAGTGATCTAGTGCATGCTTGTTGAAATAAAGTGAAGAAATATGGGTAAGTCCTATAGATCTGATACATTTTGCAAAATTCATATTTACAGATCTATACACTAGTTTGTCATGGTGAAAGCGTGTATATACACGGCTTTGTCTTAGAAAATGCACATATGGAAGCTAAGGTTTTCTGAAGCTTTTTGCAGAGGTTTGTTGGATATTACTGATATATTTGTCTGTTGTCTGTCAATGAAGTATTCATGTAGATTTGGGTTGCTTAATTTTTGCATATGCTGCTAAGTTGATTATGAACAAATATGATCAATGAGCAAGAAAATACGTATTATGATGACTGACTGATCAAGGGTCCTGCATTTCTAAAAATAAATATGACTAAATGACTTAGATTTGAATTTGAGATAGATCATATTCTGAAAAACAGTATTCATAGATCTATACACATGTTGGTGTAAATGAAAGCACGTATACACGCAGGTTCAACGAAGCGAAGTAGCGTATTCTTTTTAACTTGATGAATGTTCAGGGTTGAGTTTGATTCTGCATACTTATTCTGAAGTCTGGGCTATTTCTGTGTTCAGGTTACAGTGTTCTCATAGTTCTGATTGAAGTTTGAGTTAAGTTTATTATTGATGATCTTTATGAAGAGTTGAGTTGAAGCTGTGGGATCCAATATGAAAATTGATGAAACGTGGTCTGCAGTGGTTCTGAGGGTTGAAGCCTTCAATATGGAAGTAGAAGCTTCCCGCGAAGCTGGTGTTCTAATTGAAGTTTGGGTTAAGTTTATTATTAATGATCTTTATGATGAGTTGAGTTGAATTTGTGGGATCCAGTATGAAAATTGATGAAACATGGTCTGCAGTGGTTCTGAGGGTTGAATTCTTCAGTATGGAAGTAGAAGCTTCTTGCTAGTAGAAGTTGGTGTTCTGATCAGGGGGTTGAAGCTCCCTTCCAATAGTGGCTGGTAAATGAGATTAGGGGGTTATAGCTCCCTTCCAGTAGCAGCTGGAAAACGAGAGAAGGTTGCAGCCTTCTGCAGGTAGTTGCCTTTATACTGATATAAGTCTGCATCAGTACAAAATTGTAAGTAGTTTTCCATATAATAAATATTGAATACAAAGACGACAACAATGATGGTTTTCTCCCGAATTGGGTTTCCACCTAAAATCTTGGTATTCATGTGTTATGCTCTTGCGATCTATTATCTTGCTGTTACTACTCATACTTACTACTTAACTAACACATGTATAGCTGATAAGCTAAGTTAAATACTGTTTCTGAAATTTTCCTAACAATTCAATCATATCAGTATACACAAGTTTATTTTAGCATATGCACATGTATACGCAAGTTGGGTTCATTAAAGTCGTGTATGGTATTTTTCAAAGAAAATTTTAAAGTTATCAGAACATTCTAGATACTGATTCACCCCTCCCCCCTGCCTCTGAGTATTTTTACCAACATAGTGAATTTTTTATTCTTAAATTTTGCAGGAAACCCACCCAAAACTAAAATACTTGAAAATAACTCATATACAAGTAAACTACATATCTACCATCAATTTACTAATGGTTACTACCCACCAAAATTTACGCAAATTTATTATGCTTGAGAAAGAGATTTACTTATCCACCTCACATTTTAATTTATTAGTTACTGTGAAGGAAAGACTAGAGGATGATTTGTCAATCAACCATTATAATGGTTTATGCTATTTTTTGGAGAGCATAATTCCTATTTGAGTTGGAGGGACTAAGATTCCCTGCAAAACAAAATTACAATATAAAAAAATTGAATTTTATTATTTTTATTATTTTTAACTTTTTATTATCACCTGAGCCAAGATTTAAATGTTTACACTATAACCTCTCCACCATAATCGGCTCTATATTACTTTTAGCCTTTTATTATTTTTTAATTTAGTCAATATATAAATGTTAAATGTTTATGCTAAATATTAAACATGCACGCCTACACATTTATCCCTATACTAGGTTGTAGAGTGCTTCTAGGAACAATAAGTTAAACATATATACATTTAGAAAAAAACACATTACACGATTCTTAACCATGAAGATTTAACTCTACTCTATGATGGAGATTCTTGATTTGTAAATAGGATTGTTACAATACTATGGGCCAATACCATAACTTATCAATACCACATGCTCAAAAACCATAAATTATTTCGTATGATGCTTGGTCATATGAAAAAAAATTTAACTAATGAATTTAATTAAAAGGTAAAAAAAACATAACTACTCTAGAATCTCTACCTTTAATTTGGATATATTACTAAGAATATTCTAAAATATTCTAGAGAGATTAAATCCCAACCATCCACTTAAAACTTATTGATAATTAAATTAAAATTTGGAAGCCCTATTTCAAAATAGACATGTCTCTCTGCATAATTAAAACTTTGGAAGCCATATTCCACAATAAATGCCTATCCACATAATTATTTAATATCGAAAGTAAAAACAAAAACATATTATAAATGATTATACAAGAGTTGAAAATACAAATTGTATTAGATATCAATATTTTATTTTAATTAACCCATTTTGGAAGCCCTATTTCACAATAAATGCCTATCCACATAATTATTTAATATCTAAGGTAAAAACAAAATTATATTGTAAACTATTATATCAGAGTTGAAAAATACAAATTCTATTAGATATCAATATTTGATTTTAATTAATCTTTTGGGCAGCTCAATTGACAAGCACTGTGAAAATGAAGTGTTATGTGCAAAGAGATTCAAGGTGTGGAGATATACTTATACCAGCCTAGATCCATCTAACTTTGGATTTATCATGTGCCGAGAGGGATCAAATCTCTCGAGGTGCAAACCTATTTTTTGAGTGCAAACCTTCAGGAAAGGTTTGCACCTCGAGAGATTTGATCCCTCTCTGCGCATGGTAGATCCAGAGTTGTATATTTTTGAGATGTAAGATGGATCTAGGCTAGTTTCAGTCGTGTGATGCCAAGGAAAATCTATCAAAGGTATGATTAATTTTATCAGTAATATGTAAATATATCAAATATTAATATAATCATTTTAAATATGCTAAATATTTCTGAGATTAACTTGGTCATTTTAATTTTAAATTTTCTTAGTTACCTCAGTTCGTTGAGATGATAATTATTTTTAATAACTATAATGATAAAAATGATGAAATATTTTTTTTAAATGCAAAGTGACAATAATAGTGTTGAAAGATAGAAAATGTGAACAATAAGAACGTACTCATGTTACAATCAATCTCAAACTATTTTCTTCTACTATTCTTATTTCCTCCCTTGTTAGTTTTGTTATCTTTTCATATCGATTATATGAAAAAAAAAAAAAAAAATCGTAAACCATTTAAATCTTTAGCTCGATCTGTTGTAGTAAACATGATACCTTGTCTCTCTTGCTCTCCAATATTAATAGCTTAAATTACTATAACACAAAAATCAATCTACATTGTTAAAAACTTTTTGTGCTTACACTAAAATAAATGCATATTGTTAATCCAATCACTTTAATATTAATGTACCGTCATATATCAAATTACATAAAATCATAAATCAACATATACATTGAAATCAATGCATTTAATGCAGGAAGTCAAATAATATTAGAAAATAACTTCTACATTGAAATCAATGCACCTAATGCAATCAATCAAATAAGATTAGAAACCAACATCTACACTGAAATCAATGCATTTACTCAAAGCAATCAAATAGGATTAGAAATCGCCATCTACACTGAAATCAATGCATTTAGCGCAAACAATAAAATAGTATTAGGAATAATCTATATTGAAATCAATGCATCTAGTGCAAGCAATCAAATATAATTATAAATCGACGTCTAAATTGAAATCAACACATCCAGTGCAAGCAATCAAATAGTATTAGGAATCATCACCTACACTGAAATCAATGCATCTAGTGCAATTAATCATATATCATTAGAAATAAATATCTACAATAAAATCGATGCATCTAGTGAAAATAATCAAATAGGATTATAAATCACCATCTCCACTTAAATAAATCCATCTAGTGCAAGAAATATTCTTCCCTCTTTCCACCCTCCATCCATATCTATATCCCCATCCATCTCTTTTTTTTTGTCTCTATCTCACCCCCCTAAACACACATGCTCTCACACTCCATATATATCATTCTCTTGTCGATCACCCTCTCTCCCCGTCTCTCTCTTCTTCCCTCTCTTCCCCTTCTCTCCCTCTCCCCCGCTAATATCTCTCTTTCCTCATTTTGTCCTCTCTCTCTCTCTCTCAATCTTCCTTATCACTCACTCTCTCTCTCTCTAGGAACCAACATCTACACTAAAATCAATGCATTTACTCAAAGAAATCAAATAGGATTAGAAATCGCCATCTACACTGAAATCAATGAATTTAGTGCAAACAATCAAATAGGATTATAAATCATCTACATTGAAATTAAGTCATCCAGTGCAAGTAATCAAATATAATTATAAATTGACATCTACATTGAAATCAACACATTCAGTGCAAGCAATCAAATTGTATTAGAAATCACCACCTACACTGAAATCAATGCATCTAGTGCAAGTAATCAAATATCATTAGAAATAAATATCTACACTAAAATCGATGCATCTAGTGAAAATAATCAAATAGGATTAGAAATCACCATCTCCACTTATATCAATCCATCTAGTGTGATATATATTCATCCCTCTCTCCACCCTCCATCCATATCTATATCTCCCTCCATCTATTCTTTTTTGTCTCTCTATCTCACCCCCCCAAACACACGCGCTTTCGTACACCATATATATGAATCTCTTTTTCAATCACCCCCTCTCCCCATCTCTCTCTTCTTCCCTCTCTTCACCTTCCATCTATATCTCTATCTTCCCCTTTTCTCCCTCTCCCCCATTAATATCTCTCTTTCCTCCTTTTGTCCTCTCTCCCTCTCTCTCCATATTCCTTATCACTCTCTCTCTCTCTCTCTAGAAACCAACATCTACACTAAAATCAATGCATTTACTCAAATAAATCAAATAGGATTAGAAATCGCCATCTACACTGAAATCAATGCATTTAGTGCAAACAATCAAATAGGATTAGAAATCATCTGCATTGAAACCAATTCGTCTAGTGCAAGTAATCAAATATAATTATAAATCGACATCTAAATTGAAATAAAAAAATTCAGTGCAAGCAATCAAATTGTATTAGAAATCACCACATACACTAAAATCAATGCAAGTAATCAAATATCATTAGAAATAAATATCTACACTAAAATCGATGCATATAGTGCAAACAATCAAATAGGATTATAAATCACAATCTCCACTTATATCAATCCATCTAGTGCGAGAAATATTCTCCCCTCTCTCCACCCTCCATCCATACTATATCCCCCTCCATCTCTTATTTTTTGTCTCTCTATCTCACCCTCCTAAACACACACATATATCAATCTCTTTGTCAATCCCCTCCTCTCCCCATCTCTCTCTTCTTCCCTCTTTTCACCTTCCATCTATATCTCTATCTTCCCCCTCTCTCCCTCTCTCTCCATCTTCCTTCTCTCTCTCTCTCTCTCTCTCTCTCTCTCTCTCTCTCTCTCCACCTTTCTCTCTCTATTTCTTTCTTCTTACCTCTCTCCTCCTCCCCCTCCAAGTCCATCTCTCTTTCCCTCTCTCTCTCCACTCTCTCACATCCTCTCTCTTCCTTCCTCTCTTTCCCTTTCTCTCCCATCTCTCTCTCCCTCTCTCTCTCTCTTCACCCACCAACTATGTTACTATATCCCTCCCTCTCTCCCTATATCTCCTTCTCCCCCCTTATCTCCATCTCTCCTTATTTGTCTCTTTATCTCAGCCCTAAACATACACGCTCTCTCTTTGTCTCTCCCTTGTCACTCCTTCTCTCTCTCCACTTCTCACTCTCTATATTTCTTATTTCCTACATCTCTCCCCCTCCAACTCCATATCTCTTATCGATCCCTCTCTCCTCCTCTCTCTCAAGTCCTCTCTCTCGTCCTTCCTCTCTCTCTCTCCCCTAAATCCCTTTCTCTTCCCTAATCTCTCTCTCTCTCTCTCCAATACTCTCTCTTCCCCCATCACTCTCCTCTCTCTCATCCTTCCTCTCTCTCCCACCTCTCTCTCTCTCTCTTCCCTCCAATCCTCTCTCTTCCCCCATATCTCTCTCTCTCTCTCTCTCTCTAATCCTCTCTCTTCCCCCATCCCTTTCTTTCTCTCTCTCTTTCCACCCCTCTCTCTCTCCAACTACATTACTATATCCCTCCCTCTTTCCTTCTCACTTCTTCTCTCCCCCTTCTTTCCATACATCTTAATTTGTCTCTTTATCTCACCCCTAAACATACACACTCTCTCTCCATCTCTCCCTTATAAATCTCTCTCTCTCTTTCTTCTTAGTTATGTAAACTAATGAGCATAAATATTTGTAAATATAAAGCAGATTATGGAGTAAATATGAAAAGAGGTTTTATTTACTTAACATACCTCTAGTTTATTTATATTTTTATTTATTTACCATACCCATTTTCTTTACTATGGTATTTGGCCCATAGGCTTGTTATATAATTACATTTTTATTTATAATCCTATTTGATATATTGTTATTTATTTACCTTACCTCTTTATGCCTTTTTTATATTTATTTATTTACCATACCTCTTTATATATATTTTATATTTATTTATTTATTTATCATACTTTTTTATACCTCTTTTATATTTATTTATTTACCCATGGTATTTGGCCCATGGTATCAATATTAATTTGTCCCATGGTATTCGTCTCATAGGCTTCATCTAAATAAAACCTCTTTTTAAAGTTTTTTTAAATATAAAAAGCTTTATGGAATAAATATAAAAAGAATTTTTATTTATTTACCATACATCTAGTTTATATATTTTTTTGTTTATTCACCATAGCTCTGGAGTAAGTATAAATTCATTTTACAAATATTTAATTAAAAGAAATATTAAAAGATTTTTGATTTTGATTGTTTGTGTTGAATTAACTCTTTTCCTTTGATTTAGGAAATGGTATTGACTTTAGTAAAGAGTAAATATGTTTAAAATTTTACTTAATTTGGAAATTCAATGTGGTAATTTTTTTTGTTAAAGGTAAATTTATGATCCATTCAAATTCACGTATATAATTTAATATCCATTCAAATTATATAAATAATATATAATTGTATTAGAAATTGATATATGTTCTAGTACAATGCGATTTTTATTTTTTATTTTTTTTAATTTAAAACTTAAGCCGACATTTTGTATGAGGACGTGACATACCTGACATCGGGGTCATATTGGACTGTAGATGCGCCTCTCGGCGCAATGAGAAATAATCTACCTTGGCCGATTGTATTATGGAATGGAGAATGCCTAATTTCTTATATAATACTTTATCAAGGATTAATTCATACTCATTGGTGACTCATCAATAGTGAGACGGGACGTGAGAAATAAGTTATGGAATGGACATCTCGAGAATCCAAAATGAAACAAGACGGATTCTTTTTAGTTGAATATTATCATAAGACCATTAAACCGATAAGTTGATAGTTTAGCTATTTTCACTGTTTGTTTGGAGGTTGGCAAATTTGGATGAAAGGAGATTATTTGATCACTAATCACATAATTATTTAATTAAATATTAATTTAATTGGTGAAACGTCATGTGGTGAAGTAATACCAATGGGCATATGCAGATGCATGTGATAGGATATTCATATCCATAAGGGATATGGATTAAAGATCATATACGAGGAGCATGCAATATATTATCATTTTTTGAAATGGAGAATTAAGGTGGAATACCTTATCGTGGTTCAAATTTGGAAATTCCAATTAATAAAATAATTAATGCAGTGGGATAAATTTATGAAATTGAATTTGGTAACTCACTCCAATTATGTTGTTATTCAAGGATTGATTTGCATTTCATTGTAATTCGCAGATTATAGTTTTATTTTGTAATTTTGAATTTGTAGAAGTCTATTTTATGAATTTTAGTGACAATGCGATCTCAATGATCAAATTTTGGTCTTTGGACATGGAGTAACATAAACATCTAGATTGAGATGTTATATATAAGATATTGGGATTACAACTTTTTTTTGAGGTGCCATGAATGTATGATTATGAGAATCCACTTTGTAATTGCTAATTGCACTAGTCATTTCCATGACTAGAAGCTACCTTCGAATCAAAGGTAATTAGAGGCTTCAGGAATTGCTCTTCATTACAAGGGTCACACTGGAAAAATTGATAAAAAATGTAGTATATTATGACATATTGTGATAGACTTAGCATGAAGCTCATAGTTTAGGATATCATAGTACATACCATTAATTCGATTTATACCTAAGGAATCTTAGGAAAATGAGTTAGTTCAATAGGACCCAGGAGATCTAGATATGGAACCAATGAAACAGGAGGAAATTCCTTGATAGGATGAGTATAATGAGACACATAATGACCATACATTTATCTAATTCTAGATTTTTCTATTTTTAGAAAAATAATATAGATTCTAGGGTATTGCAACATGAAGTATACCAATACTATCAATAAAATTATCCTAAACACTAGATAAAATATCAATACATATTATGAATATCTTGAAATTTTGTAATGTTTTTTCTATTATGGAATGAGGAGAAATAAAAAATTTGTATTTTTATGTTATAAAGTAGGTTTGTAACACCTTGTTAACACAAAAATAATAATTTTAGTTATTAGGAAAAAACAAAACATTTTTTTTCAATCATTCGGGTGGTATGTATGGAAGGGGTGGATGTGGACTTATTTATGATTCTAGTGGACAAAAGGAAATAGAATGTGCCTAAGATATAAAAATGATACCAATAATATGGATGAGTCTTTAGTGTTCTACTAAGGAAAATTATTTTAAAGGAAAAGCACCAACACGCATAACTGTGGTCAAAGACTCCTTTACTAGAATTTAGTATCTATACTATCAATCCCCTCTACAAATCTTCAATTTCTACTGGCTCTTCTAGAAGATCATTGGTTTGTTACTTCATTTTGCTTCAAGACCTTGTTTCCAAGTTTTGAAAAATTTAAACATTAAGGTTGATTTATAAGAAATCCACAATAAAATTATCATTTTGCATTTATGCATGAAGTTATTATTGGTAATATAATTATTTATATTAAATCCTCAATGATATGAGTAGTTACTCCTTTTTCCACACTCGTTCAATACCTCCCTTTGTGAAGATGTGTGAGGTAATGAAGGATATGTTGGATGAACTACATTTCGTGTTGATTTAATAAAGATATGGTTCTATAATGACTCATGGTTCTATAATGACTCATGGTTCTTTCTTCTATCTTTATGTTGGGTTCTTGGAGAAGTAGGCTCATTGCGAGAGTCATTCTCAATGTTGCATATTACCTTGAATTTGACAAACAATGCCCACTTTCCTTAGCGTTTTAGATTATCTTTTGGATTTTGGGATACAATTTTTATATTTGGAATTCATTGTTGGTTCTTTAGGGTGCTTTCTTATGTATTCTAGAATGTTGGTCTATTCCTATTGCTTTGGGTTTTGTATTTTATATTTAGGATGCTTATGCTATGTTTGATGTTTGGTTTTAGTAACAAGTATTAGATATACAATGGGCCATTTCCATTGAAAAACTATATGAACTCTCTTATGTGAACTGAAGGAAATTCACAGATGTTCGTAGGGGTGTAAAAATGATGTATTGTAAAATCATAGTAGTGTCACAAATTTTGGACACTCTAGGTGATAGGAGTAATAAGAAAGAAAATATAGCGATGACAATAAAATAAAAGATGATTCTACTATAGAATCTACTTCACAACTACTAGCCTTAAAATATTTCAGACACTCTAGGTGATAGGAGTAATAAGAAAGAAAATATAGCGATGACAATAAAATAAAAGATGATTCTACTATAGAATCTGCTTCACAACTACTAGCCTTAAAATATTTTGAGCATGAATTCAACACCTTTACGATTATTTATTATTTATTATGGAAAATATTTTGAACTAAAATCTCAGCTTAGTTATTTGAAATCTATGATCTCTCAAATTATGGTCCATCTTTATTTGCCACATAAAATTATATTAACTCCTTTTCCTTCATCGACATAAATCATGGTAGATTCATCTTCACAAATTCATTTATGAAGTGTGAATGTCATTTGAAGTAGACACCATTTGAGATATTACAAAGAAAGTGTTATGCCACTATGTTAAATGAAAAAAGAAAAAAAACAATAAAAAAAAGAAATACATATATTTATTAATTAAATTATCTACTAAAAACTTTATATAAAAATATAATCACACAAGTTTATTTCCCTATATAAAAATAAAATCACAAATTTTTATTTTTTTATTATCTATATTATAAATTAATTTCTTATTATCTTTTATTATTTTTTTTATGAAATGATACATTTATTAAAATCATATAGATGATACGATAATAAGATCTAACATAATATTTAAACTTAATTCTACTTTTGAATCATGCCCTATGAACAATATATATATACCTTTTATATTATATGTAAGTCTTTCCCATACAAAAATCTGCCCATCCTTAATAAATAACATTTTATTTCAGTTATCACCATTACAATATTTTAATAGTTCATTCTACAATTGAGAAAATTGATGAAAATATATAATAATATAAGTTTAATATAAAAATGCTCACCAAAACATATTTATAATGAGCATAGCATTTTGACCTATAATAATATAAGAAAACAACTCTAAATGAATAAAATATTGAAAAGGGTCTCATTGACATTTAGGTTGCTTTCATCACTATATATATTTCTTTAACTGCTATGCCATTTATTTACCTATTAGTTTCGTTCTGCGCTTCTTAATGATTTTTCCATTCAATAGGATGGAATATCGTTTCAAACAAATGAATTCAGATTAAATACCTTTTTTTTTAATTGATTGTGAAAAGCAATATGAACCATATGGTTCACTAGTATATCCGGTCAATGCATTCAATTCTTCATGAGTTTTAAATGTTTCTTTATTAAATATACTAATTTGATTTTATGAATATAATTACCACAACCCTCCAATTCTTCATTTCAAACGCTTTTTTAATGAATCCATTTGTCATGCTTATGTGAATTAATTTTTATCATTATATGTCATTGTTATTAATATACTTACGAAAGTTTCACACATTTTTAAAAGCCCTATGTCACGCTTTGTGAGTTTCGCACATTTTTTTAAAAACCCTATGCATGCTTACGTTTATCAATCATCAAATTTGGCTCCCTTCACAATTTTAATTTTTGTGCTTGTGTTTAAGCTCATCAAAGCTTACGTATAATAAGTTACATATCATACCAATCATATAATAATAGAAACACGATGACATTTTCTAATTAAAAAAAGGGACGCTGCGAAGCAGCAAGTCCCTGCTAATGAGATGTGTTTGACAAAGACTAAATTGTCAATTTAGTTAGATTTTTAGATCAAGACTCCAACACATTGTTGATCTGGATGTATAGAAATTTGCTCAATCGGTATCTCGGTTGTGGAATCTCAGCAAGAGAAAGCTGTTTTGTTAGCCGGCTAACCCATGTGTTCTCGGTTAGGTGATGACCATGAGGCTCAGATAGATATGCATTATTGACATAATCAGGGACATAGCCCTCAGGGCTAGCTACTATTATCTTTGTCATAGCCCTCACGGCTAGTAATGGGAATCAGGGACATAGCCCTCAGGGCTAGCTACCTTTATCTTTGTCATAGCCCTCAAGGATAGTAAAGGCAAAAGAAGGCACCACATTTGGATTGAAAATTATTAAGAAACACAAATTACACTGAGGTGGCGTTCATGACAAAAGGTTCTTTCATTCACAGTTAAAAATACATATATGCTATATCAATAGCTGTTAATGTTGTGTATCTTTGAGGAATTACCTCATATTTACATGAATTTAACAGTAAGTGTCAAAATGACTTGATTCAGAAGTTAGCCATGTTACTCAGCGAGTTCCAACATCCACAAAGATGGGGCATATGCATGTCCCCTTATCAGTGATCTATGTTTATATAGTACTTAGAAAGAAAATATTCATATCAAATCCAAATTAGTTAACCTATATCTAAGCCACAAATTTTATGCAATTACAACAAAAACTAACATAAGGAGCATTCGCTCCCTAAGAACCTTTGGAATATATTATTTCCAACACATAGATATTCACAGTACAAAAATATTCATAAAAGTAGCATGTAAATTATTAGACAAGACACTTATTACATATAAATGATTAGACAAGAAGTAACCTGATCAAGCACATAAATGTTCACAATACAAAAATATTCATAGAAAGTAGCACTAAACATTTAAATTATTATACAAGACACTTATTACATATAAATGATTAGTCAAGAAGGTAACCTGATCAAGAGGACTATTTGATGAAAAAGGAACAACTATCTATGAAACAAGACCACAACTAGCTAGAATATCTCAAAGGATGCTAAAGATCCCCGTTTCAAGTAATTCATTTGTAGATAGAGTAGAGCTGCTTGCACAAGTTGACAGAAGCCTAATTAAAACCTACACCAAGCCAAAGAATAACTTGAATAGACACATTAGTAAAAGGTCCCTAATTTAAAGGTAAAAATTAATGATCTCACTACTTAAAAGTACTTTATAAAATGTTAGACTACCAAGCTTTTGCAATTCGAGCCAAGCAAAATGATGCATTCTTTACCACCTAAAACGTAATTACAAAATTTTCACCAAGGAGAATTCATAAGTAAGATCCACAAGTGGTATGATACATATTTCTCTATTGGTATCAGTTTAGCCTCCTCATGGGGAATTATTCTTTGTGAATATGAGGAACTTCAAATTGTAAATCAATGTAAGAAGCCATATTGATAAGTGCTGCAATGATTCTCTATGGCTGGGGATTTGCAATTAAAATATATGATTGGCACAAATCTGTCCTGAATATATATAATAACTGAAGAGAAAGGCCATATTTTTCTCATTTTCCTCCAGTGATATCCATACGGGGCGAAGGCCACATATTTAAAGTTGAAAAACATTAATCTCCCAGTGGTTGTTGGAGGTCGGCTGCAAAAAATCAAGTCATGAGTTTTGAGAAACTCTTTGGCCATCTCAGAAGAAGAGACAACGACAGTAGGGACAGAGCCTATTTGTGACAGAGAAAGAAAATGGGACCATATTTTTGAGCAATGCCTTTAAGAGCACATGAGAAGGCGGTATTAGTTTGAAGAGATTTCCGACGATTGTCCATGGAAAGGGTCCTGGAGACAATCTGGTCCTAGTCCTTCTCTTACAAAATAAGGGTATGAAAATTAAACAGAAAAATAAACCAACAATAGCTGTTGTATTAGTAGCATCACAAACTTTCACAGACAGTGAGAGGGACAAAGACAGATGCAAAATATGAAATTCCATATCGAACACATAGTGACACTGGTTGCAAGGAAGGAAGAAGCGTATGCTATTTAAAGCCACCACGAGGTCTATCAAAGCTCAGTTTATATGGATAATATGCCAGAAGGTTAACGGTAAGTGAATCATGATAATTAAATGACTAATTTTATGATGTTTTTAATAAAATTTTCAGAAATAAACCAATCATAAACAAAAACATAGATAACATGGAGGGGTAAAAGACGCCATATATACAAAACCATCAAGGCAAGCATTACATACATGTACAGTTTGGACCCTCAGGAGTTTGAAGGAACACAATAAATTTGTTATTAGCATTGTGAGTTAAGGGCCCCATCTAATATTTATCCCTACTCCAGGCAAGCAAAGTGGAAACTCTGGTAGTATCATCCCAGTTTAGTAACTCGATTTGTTGTTGAACTCATTTTCAGCACAGACTTCACAACACAAGTTCTATTACAGTAATTCACTATAAACCAAGCTGAACTCATTTTCAGCACAGACTTCACAACACACAAGTTTTATTACAGTAATTCACTATAAACCAATTATATAGAATATAATGCATAGACTAGATATATCATAATACAATATTACTCTATCTCAGAATAGAGTTTTACTCTACCATTGTTTTTTAATCCACACTTGGATATTCACCAGTAAGACATCATTGTAACTAATTTGAAGAGTTTATATTCACCCCAGACCCAATTATATGTCTAATTTCTACTGCAACCGAATTGTATAGTTTAGTGTTTGTGGTCATTTGTAATATACTCAGTATTGTTTACTATTGTACCGATATAATAAAAATTACAATTTTATATTATAGGTAGATTTTCATTAATAAATACTTGCTATGCAAGTAAGAACATACCTGTAGCTTAAGGACTAAGAGAAACTGAAGTACCACCAGCGCAACATATGATCCTGTTCTAGGAAATATTAAGCACTGCTGAAAGACAACATAGCTATTGAATATATTATAACTTCTGAATAAGTAAAGGAAGCGACATTCTAAATCACCTTCCTCATGGTCTAAGGTACTGTGTGGAAAGAAATCCATCCATCTAGCACGTTCTTCATGTTCGAAGGTATGTTGTTGTAGGATATGGCTATGTATCTAGATATTGATATTCACCTGTAGGAAAACATATGTTGTTGTTTGCATTGGTTCTTTTTTGCAAATCATTTTTCTGTAAAGCATCAATAGAATTTAACCTTTGCTGGAAAGATTTTTTCTATGAAGCTTTCTCTGTAAAGCATAGTTGGAATTTGAATCTTTCTCACAGGGAAAGCAACTTTTGCTGGAAATATTTTTTATGTGAAGATTTTTCTGTAAAGCATAACTAGAATTTGAATCTTTCTCGCAAGAGAAGCAAGAAGTGAGATGGATCAGATGGCTCACCATGAGAAGCGAAGATGGCTCACTATGAGAAGCAAAGATGGCTCATATGGCTCACCATGAGAAGAAAATATGGCTCACTATGAGAAGCGAGGTGAAGAAAATCAATTAAGGTGGAGAGACATTGGAATATTTCCAGACAAAGTGTGCATTTAAACATGTTTCATTTATTTTGTAAACCCTCTGTGCTCTTGCAAACATATATAAAAAGTATACATATACTCTTAAAAGTAAACATAAAATGTTCATGAATTAATGTCAGCATTACTTGGTTGAAACTTAAACTCTCGATATCATGTGGCATTTAACCTAAGTTTCATAACATTTTTCCTTGATATGAGGCTAATAAGACCTCTAAGTTTCCTATTAGCTGAAATAATGGAAGGAGGAAGCTCATACGTTGACCAAACGGTGCACATGATCTAAATTTAAAAACATTGGGTTAAATTGAGTTTATAAACTTTGGTTAGTGTGAATAGATTAATGAAAAGATTGATTTCGATTACAATAGTCCCTGCAGCCCGAAGGGGCAGCGACTAAAAAGAAGGATCAACAATGAGTATAGAAACCTATTGTCATAATTTATGTCTAACCTAGTGACAAATGACTATATATATATATATATATATATATATATATATATATATCATATAATGTATAAATTCTTTGATGGAAAATTATAATATGAATGATATGTTAAGAATTAATTATATTAAATAGGATACGTTACATTATAATTCATGGGTTACTAAAATTTCAAGCTAATAAATTTCTTGGTAAAATGACTCTCAACTAGTTAAATTTATTTATTCTAATTACTTTAAGAATCTCTCTTTAAATTTGATTCACGGAAGTTAACATAGTCCCAATAAATTTGTTGATGTCTATATACAAAAGGTATCATCCACCAGAATACATAGGTAACCAACCACTATATCTACTAGTTTTCTAGGATACTTTTTCTCATACAAGGCTTATCAACAATCTCACATCTTGGGATCTCACAATCCCTCTCCCCCGCTAGCCACCATATGAGGTACACCTTCTTCCTGTGTGCCTATTCAAGAAGTCTATTCCACAACTTGATTATAGATAATTCCACGTATCACACTACAACATATATGCATGAATAATAGGTCATATTACAAACTAACCTCAAGCTAGCATATGAGTACACGTGCTACCCTTGTTCCTATTCAATCTATTTATTCAAAAACTTAATCATTCATTTTCTATATGCATGAGAGGGATGACATCATGTGTGATCCATAAACTGCCATAAATATTCCACTAGACAGTTTGTCACAACATATCTGTTAAATATATAATTTGAAATTTGAAATATGCATTATTAGGGTTTATTTCTATTTAGATTTATGGATTTGTAGATTATTGTTTATTTCATATGCATGAAAAATTAAAATTTATGGAGAAAATAGAGAACATTGAGATAAAAACTCACGAAACCACATTTAACACAAGATATATCTTGGGAATCCCATTCAAGAGAAAACCTAGCTAGAAGGTGACATTTCTCTGTTCTCTTTCTTTGAATAGGAAAATCTTGTGAGTACAAAGAAGTAAGTATTGTGGCCTGTGGGATACTACAATGCACAAATCCTCTCTATTTCCTCTCTCCCTATCCATCTTGGATACTCTACTCATTTATGGAGAAAATCCACTCAAAGTAATGGAACCCATTTTTCTCCTACTGGCCCTGTTATAACACAACCCAATAACCTACTTGTGGTTATGTTTCACTCCCTCAACTCTTAACTAGAGTTACAATATGGAATATTCTAGAGTCTTCTTCATCATAATCAAATGACTTATGGTGATGAAAATAAGAAGTTCAACTTTCGAGTGACATAACTTTGGCATGCAAAATCTTATTGAGTAGATTATTGTGTCATTAGAAAGGTTTCTATGTGTAAAATATGAAAAAAGGTGCACCACTTAAGTAAAAAAAAATTACCCCCAAAATAACATCATTTTATTCCTCAATATTCTCCAAGAAGGTTTCAGACTCCCAATTTTTCATATTGGGTGTCGCTGGTAAATATGGTCCTCTGAGCTTATTTGTCCACTTTTTCCACTGTAAAAGCATTGGGATGGATTAAAAATAATACAATTATTCAATATGGATCATTTTTCTACCACACTACAAAATGTTTTCTTGAATAACATGCCTTATGAAAACCTTAGGGAATGCTTCTTTCCTATGGATAGTGTTTATAATTTGGATAAAAAACTCTATGGTGTTCATGAAATATTGCAACTCTCTATAAAATGATGGCTCCTTCACTAGGACTTGACACCATGAAATATATCTTTGTTTTCTCATCCATGTAGCTATTTGACCTCTGTAAATCTGTGTCTAATCCATAATTCACACATACTTCTTAACCTTTAGTCAACAATCATCTATTGCACCCATATCGCCTTGAACTACCATTCCAACATCATTTTCACTCGCTATATCCATGTGACCTCTCATTGGACCAACAATCAAAATTAATCTTACACAGGTCCATCCTAACAACCACTAAACCACTTTTCTCAAATTTCTATTTATTATCAAGAACCATTGCATTTGCTCCAAATATTAGGCTCCAAATCTTGGGATTTAAGGTACATTTGCACACCATTGATTGATGCACTTTCTCTTTCTTTCTTCCTTCAACGTAACCTTAGATCCACTCGATTCCCCTCTGTAACCATAATTCCAACAAGTCTGCTTTTGTATACTTCCTTCACTTAGGCATGGGAATTTCATAGTCAATATTAAATTCTCCTATTTAGTCAACTCTCATGATATTTCCTTCAATGGTATCAGCTTCTTGTTCAACCTCGGTTAGTAAGTTAATTCCACAACAGTTATATCTTATCATGCACCACCACACAAAAATTTATTTTCTCACAAAAATGTGTTATTGCAATATTTTTTCACTACTAATTTGATACCAATTATTAATAAAAATAAAGAGAAAACAAAATATAATAGGCATCATAACCATAAACTATAATAAATCCATATGAGATGAAATTTATGTTGTTCACCTAATACTGGCTATGCCCACTAATAAATGGCAATGCCTTTTATTGCATCATTGGCACACTCTTCAACATTTTTATAGTATCCTCCCTTTTACCATTCCCTCACTGTGACCCAAAGGAAAATGAAAATGGGTTCCTCATGCCTTTAAATAAGCTACATAACATATAAATACCATGAGAAAAATCATCGGTTACCAACACATCCATCCTGTAAACCACTAATGGTAAATTGACTCTACGTTCTCATCAAGTTTACTCTAACTTCCCTAACAATTATCATAAACTATTTCTAACATAATGTCAAACAACTATATAATACATACATATTTTTGGACTCTAAGAACCTACACTCAATTTAAAATTATAATATAAAAATTAGATTAAATATTAAGTATATTGGTTCAAAAAAAAAACATATACTGTTCACATGTTTTTTTAATAAACATTTTCTACCTTATTGCATAACATTTTTTAACTTGTGAACATTTTTAAATTCTATTTCAGTAATAGACAACTCAAGTGGGAATGGTGTAAGGATGTCTAGTTTTGGATATACCAAGGATAAAAATGGAGATCATTACTAAGGATAATATTAAAAATATTATCACTTCAAAATTTAAGGAGAAATTATGGGGTGATAAAGAGTCAAAGGGGAAAGGCAAACTAATATATTAAGGAAGTGATCAACCCTGGAAATCAAAAGTATCTCTCTATCTTGTATAATGTTTAGAAGAAAATGAACATTGCTAAAATAATAACAAATTCACATTAGGTTCATAATGAAACTCGGCATTGGTCAATTCCTAAAGCACCATTGGATGAAAGAGTTTGTTACCTTTTTTAGACTAAGAGGATTGAAGATGAAAAACACTTTCTAATAAATTGTCTATCTTATACTCACATTCAATCTAATTTTCAAAATATATCACACTACCAACATTCTTGACCTTATGATAATTTTAGAATGCTTCTTTAATTCTTTTTAAAAATAAAAATAAATTGCTTAAAAAAAGTGAGTTCTTTATCAATTTTATTAGACATCCATCATCATCATACATTATATTGTATTTTTTCATATCTACCACATTATTTTATTAAATATTAATATTATAATATTATATATAAGCATGCTTACTGCATCTAGCTTGTTTACAAAGTCGAAGGATTGAAAGAATGATAATGCAAACCGAGTATAACATGTATATTCTATTCTATGAGCACAATTAAAAATTATAATCGCAATCTTTTTTTTCTTTTTTTTATACCGTTCAAAAAAATTCACAAGTTTTGTGACTAAATATAATGGCACATTTGCATGAATAATTTAAAGATTTTATCTTTAATTATTTATATATATAATTGTGTGGGTAGTATCTTTCTATGAAATTTCTTTCTTTAGAGTCACATATGATAGTTTTTAATTATTGGTTATAATTTTTTCCATTTTGTAAACCAGATTTAACCACCATTCTTTATGGGATTATTTAGATTGGTGTAAAATACAAGGATTGATCTTAATTTTAGATATATCTCGTATTGAAAGGGATTAAATATTTTTTTGTGTAATTTTTTTTAAAGTGTAAAGATTGAGGAAAGATTTCCACCTTGAAAATTTGATCTCTCTCCGCACTTGATAGATCGAATTAAGATAGATCTAGACTATTTTAATTGTTCAAAATTATTAATTATAATTTATTTTTTATTTATTTTTAATATAATTTTATCGAATTAAAATATTTTAATTAATAATTATAATTATCAATTTCATTATTTTATTTTAAATTTTATCTTTATTTTTATGTAATTTTTTTTTTAAACAAGAACGGGTATGATTTTTATATTAAAATTCAAAGTTGTTGGATTCTTCTCCGGCGACAAAAACTTACAATTCTATCCAGTCTTTTAGTTGTAGAGCTTATTACAAAAATTATGCCCGCTGTTTCTTCATAATTGCATTTACTAGTAATGTCGAGAGTTCTAAACTTCCTAGATATACTATAGACTTTATGGAATACTCCTAAAAGAAAAATTATAAAACACTGCATCAAAAGAAACTATCGGAAATGGTTATAACCTGGGACGTCTGGAAAAACCCCTTTTTCTTTGGCTGTGCATCACTGATGCTGGTTGCTGGGCTCACCGATGCTCAGGTTCCTTCCAGTATGGGTGCGTGAGTCGATTGTTGCGAGAAGGTTCTAGGTCTGCTTTCCTTTGTCATCTTGCTCCACCTACTGACGGAGACTGCAAAATTCACTCCTTAGTTAGTTCATCCACTTTTCCTGCTCTGCAATCCTATTCTCCTGAGCATCATCCTTTCTGTGATGGCTTTGTCTTTGTCCCTGATATTGAATAAAAAGTTGTTCAAATTGATGTGCAGGTGGGCCAATTGATCCTCCTTATAACTACAGATCTCCTCCCATGATGGGGGTGAGTCTCAGGGGGAGTCTAGATTATGCTTCGAAGGGTCCATTTCCTTCCAATTGATGTGGTGAAAAATTCCAAATTTTCCTGCATCTGAGTCTCCTTTAACAATGTTAGTGTTCACTGCCTTACACTGCTAAAAAAAGTGCAGAGACCTTTTGCAAATTGCGCTCATGAGAGCCATGCAGAAACAGTTCCCGATCTGAAGCCTCCCCCTCCAAAATGAGGCTCTGCCATATCACCACTCTATGTGTTGGAGGAATGGTTCTGATGGAGTGGGAAGCCATCCGTTGTCTTATTTCGAAGGGCCAGCATCCCGTAAATTCTTGTCCTTCCTTGGTTGTACTCTCTCTGGAGTAAATTCATTTCTCTACGAGCCAATTCACTCTCGCATGCTCGCGATTGAAGCCAATTTACCGTATTAATTGTCGTCGTATCCATGGTGCATGTGTGTCTACCCTCCATCGGATTGAAATTACCTCACTTACCAGCATCCACGTGGTGGGTGATTACATTAAGGGTGAGCCAGCTCCACCATGTGTCATGCTGGGTCGACGTGCTATGAGTGGTGGTAGTTGAGTTGTCGCTGTGACATGTGCCTTGGGTGTTCAAGAGCTCCTGATCCTTGTGAAGATTTCCCTTGGTCCAATTGGGTTTGATTTCCATTGTCACTAGGGAAGGTTGTGGATCTCAATTGCTCCCCCTAGCCTAAGGTGGCTTGGGGGTAGCAGCACTCCTTGATTTTCTTTCTTGTCCGCCATGCTATTTAAATCCCGCATCACGTGCCAAGGAGTTAGAATTTCAAAATGGGGGAGAAGACATTCTATATGGCACTAGATCTTGGACTTATGTTTCATTATGCCTTTTTGCAGGGTTAGAATGTTCTTGATTTCCTTAGCTAAGTCTCCAATAACATGAATAGATTTAATGTTATTCCTTAATGCTAGCTCTAACCCTTTCCAGAGAGCCATTGCTTCAGCTTGATTGTTCGTTTTCGTTCCAGTTCCCCAGGCAAACTCTATTATGTTTGTTCCCTCGGGGTTATGCATCACCCCTCCCGCTCCTGCCGACCCTGTTTATGTTTATGTAATTTGACTAAGTGAAAATGTTTAGATAACGTACCATAACAAGGCATTACAACTTATCTTCTATACTGAATATACATAATAAACATATTGTTAAAATTTTTTTAGTCAAATATATAAAAATATATATGCAATACTATGCAAGCCTTGTGTTTGTTTGTTTTTAAAATTTACTAAATTATTAAAAATAAAATATTAAAAATTATTATTTGTTATATTTTTTCATTTGGAAAGTCAAATTAGTAGTTAATTAATAGTTACAGAAAAATTTAAGAGTTTGAAGATTGTTTATGTAGTAGGAAACCAAATTAGAATTTAAAAAAAAAAACATATTCTTTGATTTTGATTTTAATATTAAAATTATATATATATATATATATATATATCCCTGAATTGAACTTGCTCACCTTTTTTATTTACCTTTCTTTAATCATCAGAAAGTGCATTGCTCATGTTCATTTAAAATGTGAATTTTTAATCTGTCCACAATTTTATCATAAATTCAATATTGTTATTATTATCATACTATTTAATTTAATTTTGAATTTAAATTAAATTATCTAGATTTCTAATATTTTTTCATTTTTATTTTTTATGAACATTCTCTGGTGTATAATGAAATTGATTCACCATAATAAATATTTCATCTTTCCATAGTATATTATGTTAAGTATATCAATGTTAATATATTTAAAAAGACATGTTTTTATAAGTGAAATGTGTTATCATGATTGTTTAATAGTTAAAGTAGATTCATTTTAATTTTATATGTATTAAGTGATGAGAGATTAAATTTCTAACACAAACTTACTTTTATATATATATATATATATATATATATATATATATTCAGATGAAGAAGATGTGGATAAGGACTATCTTAAGAAACAATAAGATGAACAATATCATAACAACTAGGGAGATGTGGAAGAAGACATTAATGATGATGAAAAGGAAAATGTGGAAGGAGAAAAAGAAGATATTTTTGAAAATAAATATGAAAATGACATATTTGAAAAAGAAAAAGTAAATTATGGGAAAGAGGAGGAAGAAAACAAGAATCAAAATTATGAGAGTAATACACAAAATATTACATTTAATAATGGAGGAGATAAACATGATCATAATGAAGAAAGTGAAGATGAAGGTGAAGAAGATATATATATATATATATATATATATATACCAACTCCACACTAAACATGGAAAGAATTATATATTACTTCATTTTAACCAAAATATCAATAAAATGTTTTAAGGAGAATGTTTTTTTTTTCAATTCTTTTATATAAATATATTATAAAATATGTTGATATAAAATGATGTTAAATATTTTATTCATGGTTAAGGAAATATTTTTTTTATTAATATATATAATTTCAAATATTATGTATCAACTATGTTAAGTTCAAAATAAATTACACATCTTTTTTATCTTGAATTATAAAATTAATAATTATTTTAATTAAAACAAATTTCATATACATAAATATATATGTTTTTTTTTTAATTATTTTTTCCTTTATAAAAGATTAATGCTAATTTTGATCTAACACAAAAAAAAATACATATCTCTCATACTAAATTATAATGAAACTCTTTATATAATAACATTAATTTTATATTAGAAAAATAATAATAATAGAAACAATATAATTTTGTTTAATTGAATATTGTAATGCACTACACATATCTCCATGCACTAGTCCACAAAACTTGGTTATGAGCAATTTGTTAAAGATTGTTGTATGCAAATTGTTGATATTTCAAAAATGTTATCAATAGGAAAATTAACATCGATGAATATTTTTTAATATATATTTTAATTATATTAAAGGAAAATCACTCATATAATGGCATTAATTATAGGGTTCCAACATTTAAGATATTTTACCTTTGTATTTAGTATAAAGTTTTATTTTATTAAATTTGGATTAGTTAGTTATTCTTTTAAATTAAAAGTTTGCTAATTTTGATTTTAAAAATATTAATATTAGTGTTTTTAAAGTGTAAAATTGATTTTTGATATTGGTAATTTTATATTCAAAAGTGTGATTTTTTATTTCAAAATTGCGTAGGCTAAGTAATACTAAATTGGAAAATAGAAATTTCAATATAGTGTGATTTTCAATTCCAAAATGTGAATTTTGAAGTAGAAATGGGTATTTTGATTTTAAAAAGTGTGAATTTGGATTCGAAAAAGTCAATATCTAATTATATATATGTATATATGTAAATATATTAATTTTATATCTTCATGCATAATATCACTCTAACACCTACTGCTAAATATATCAAAATTGAATAGGTGTAATAAAATGAAACCAAACGATAATAATCACTATATTCTATATTTGTGTTTTTTAAAAACTGTTTAGAGTAATGTCACTCATAATGTCTTATTCATTAGTACGTGTGGAAAATGTAGTGCGCTAGGGGTGTTATCTCTATAATGTATACAATCTCTAAATCCAAGATTAATCTGTTATTGTCAATATATTAATTTTGTATTTTCATGCATAATTTTACTATGAAACTTACTATTAAATATATTAAAATTGAATAGATGTACTAAAACTAGCCTAGATCCATCTTAATTCTGGATCTATCAAGCGCTGAGAGGGATCAAATCTCTCAAGGTGAAAACCTCTTTTTTAAGTGCAAAACTTGAGGAAAGGTTTTCACCTCGAGAGATTTGATCCCTCTCGACAGTTGATAGATCCGGAGTTAAGATGGATCTACACTGGTTTCAGTCGTGTGTGACCAAGGAAGATATATCGATAATATGAAGAACATATGCTTAATTTTATCAATAATATGTAAATACATCTAATATTAACATAACCATTTTAAATATGTTAAATATGTTTGAGATTTATTGAGTCATTTTAATTTAAAATTTGATTAGTTACCTCAGGTTGTTGAGATGACAAATATTGTAAAAATTTTTAATGATCAAATAAAATTTTGAATGCAAAGTGAAAATGTAATAATATTGAATGATAGAAATTGTGAATAATAATAATGTAGTCAATTATGAATAGTCTTCATTGTGATCGATTTCAAACTATTTTCTTCTACTATTCTTATTTTCACCCATGTTAGTTTTGTCATATTTTCATATTGATTATTTGAAAAGGACAGTTGGAATCATAAACCATTTAAATATTTAGCTCGAGCTGTTGTAGTAAACATCATACCTTGTCTCTCTTTCTCTCCAATATTAATAGGTTGAATTACTATAACACAAAATTCAATGTACATTGTCAATAATTTTTTGTGCTTACACTGAAATCATTGCACACACACTATTAATCCAATGACTTTAAAATTAATGTACCATCATACATCCAATTACATCAAATTAGAAATCAACATATACACTGAAATCAATGCAACTAATGCAAGAAATCAAATAATAATAGAAAACAATGTCTACAATAAAACCAATGCATCTAATGCAAGTTATCAAATATGATTAGAAATCAACATCTACACTCAAATAAATGAGTCTAGTGCAAGTAGGAAAATAGGATTTAAAGCCAACATCTACACTGAAATCAATGCATCTACTGCAAGAAATCAAATAGGATTAGAAATCACCATCTACACATCTAGTGCAAGTAATCAAATAGGATTAGAAATCACCATCTACACTGAAATAAATGCATTTAGTGCAAGGAATCAAATAGGGTTATAAATCATCTACATCTAAATCAATGCATTTAGTTCAATCACCTACATTTAAATCAATGAATTTAGTGCAAGCAATTAAATATAGTTATAAATCAACATCTACATTGAAATTAATGCATCTAATGAAAGCAATCAAATAAGATTAGAAATCACCATCTACACTGAAATCAAGGCATTTAGTGAAAGCAATCAAATAAGATTAGAAATCACCATCGACATTGAAATCAATCCATTCAGTGCAAGAAATCAAATAGGATTAAAAATAATCTACATTGAAATCAATTCATCTAGTGAAAGAAATCAAATATAACCAAAAATCAAAATCTAGATTAAAATTAATGCATCTAGTGAAATCAATCAAATAGGATTAGAAATCATCATATAAACTGAAATTATGCATTTAGTGCAAGAAATCAAAGAGGATTAGAAATCATCTACATTAAAATCAATCCATCTAGTGTATGTAATCAAATATCATTATAAATCAACATCTACACCAAAATCAATTCATCTAGTGCATGAAATCAAATAGGATTAGAAATCACCATCTACACTGAAATCAATGCATCTACTGCAAGAAATCTTCTTCACTCTCTCCCCCATATATATCTATATATCCCTCCATATCTCCTTATTTTTCTCTTTATCTCACCCCACCATACACACACTCTCTCTCACTCCATATCTATCAATTTCCTTATCCCTCCCTCCTCCTCTCCATATATCTTTTTTTCTCTTAACCTAACATATATATCTATATCTCACTCTATCTCTCTATATCAGCTCCAAAACATAAAATCTCTTTCTCCAATCTATCTATCTATCTATCACTCCCTCCTCCTCTCTCTCTCTCTCTCTCTCTCTCGCTTCTATCTCTCTTCCTTCGTGCTACCCTTTCTCCCTCTCTCTCCATCTTCTTTATCACTCCCTCTCTCTCTCTCTCTCCACCTTTCACCCTCTATGTCTTTATTCTTAGCGCCCCCTCTCTCCCTCTCCATCTTCATATCTCTTTCCCTACCTCTCTTCACTCTCTCTCTTCCTTTCACTGCCCCCCCCCTCTCTCTATCTTCACCTTCCAACTTTGTTACCATATGCCTCTCTCTCTCCTTCTCTCCCCCCTTCTCTCCATATCTCCTTATTTGTCTCATTATCTCTCCCCAAAACATACACACTCCCTCTTCATCTCTCCCTTGTCACTCCCCCTCTCTCTCCACTACTCACTCTCTATGTATTTATTCTTCCCTCCCTCTCTCCTCCCCTCTCTCCTCCTCTATTTCAAGTCCCTTCTCCTTTCCTTCCTCTCTCTCCTTTTCTCTCTTAGCTCCCTTTCTCTTCCCCCATCTCTCTCTCTCTCCATATCTCAATCCCTCCCTCTCTCCCCCTCCAAATCCATATTTCTATCCCTTCGTCTCTCCTCCTCTCTTTTCCTTCCTCTCTCTCCCGTTATCTCCTACCTCCCTTTCTCTTCCCCCATCTCTCTCTCTCTCTCTCTCTCTCTCTCTCTCTCTCCTACAATCCTCTCTTCCCCCATCACTCTCTTCCTCTCTCTCATCATTCCTCTCTTGCCTCCTTCTATTTGACCCCCCAGCTCTCTTTCTTTCTCTCTCTCTATGTCCTCCAATCCTCTCTCTTTGCCCATCACTCTATCTCACTCTACAACTATCTTAATGTTTCTCACTTTATCCTTCTCTCCCCCCTTGTCTCTATCACTCCCCTTTCCCCTTCTAACTCCCCCCTTAACTCCCCCCTTGTCTCTATCACTCCTATGTATCTTTATCTCACCCATAAGCATACAAAATCTCTCTCCATATCTCCCTTGTCACTTCCTCTCTATGTATTTCTTCTTCCTTTCCTCGCTCAGCCTCAAGCTCCATCTCTCTATCCCTCCTTCTCTCCTTCTCCTCTCATCCTTCCTCTCTCTCCCTTTCTCTCATACCTCCCTCTCCCTTCCCCCTTCTTTCTCTCTCTCTCACTCTATACCCTCCAATCCTCTCTCCTTCTCCCTCCCTCTCTCCTTATCTCTCTCCCACCTCCATCTTTATATCTCCCTCTCCCTCTCTTACCCTTCTCTAACTCTCTCACTCTTCTCCCTCTCCCTCTCTTACCCTTCTCTAACTCTATCACTCTTCTCCCTCTCTCTCTCTTCATTCCTCTTCTCCCCTCTCCTTCAATTTATCTCCATATCTCCCTTGTCACTCCCCCTATTTCTCCACCTCTATCATATATCATGATATATTAATATATATTACAATATAATAAATTTAATATTGTATTAATCTAAACATATTAAATTTAATAATATTAATGTTAGGGTTAATAATGTTTTTTTTGGCATGGTATTAATAATAATTTGGTCCATGGTATTTGACCCTTATACTTCATATATAATTAGATCTTGATTTCTAATCGTATTTGATATATTTTTATTTATTTACCTTACCTCTTTATACCTCTTTTATATTTATTTATTTACCATACCTCTTTTATAAATATATTATTTGGCCCATGGTATTTTCCCATGGTATTATTAATAATTTGTTCCATGGTATTTGGCCCATGGTATTAATAATAATTTGTCTGATAGGCTTCACCTAAATAAAACCTCTTTTTGATTTTTTGTAAATATAAAGTGGTTTATTGAGTAAATATAAAATTCGGTTTTATTTATTTACCATATCTAGTTTATTTAAATTTTTATTTATTTACCATACCTCCTGAGTAATATAAAAAGAGGTTTTATTTATTTACCATATCTCTTTTTTGAATGTTAGCAAACCTCTTCATATTTTAAGTTTATATCGTTTAAATTTATTTGTAATGAATTTTTAATTGTTCATTTATATGTTTATGTAAGTTATTGTTCAAGCCGACATTTGTTTTTGGCTTCCGACATACTTACACATCGGGGTCATACTGGGCTGTAGAATGCGCCTGTCGGCGCAATGAAACCAAGTTATAATAATCACTATATTCTATATTTGTGCTTTTTAATAACTATTTATAGTAATGTGACTCATAATGTCTCATTCATTAGTAAGTGTGGAAAATGTAGTGTGAGGAGTGTTATCTCTATCCTTGAAGGAAATCAATGAACTTTTTACACTTAGGATATTGACTAAACTTTCAAAAATCAAGATGAGGATTTGGATATTTACTTAAGAATCAATATAATGAAGAATTAAGATATTAAAAAGGTAGTGGCTAGAGATTTGGTCATAGTCATATGCCACTTCATCTCCAAATCCTTTCCTAAATACCATCATCTCAATAAACTAATGTTTCACACTAAAAAATTGTTAGAAGGTGTGAAGGAAGTAATTTTTTTTTATTCTCTGATATGATCTAGGTGGAAATATGTGGTCACCTACCTCTTCCACTATCTCAATGCTTCTCTATCTTCTTAGTTAGTTTTCTATGGTTTTTATTGCCACAAACGTTTGGGTCCATTTTGAGGCACCAAACATTGGTTTTTGGTGATTTTGGGGGCTAATTATTTCCATGGAAATTATTTACCCAATCCAAAAGTTATAATACTTAGATAGTTCTTTCAAATGGGCTAATTCATGCCCTAAATAGACATTGTACACTAAAGTTGTGCCCCTAGGAATTTGACATACCAACTAACCACCTTGGGGCTCACAAACATTTTGGTACTTCATCTTATAGGGTTATGGTTTTGTACCTCTATGGTTCTTCCTTTATGCTAAAGTTCTATTCTTTCATTCTCTTGTAACAACATTTTTCAAATGCATGTAACGAGCATATCTCTCCCTTCATATATAATTACCATCATTTTAGCCAATTTGTGTTCTAAAATATTTTGTTATTTTTTTTTATCAACAGAAGTTAGGTTCTCACCATATTACTATGATTTTTGTAATATTTATATGTGTGTGTGTGTGTTACTTTTCATTTCCTTCCTTACATTTCATTCCTTGTACAACCCTGATTAGTGGTATTGTAAAAATGGTCTTCTTGTTGTTTCTCAATTCATATCCTTGAAAAGGTCACGGTACAGAGAGTTGGGTCTCAAGTTAGGAGAAATTACTCTCCTCATCCCAAGTGACCTCTCATAGTGGAAAAAAAGAGAGATGATAGAGGAGGATATACTATCAGGTTGTTGCTTGAGGAAGCACTCGTGTAACGAAAGAATGAGATGATGGACAAATTTTCCCAAATACTTCAACAACTATCAATAGTGTTGAAGGTACCTTCAACAAGTGGAAATTTTGAAGGTGAAACATCTTTCAAGGTACAAGTTAAATTTGATATCTACTTATTTGAAAGCAAAATCGATGCATATGCTTTAGAGAAGTTGTTAAATCTATTAGAGGGATATTATTCTGTCCAAATAAAATTAAACAATGAGAATATCACCTTCCCACTCCTAAAAGCCCTTCCCAATGTCAAATATTGGTGGGAAGGTTATAGGGAGAGGGATAATAAAGTGTTTTTTTTTTTTTTTTTTCTATTGCAAGATCCACATAGGCCAATTTTTTTTATGACCTTAAGGAGGAATTATATCTATAGGGTACTATGATGATCGATACGCCATATGGAAAACTTTTCGATAAGAGAGATAATTGATGATGTTGTAGTACAACAATATTTTCCATAACTTATGTTCAAATTTAGGTATCAGAGACTTTAAGTGGCACCTGGGTTCGAAATAATGTAGTTTCCTATATAGGTACCTACAAATGGAGATGGATTTCGTAGACATCTGATCACTACGATTTACTTAATAATATGATGTCAAATTTGAGTATAAATTTAAGCATAAGAATAATATGGAGTTCTTGTCTACAATTCCACCATAAGAGAATATTAGAAAAGGTAGTCAAAAATCGCAAAACAAGGGAGAAATTAAGGAGAGAGAAGATAAAGGCAACCAACGCAAGTTGTAGGAAAATAAAGGTAGGAGAAAGTTAAAGAAGGACATTAGAAAGTGGTGTGAATTTTAAGAAATACCTTGCTATAACACTGATGAATGCCACTCAAAATAATTAGTGTTGGATGACCTTAAATAAAAAAGAAAAAATATCATACTTTGGCTTAGATTCCAATTCAAAAAACAATAAAGAAAATTGCATCACTGATTCAAAACCCAATGCTACCATCACAACCAAAAATATCCAACAAGAAGAGCTAAATGAGCTTGAGGAGGGGCAATGCCTCTTCCATTCATAGATGATGGTGGAGGGAACCCCACTACATTTCATTGTTGATATTCATAGTCAAAATAACCTAATCTTAGGTGATGTCGTCAAGATAATGAAGCTATTAGGAATGCAACACCCCTTTCATACACTATTCATTGGTTGAGCCAGGGATGCGACATCCATTTCATCTAGTAATGTTTCTTTATGTATGGCATCACGCCCTTCAGAGATGAGGTACTATATGGTTCCTCCCCACTATTTTTTTTTTATGTTATTTAAGGATGTTAGGTGTGGAGGTTAATTTCGTTCCTAATTCAGAGGCCTTGTTTCATTCATGTTTGGATCCTAGTCCTCGAAGGGATATTTTAGGGGAGATTTCCCCATTCTAGCTCCACTATAGGGGTTGGGGGAAGCGCCCCAAAAATAAAAATTTAGATAAAAAATTACCTTGTAAATTATTGTAATTTCATAGTCAATCTAGGTCATTCATTATGCGGAAGATCTAACGATCGAAGTTATGTTAACTTAGTGTATTTTTGCCAAGAGGGAAACCCTTAGTTTACCTTATATGTGGAAGCATCATAATATTTATGTATTATGTCCATGTAGTTTCTTTGTTACTCTAGGGGGTCAACTCTACAGGATACAAGAGGTAGTTTAGACGATTGAAATTTCATTGATCTCAACAAAATAGTGCTAGGAGGTAATATCTTAGACTACAAAGTTTTTCCTCTGATGATTTAGTCAGAAGGTGAAATGAACGTCGCTATGACCAATAAATCCTAAGCACATGAGCTATCTATAGAATATAAGGAGGTAGACAAGATTGTAGAAGCATACATAGATATATTTCCTTAACCTATGGGGTGGATATACACTTCCAAGTAAAAAACTCAATGGACTTAATACGTAGTGCTCCTTTACGTAATGAACCAATCTCTCTCTCTCTCTCTCTCTATATATATATATATATATAAGCTCTCTTCGATAATGATGAAATAAAATGTCAAATTCACGAGCTCATTCAAAAGGGCCACATCTGACCAAGCTCCTCACCTTGCAAGAACCTAATTGTGTTGGTGTAGAAGAAGGATGGGACATGGAGACTCTATATTTATTATATATCCTTGAGAAAAAACACTATCAAGAATAGATATTCGATCCCCCAAATTTACGATCTTCTTGATTATCTTAAGGGTTCCAATTTCTTTAGTAAGATTGATTTGATGTCAGGCTACACTCAAGCTCCATTGAAAAAACTGATGTATGAAAGATAGCCTTCAAATATAAAGAATGATTTTTTGAGAGGTTTTTCACACCCTTTGGCTTCACTACTACTCCAAAAATGTTCATGAGGATGATGTAAGATATCTTGTGGCCATTCACAAAATATTTTGTAGTTGTATGTTTGGATGGCATCCTCATATTTAGCAAAACCTGGGAAGAAACTTTGTAAGACATTTAGTAGGTCCTAAGCACCCTATAACAAAAAATGTTGTATTCCAATGTAGAGAAGTGCTTGTTTGACATCTGGCCAATTTAGTATTTGGGATACATTATGGATGAATATGGGGTTCATGTGGACTAAGCCAAGATACAAGTCATGCGAGATTGGCTATCCCCAATGACACTAACAGAGCATTGTAACTTCCTAGGCCTCACTAAATTATATTGAAGGTTCATGTTGGGGTTATCTGATATTGATTAACCCTTAATTCAAGTGGAAAATGGTGGAACTAAAGAAAGGATTTCTTATTTTTAATCATAATAGAAATCATTCAAGGATTCAAAATACCACCTTTTCTCTGCACCAATCCTCAACCTACTAAACCTACAAAAACAATTTGAGATTAAGATAGGTGCCTCCAACTATGATATAGTGAAATATTAACTTAGAAAGGACATCCAAAGGCCTATCGCAGTGAAATTATCACTAATACTCTACAGAGATACCCCATTGTTAGTGTAAATTCTTAACGCAAGTGTACGAAAAGAGCTCACTTTAGGTGTGTGTGACAAACAACCCTAACAATAGAAATGGATGCTTAACTTCTTTAGATCTGCAATCGATAGTTAAAACAAATACTGCAAAAAACAAGATCTATGTAGTAAAAGTAGATAAACAGTGAAAATAAATGAATTTCTCCATGCATCCAATGAACAAGACAATATTTAAAGAATTTTGAATATATTATAACACATTAGAAGGGAAAAAATAATAGTGTTACCGTTCCCCCTCAATGGGATGGGTTCTTGATTTTCCTCAACGCTTCAGCTCCATAAGTTTCTCTCTCTCAATGGTGTAGAAAACCTAAAATGTGTTGAACTCTATAAGAGCTCAAGAAGCAAAGGAAATAGTAGCATCAATGAGAATGATCAAAGCATGACAATGAAAGTGATAAAAGTGAAGAATGAATGGACAACCCTCCTATTTATAACAAAATATTGAGTTATCCTCAATAATGGCACATAATAAAATATTATTAACCAAGATCGAGATCTAACCGCTTGGATTCTTTTATTATATTTTGTTGGAGGGAAAAGGTATTTAAATTTGTTAAATACCTTTATTTAGAAATAATAAACAAATAAATGGTTTATTTATCATTTCAAGAATGTGGTTAAGGAATAATTAACAAATAACGATTTGTTTAATTATTTCTAGGTGATTTAGCAAATTTAACAAGGAATAATAATTAAATAATGATTTAATTAATTATTCCTAGAGAAAAGTAAGAAAATAGTGATTATCTAATTATTTCTCATAATTGGGCTAAATATGAATAGGAATATTATTTAAACAATGGTTTAATTAATTATTCCTAGAGGAAAATCAAATAACTAAGGATTTTTTAAATTATTCCTCATGGGGTTTCTTATTTTAACCAAAAATAACTTAATAAAATATGGTTTTTTAAATAATTTCTTATAGGGAAAGCAATTTTACTATGGTAAAATCGGTCTTACATGGTGTACTTCTATCCATATAATTGTAAATGGTTGTATGACCAAATTTTGGTGTAACAGATTTCCCCTCAACGTGCGAGCGTTAGGAGCTAATCATATGACCGAAGTACGTTGTAAGAAGAAAATCACTAGACATTGAATGGGAGTCAAAGAGAGAGAGATACATAGACAGAGTGAAGCGAGAGAGGAAAATAACCGAGGGGGCAAGACCTACAAATGATATAAGTCTCCTTTAATGTTTGGGGTACATGTTCTTAGTGAGGTGGGGGAGGCATACCTATGCCCACCGAGATGAAGTACAAAGTATAATGGTGCAACCAAAAAATGAAACTGAGCGATAAAGTTGTTAGTCATTAGTATTTTTCACTTGTTGGTGATGACTAGTTATAACAGCCAAGTTTTCTAGCAACTGATCTAAAAATTTGTCAAATTTTCTAGCTGGAAAACATCCACAAACATTTTTTTCCCTCTTACCTTTTAGTCTGCCCATGATGAGATGAAACCTCATTATCAAGTCCTATCTAGCCTCAGCCATACTAGCTTGTCCATCAGCTCCAAAGAAAACAATCCACATCTGTCCAAAAAGTCTCCCCTAAGTTAGGTAGTGGCGCTTTAGGCATTTCTCCCTTGGAAAACTACCCTAAAGCCAAAGAACCTCTATCTGTTACAACTCAGTCATAACATACCTTCCCACTGTGCAAATAAATTTGGTTAAACCCTTAATTCGCGCCACTGACAAACCCTGAAGTCTCAACAATACACATGCCCTAGGTCAAAACTGATATTAGGTGGTGTTACAGTGTTTCAATGGATCATTCAAGAACAGAAGTATACCAGCATTCCCAAGAAGACAGTATTTTGTTCCACATGAGAAGAAAACTGCTTCTCAATGTGATTTTGAGCCTGGGATGCAGCTACAGAGCAGAGATTTCTTTCATTAAGCTCCTGTGATTACAGTCAAAGGTTAGTAAATTATGAATGACAAGAAGCGCTTTGCAAATACTAACCAAACTGCTTATGATGCCTAAAGAAGCACAAAGACATTTGAAAAGCAGAATTACATGTCTTAGAGAAGTGCTCATCTTAACTATTAGCAATTTGTCATTCTTCATTCGCTCAAGCATGAAAAGACAGTGAAAGGAAAAATAACACTGTTAAAGGTTGATGATATGGCATGACTGAAAAAAATCCTTCATCTATAAGCAGAGGGTTTGATGACTAAAAAAAACCTCCTTCATCTATAAGCAGAGTGTTTGATGACTAAAAAAAACCTCCTTCATCTATAAGCAGAGGGTTTGAAGACTGAGAGCGCCTCCTTCATCTATAAGTAGAGGGCCAATGCATAAAGTTTGATTTTAAGAATTTGCACTGACCAAAGGACATTTTTTGGGTACAGTGAGATAGCAACTGAAGGTCTCTGCATGAAAATGATGATTAAAGGCAGAGGTAAAGTAGTGGGCTTTAAAATTGGTTTGCATGAGTTTCACTATCATTTGAATTACAAGGTGAAGCTAATGGGTTGATCATTAATGGAGAAATATTATAAGAAGATGGCCAAAAGAGTCCAACAGTCTTGGTCTCAAACTAACTTCTGCCATCATGTATAAGGGAAACCACTATCATTATGTTCATCAAACATTCTTATTTTGATTGAGACAAAGGTTGGAAGGAAATCAGGCATTTGTCAAAATAGGCCTCCTTCATCTATAAGAAAAGGGCCAGAGCAATGATTGATTTTAGGGTTTCACTAATTAAGAGACAAATGGTAAGAGCAGTAGAAGACAGTTGAAGGCTTCTGAACAGAGAAATCATGTCAAAAACAAAGGAAAAGCATGAGTACTATAACTACCAAAGAAGCTAACTTATCTCCTATCAGAGTTTGCTTTCAAAGATAGTCTGGAGCCAAAAATTAACAAACCTTGCTGAGGGGTGTAATTTCCTTAAAGGTTACAAAGACTCATCTCCTTGATAAACCGGCTTAAAATTTAGTCTCTGTTCCTTTAAACAAAACAGAGTTGAAAAGTGGTTGAAATCAGCTGGGTTAGACACAGGCCAAAGGGTGATTATTATTTTTCAAAAGGTACTTTCCTTCCTGTTCATGAAGAATTTTGTTTCAATAACTCATCAGAGTGGACAAGAAGGCAAATTTGAACTTAGTTTTCCAAAAGAGGTATTGCAACTAAAACACATAAGTTCATAAATATGCAAGGAGGATTATGGCATGTGTTTCAGATTCTGGAAAAACTTTCAAAGACAATAATGCATGCCACTATTACAAATGAAGGCTTGCTCCTTATAAAAAGAGGTCAAAGATACCTGGCTATTGCATTTTGAGTAAAGGAAAGATTGTTGAAAGAAGTTCCCTTTTGATGGACAGAGGATGATAAAGCCTAGGTGAATACAAATAGCCCTCACTCACAATCAAAAGAGAAGCTCAAATAGCACCTTCCAACTAAATCAGTTTCACAATAGGCATGACCACCTCCAAAGCATCAGGAGCATACACTGTCATTTTAAGTTTCAAAAGGGTGAATCTACCTCCTTACAAAATGTCAAAGAAAACCTCACATAACACATTTTTTTTTTCTACAGGTGTCCTTTTTCAATGAGGAAAACAATAACTAATGTTGTTATTCCAAAGGTGTTGCTCTGTCTATTCATAAAGACATTTTTTAAGAAACTTGTCAAAAGTGACAGCAAATGAGAAACACAAAGACAAGAGGAGGAAAAATAATATGGAAATTGCAGCTAAGTTTCTCCTCCAGTAAAAGGGAAATATCACTCAAAGGGAACATCTACAGTCATTCATGTGGCTTGAAGCAGATTTCCCTTCCATAGTACAGATACAAAGGGAAAACAATTTGTCATTCCTTAATGAGAAACAGTGAAAGTTTTAATTCTTAAAAAGGTTGTTTTATTTCAAAAAAGGGGTCAAGCTTATAAAAGAAATGGTCATTACCACTATGAAATTTATCTGAAAAAAAAAGGTATTAGGTTATGTTTTAAAGGATAAGGATTCAATTTTTGTTTAAAGCAAAGGCCTTTTCAAACATCTCTTAAAAAACCCTCACCAATCAAGTGTGAAAGGGACTCTGGCTTTTTCACTTTCAAAAGGAGTTAAGGACCGTTGCCAAGGTCTATTTTGCAATTCCAAAGCGCAAACAACTCCTCTTAGCTATTCACTGGACCGAAGAGGAAATTTTCGAGCAAGTTCACAGAATTTTCAAGTGTTTTTTACTGCGCGGCGCACTTGTAGAAATGCACGGCGCGTTCAGGCGAAATTTTACAAAGGGGTTATACTGTCACGCGGCGCGCCTGTAGGCGCCGGTCACGACTGCCCATCAGTGACCCGATAGCTTTTCTGTGCGCAACGCCTTCTCATTCAAACATGCCGCACATGTTTTAAATGGTCAAAGTGCCTCCAAACAAATCTTGAAGCTGCTCAAATCCTCAAGCAAAGCCCACCATTAATCTTCAAGGTATTTTGTTGCCTCCTTGCTAATTTCAAAACTGTTAAGTAGTGGCGAAAAAATGAAAATCATGGTGTAAATCAAGGTGATGTGTTAAATGTTTTGAAGAAGTTTGTCATGGTGGGAGGTTAGAGGAGTGATTCATTAGTTTCAAAGAACCTAGAGCTGCCCTCAAGACTGAGATAAAACCATAACCTCTGTCAGCATATGCATTGGTGAAAATAGTGGTAAGGAGGGTTGAAACTTTGGTTTAAAGGTCCTAAATTGCTGTGGATATCATTTCCCGAAATTGACATAGTGAAAGTGGTGGGTTTATGATGATGTAAAAAGGCCTAAAAAATTCCCTCAATACAGTGCTAAAAGCATAAACCAACAGGTCAACATACACACAGTAGTGGAGGTTTGTAAAATTGTTGGAGGTGCCTAAATTGTGATAAGGCAAAACCATAAACTCTGTCAGCTATGTTGTAGTGGTAAAAGTAGTGGTGAGAAGGTTTGAATTTTTTTTTAAAGTCCAAGTAACAACAGTGATCATACATAAATTACTTTCTCACTGTAAAAAGTCCTCTCTGTGTGGTGAAGAGAAAAGTCAGGGCTGCCTCTTTGTCCATAAAACAAACTTTAGTGAATGAAGTTGCTAAAATAGTTTGAAGGTGTTTCTGTCTAACTGTGTGTGAGAAATAGTGAACACAAGGAGGGTGTTTTGATTGGGAGGATTTTTTTGCCTCTGTCTAAATACTAGGCTGCCTTGCTTACACCAAAACACCAAGAGCCCTGTGACCTTACCCAAGCATAGAAATCACTTGACTGTGTATGCCTTTTATTTGACTGTGTGCTTCTTATTTAAACTATTTATTGATTAGCATAAAAAAGGGGAAGAGAAGTGTTTTGGGAGGAGCAGAGACCTCATATCAAAGAAAAAATTTCACACAGCATTTGAGGCGATTCGCCTTGGTCAAACAATGGTTGAAAAAGAAGACAGAGTTGTGTTTGAGAGAACATTTCAAAAAACCGTTTGAGGCAGTTTGGTTTTGCAGAGAGCATCCAGAACAAGATGCCTCCCAGGCAGAATAGTAGGAGTGGATTGCATAAGATATTTGAGCCTATTTCCATTGAAGAATTGAATTTCCACCCATCAGTCTTATTCAATTTCCATGAGGTGGGATATTTAGATTTTTGTCAAAGGGTGCAAGAGGTGAAGAGCTTTTCTCCTTTGACACACCTTTGCACTTTGAGGTTTCGAGACAAGAATTTCCAGCTGGCAGACCTTGACTTCAAATTCTCTCCAAGGTCCATCTCCAAGGCCACTAAAATCCCCTATATTGGGGAAAAGTGGTTTAAATAAAGCCATTTGGACTCAGAAGATTACAAGCCCTTTCTAAAGCCTGAGAACAGAGATTCATGTCCTTCTATTTTCCCTTTCTCATATCTTTTGGCCAGCTACGCCCCCCTCATGAAGATCATCATGAAATAATTCAATTGTGAGGGAATATTCTCTTGATTTTATGCATATCATATTTGACTGCTCATGCATTTCACTAGGGCCAGATTGCTAAATCTTCCTTTCTTCTTACACAAGAGCATTGAGAAAATGGCCTCCACTGTTCAAAAGAAGCCTCCTTCACAGCAAATAGCCTACCTCTTCCATCACTCTCTCATCAAATTCATCATTCTTCATCAACTTGAAAAGAAGGAGGTATCTTGGGATACTTTCATCACTTATCCAGATTTCTCCACTGTCCCTCCAGTCCATACATCCCATACACCTCCTACTCATCATCCCTCGCCTTCTTCTAGCAGACCTATTCCCAAAAAGCTCAAGTTTACCACAGAACAAACCAAGGAGCCTGAAGAAGGAGAAGAGGGTGACCATGAGGAGGAAGAAGGACATGAGTTGGAAGAGGAAAGTGACGGTGAGCAGCAGCAAGGGGATGAAGAAGAAAGTGCTGAACAACAACATCACAGTGAGGGTGAGCAGGCTTTTGATGATACGCACCAGACTTATGATGAGGGTGAGAAGCCACATTATGATGAACAAGGGCAAAAGGGAGATGAACAGGGGTAGCCAAAAGATGTTGAACAGGAGCAACATGAAAGTGATGAATAGGGGCAGCCAAAAGATGACACATAGCAGCTAAACAGTATGAGCAGGGGAAACCTCAGGGTGAAGAACAGCAGCCTCCTCAAGAGGAACAGCAAAATCAAAAAGAAGAGGGGAAGCAAGATAAAAAGTTTCATCACAGTGAGGAGGAAAGCCCTCAAAGGGAGATGCAAAAAGACAGCCTAGACATCCTTGAAGAGAGCCAAGACTTTGGCAAAAATTAAAGGCAAAGTGACAAGGGTAAAGAGCCCATGGAGCATGTGCTAGCTGCCTCTCCGAGGCAAGGGGCCATGCTCTCTTCTCCAAAAGTGGCCAAGCCCCGGACAGAAAAGAAAAGAGTGCCTAGAGTTGTCACTCCAAATGTGACTAGGGCCCTCCGAAGCAAGGGAAAATTGCCAAAGAAGCCCATAGTCGAATTGCCCAAGAGGAAGAGTACTAGAAGAGCCACCCAAGGCAAAGGGAATGGCAAGGAAGAAAGTAGTCATGAACCAAAAAAGGAATTTGACATCATCCAAATCCAAAGCGATGATAGTGATAATGAAGCTCGGATCCTAGAAAATCTCTTGATCCATAAAGAAAGCCAAATTGATGCCTTGAAGGATGATCTTCATAGAGCTAGGAATTTCAATCAATTTTTGCAAATCCAAAACAAGCAGATGAGTGTCCATATGGCTATTTATGAAACACGGGCAATCAAATACAAGAAGGAGGCCTCCAAAGCCCAAGTGAGGTTGGAAGAAATCATGGGTGAGTTTGAGGAAAGTGAAGGTGAATATCAGCCTAGGCGGAAGAGGCCGAGAACCATGGGGCTAAAAAAGGCCCTTGAGAAACAAAAAGAAGAGGAAAATGCCCTTCTCCAATCTACCCCTCTCACTGCATTGTTCAAACAAGAGATAGAGAACAATCGCGAAGCATGGCTTGAGAGATTTAATGATCACTTGGAGAAGAAATTGGAGAGGGAAAACAGGGACTTAGAACTTCAACGAAGGATGACGGGGCATTATAAAAAGTTAAATCAGTTTGCCCAGCGGAAGTTGAAGGCTGCTCAAGAAAAACTTAAGGAGGCCAAAGGGAAGCGCCGGGCACAAAAATTGAGGAAAGACACCTCAAGACTCCAAATCTTAGCCTCTGCTTCACAATATGTTGCTGAAAACCCTTGAGGGTCATACTTGCAAGTTTGGGCGAAATTCGACATATTTTGGTTTTTTGTCATTTTTGGGTTTTTGGCCAAAACTCATGGGCATCACCATTTAAGTTTGGGGCATCATCAAAGGATGAGAATGGTAACATTGGATGCCATATTTTCAGGAGCACATACTCAGCAATTTTCAGGACATTTGAAGATCATTTTCTCCCCCTAAATGGCGAAAAATGCTCTTTTTTCTACACTCTGCCCGGTTTATCAGCAAGGCTTATTTTTTGGGTTTTTACACACAGGCCTATTTTTGGAGGACTTCCAGTGGTCATTTGGGAGAAAACTAAACATTTTCAGAAAATAGACACTCAGAGCTTTCCAACGAGCTATCATGAGCCTCATTTCCACATCGGGAACGCTTCCAAAAGTTGTCGGCAAGTCAGGGGACCTTTTGCTGATGTATTTTTTGAGTATTTTTGTAAAAATTGAACCTTTCAAAACTGCTTTTTCCTCATGTGCGTTTAGCTATTTTTGTACATGAGAAGTTATGAAAAGTCAATTTATTTCCCTTTTTTTGCATTTTTTTAGATATTTTATGAGATATTTTGTGCCTTGGGCTTTGCAAAGCCTCAAGGACAAAATAAGATATTTTGGGTAGGCCAATGAGATTGCAAGTTGAACTAAGAGGTTTTCCTCACTTGGGCCTATATATTCCAAAGGTTTTCATTGTAAACAGAGGCTGAAATTGATGAATAGAAGCAATATATGGTCATATAAGCTTTGGAAGAAATACTTGTCTCATGCTTTTGGATAGTCTCTTGGATGTTCTTGGATGATGAAAGCGGATTGTGGTTGGATTCCATGACTTGGTAGAATGGTATAGTGTCTCTCTCTTTGTTTTGTTTTCTAGTTTTCATTCATAAATCAATTTTCTTGCTTGCTATAGGACAGTAGAGAACAAATTTGAGACATGCCCTTGGAGGCACCTCAAATTTCCTGTTTCTTCATAGCTTCCATGTTTTCTTCATTCTTAGTCACATTAAAGAATTCTTGATTGCTCTTTAATAAATTTACAGAATGTGATTCTATGCCTGTATCTATGTTTATATATGATTTATTTTGATGTCTGCTGATTATATAGCCATAGCCCATCCATGAAGTCTTTGATCGATATTTGCCATTTGTTGGGTTCGGGGTTGAGGCCTTGTTTTTGATCTCTATTTCCTTGCCTAAGACTATGCAATCTTGTTTTCAAAGTGCCCAATAACTTGAAGTACTGTGTTTAGGCGTTCCGGCATAGTGTTTTGAGTTGTTTGTCTCTCTTAAGTGTATTTCCCTAAAGTCTGAAAGTCATTTCTCAAAGTTAGAGAGTTATATATCTCTATGCATGGCTTGAATGTTTATTTCTATGTATTGATTAGCTTATAGTTACATTTCTCATGATTAATGGTTTTCCCTACCATGTTTATGTCAGCTATTAAACTAGTTATGCTTTAAATCCTTTGTTGTTCACAAACTTGATGTCCACCTTACTCCATTTTTCCCAAATATCCTTTCTACCTCGAATCAAATCGGCCCTTCAACAACCTTGTATCACCATCTGATAGCTTTCTTGACCTCTTTGACCCCATAGCCCAGTTGATCTGACATATTTTTACCTATCTTATATCTTTGATCAGTTTCATCCCTCACAACCTAAAAAACCAAAACCAAAAAACATACTTCATAAATAGCCTAAAATCAGAACAGAATAAGAAAACACACAGATATGCCTTACAGAAATAGAGAGAGCCCTCTATGAGTCTAGGAAGGCTAGGTCCTTGGGCTCCAAAGACTGGTTTGATGTTACACTGTCATTTGGCTTGCCAATCAGCCAAATCATGGGACACTAACAAAAGTAAATAATAAATGGTACATGACATGATGACATAAAATGTGCCAAACAAAAATATAATGGATCACACATACATACATGATCCATGACTGAATATAATAATATCTAAGTACATGAGACATAATAAAAACCGCAGAAGCCCTGCTAAATAGGAAAGGGCTTTGAAAATATGAATGGATCATCTGAATGATACATGCATGATGTGGGCGCTGCAAGAGGTTGAAACTGAATCCATCAAATCTGCAGAGATGCATCTGAGGCTATAGCATAATCAGAGGTCATCCGGGCATGTGGGGGGCTACCTGAAGGGCCACCCCCTTATGAGGTATGAAACATCTCAAACACACCTGAGAAGCACTGGTACAATCTCTTGGATCATCGAATCATCAAGTATATGAATCTCGATCATGCAATAATGAGTTGAAGTTGAGTAGGCGAGAAGAAATCAAGTCGAATGGCAATGAGGAGCCCATTTTCCCGATCCAAGGCACCGAACAAGAATGGAAGCTGGAACTAAGGTACACCGCCTTCTAGACCTCTCTTCTGGAATGAATGTGTTGATGTTGACAGAAGGAGGTCTGCAATAGGTGAGGAAATGAGGAATCCTCATCTAAGGTAAGAGGGATCATAGTAAAGTGACTGATGTAATGACAATAGGGACGATGATGGAATAGGGGGAACTGAGTAGCAGACATACGACTTCACTTGTGAGAGCATAAAAAGCATGGATGACTTGGTAGCGAGTGAATCGATTCCGGAGGGGATGGGGAACAATATGACTGGAGGCAAAAATGAGCGACATGAGAGAGAGATAAGGAAAAAATGGATGGAATACTATAGCAGGAGGCAAAGTGACTCGAGATAGACTCTGTGAATTGGATGGTGACTCAACTCAGATGCTATGAACAAGGGTGACTCAATGATGTTGCCACACAGAATAGGCCTAGCAGGGACCATGAAAACATGAGAAAATTATGGTTACTCATGAAGAAAATTGACACACGCGTTAACAAGTATGAAGGCAAAGTGTGACCCAAGTACACGCAATGCGAGTGAAGAAAACTGATTTTAAGAGGCACCAAAGTGACCCTTCTTGTAAAAACGGATTCCTTGTGAAGTGTCAAATTACCGAAGACAAAAGGATACCCATTATAGTGCTCGGTGAGAGATTTCCAACCGTCCTGACGATTTTCTAACCGAGCTACGGTTTTGTCACAATTGGAAAAAGTAAATTTAGGGTTTTTCTTTTAATAGGGTGATTTCCCTCCAATTTGATTCATTTGCTACTAGAGTTGTGGTGAATTTGGAGAGGAGGAGAAAGCCCTAAACCTTGCGGTGATCGTAATAGACAAACCGACCGTTGGAATTAGGATCCGTTAGTTGCATGTAGGTGGCCTAACCTTACTCTTCGTTTTTACTGGTTTATTTTTTCAGATTAGGTGCCCGAGGCTCAATAGGAGATCCCTACCTCTCCTCATGGCCGACTGGCACCTTCTGGGGCCTATACTATGACCTAGCTTGTTGTTTCCAGAAGGGAAAAATGTGACCTTGTCATTGCAAAGCCTAAAAGGTGTGAGTTGAGCTGAAGGGGAGATTGGGTCTGTTGTTGGCTAAGGACCGGGACATGATTGATTATGATGTAGTCTTCCTTTTGTGAACTGAAAAACATGATGGTGTTGTGTAGGCATGGCAGAGTTGAGGATCAACTGGTGAGAGAGATATTTGGATGTGCTTCATGCCGAGATCCATAGCGATCAGGTGGTACACAAAGCACTTGAAAGATATGGGTTTCTCAAGTTGTTTGAGAACCCACTGATGAGGGCGAGTGAGCCCTTACTATCAAGGATAGTCAGTTACTGGGATCCAGACCAGGAGGCCTTTATGGTGGAGGGGTATAGGATCGATCTAACCATCCAGGACATCTACTTCTTGATCAAACTCCTACCACTAGGGGTGGTGGGAAATATACATCCAGTGTCACTGCATGGGTAGAGCATATCAGAGTTCATGGAGCACAACTATAGATCGGATGTTTGTGATAAGGGCACGACCATTCTGATCGGTGATGTAGAGTGGCTAGAGGCACGAGCTATCGCCATAGCATTACTGTGGATCCTGAGCAACTAGGCGTTCCATCACATTGTTGAGAATGCAGCAAGATGATGGAGCTTAGTGAAATGAAGTCGCCTTCACTAAGTGGGCCCGCAGGCAAATTCTGGCGCAAAGTCTATTTTTAGACTATGTCTATTTTTAGACATACGGAGCATAATTTGGGAATTCTACTTGGAGATTCTTGAAGTATGCGACATGTCGGTAAAAATAGATGAGACCTTATTTTTAGGACCCGGGCTATTTTTAGACTGATCTCCTAAAAATATGGAAGTCAAATATTATTTACCCTTAATAATATTTTGACTATAAACAACAATTTACTCTCTTGGCGCACTTCAGTTTGAGTCATGGAGGTGGCTCATGCAACTGACACAAGGAATCACGTGGTTCCTAGGGTTTGATGGCATCTTGCATGGTTGGCTTCAGTTAGACTTCAGTGGCAGAAGTTTTGGAGGAGTTAACGGGACAAATAGTGGAGTTGTGTTCTATTTATTTCGGTTGAACTAGTTGAGATTAGTTAACTAGCTAATCAATTAGATATGAGTGGAGTAAATTAAATAATATTTAATTTACTAAATATTAACTCATTAGTCAACTCAAGAACACTTCAGTTCACTACAGTGCATGATCAGTTCAGTGAAGACCGGTGAAAGAGATAGATGAAAGGGTAGAGTTAGCTATCAGTTGTAACTATACTGTTGCTATTTGCAACACATAGATAGGTGGAGTAAGCTATGAGTATTGCAAAGTTTAGGCTGGTGGTTTATCTATATAAATAGGCCATCCCATAGCTTTGAAATACGCAATCAAGGTTGGCTATCAAGTGGCTAAGGATTGGAGCAAGTGATTTGCTAGATCTAGCTTGATAGTGTGTAGCATGGGAGGTAGTGCATGAGAGCTTGTGAAGAGTTTTTGTACTATGATTGTTACATGATTTCTCCATTATAATATACACAATAGCTGCGGGGTTTTCAGCTATAGGCTTTCCCCATACATACTGAGTTAATGTGTGATTGATTTGATGTGAGATTGCTTCTATATTATTTCCGCATGTGACAATTAATTGTGGAAGAAGGTTATGTGTTATGCATGCAATTTGAAATTGATGTATGATCGGGTTAATCTTCAGTGAATAAGTGATTTATTCAGCTAATTTCTCATGGTATCAGAGCTAGATTAATTGTCGAGATCTATTACGGTGATTGCAAACTTATTTCCTCGGACAGAGTCTGCATGCGGGCCAGGTAGCCTCCGGAATATTCATCCTTCTTTGTAAGGTGAAAGATCCGGTGAATGCCCTTGCAGTCAATCTCTGATTTGGAAATAATTTGTTTTCAAGTATAGATCGGAAGCGATAGAGCTTGGAGTTTGGAATTCGAATTTTGCATAAGGTTGTTCTTCTTGGTGCCGGTGTTGAAAGATGTCTTCTTTCAATGGTTTGCGACTCGAATATGCTCTTGAAGGCAGTTCGAACTATGTTGCATGGAAAGATCGAATGGAAGCAGTGTTAGAAGATAATGGTCTGAAGGAGTTCGTGGATGCGGATGTCCCAAAGCCCACCGATGCAGCTCTGGTCGATGCATGGCAAAAGAAGATCGCGAAATGTCGAAGGATCCTGTTGGAGGGCGTCAAGGATCATATTGTATCCAGCCTTCATGGTAAGGCTACTCCATATTTAATGTGGAAAGCTTTGACGGATCTATTCCAGAGTAAGAGTGACCAAAGGAAGCTAGCGCTCAAAGATAAGCTCAGGAACATCAAGATGGAGAAGGGCGACAGTATCGCCAAATACCTCACGAAGTTCACTCAATGCAGAGATGAACCGGGAAGTGTGGGGGTTACTGTCGATGAAGAGGATATGGTCGACCTGGCTCTCCTTGGTCTTCCGAAGGCTTGGCACTCATATCAAGATAGTGTCAATGGTCGGGAGAAGCCGCCGGGATGGGAGCGCCTTTGGGCGGATCTCATGCAGGAGGAGATAAGGAGGACTACTCGGGATGGATCTTCATCAAAGGGAGCTGATGAAGAAAATTGCGCTTTGGTTGCCAAAGCAAAGAAGGGGAAGGGTAAGAAAACCTCTCATTCCGGTGCAAAGGGCAAGAAGCAGGATATGGCGAAAGTGAAGTGTTTTCACTGCCATGATCACGGACATTATGCTACCAATTTTCCAAAGAAGAAGAAGAACAAGCAAGCGGGAAGATCTGCAGATGGAGAAGCTTTGGCTTCACAGTTCGAGCTTGACTTTTCACCGATTGCATGCTTGGTTTCAAGTGTGATGGGATCGGTGTGGTTCTTGGACAGCGGTGCGTCATTTCATATGACGGGAGATCGGGAGTTGTTCTCAGATCGGGAGGACAAGGATTTGGGTATGCACATCGAGATGGGCGATGACGGTAGATACAGTGCGACTGGTATCGGTACCGTATCCTTTCAGAGGGAGTCTGGTAAACCCTTTGTCTTGAAGGATGTCATGCATGTACCCGGATTGAAGAAGAACCTGATTTCAGTAGCGATGTTGGAGGATAAGGGTTATGATGTGGTCTTCAGCGAAGGAAAAGCTTTCCTGCGCAGTAAGACTACTGGAGAGACCCGTAAGATAGGGGTTCGAACTCAGAACCTTTATCAGTTGCAGGTAGATGACTGCGCAGCTATGGCATGCAAGGCTGGAGATGTGGTGAGCCGGGATGATGAGGGCGAACTATGGCACAGGAGATTGGGCCATCTACACCATGGAGCTTTGAAGATTCTGCAGCAGATTTCTACTGGACTTCCTAAGGGCACTCTTGCGCAGTCAGATCAGTGCAAGGGGTGTACTTTAGGGAAGTATGTGAAAGCCACCTTTTACGAGAAGGATAGTCGCGCCACGACGATCCTTGAGAGAGTTCACACAGACGTGTGTGGTCCTTTCTCAGTTGCTTCGACAGCAAAGCACATGTATTATGTGATCTTTGTTGATGATTTCTCTCGAAAGTGCTGGATCTTCTTCATGCAGAAGAAGAGCGATACATTCGCGAAGTTCTGTGAGTTTAAAGCACTAGTCGAGAAGGAGTCGGGGAAGAAGGTGATTGCTCTAAGGAGTGATAACAGTGGTGAATTCATCTCGGCTGAATTCAAGGAGTTCTGCAGCGCAGAAGGGATTCGGAGAGAGCCCATCGCACCCCATAACCCACAGCAGAACGGGGTGGCTGAGCGGAAGAACAGAACGATCGTGGGTGTTGCACGGGCGATGTTGCATGATCAGGGCCTACCCCTTCACTTGTGGGCCGAGGCATGCAATAAAGCAGTGTATGTGCAGAACCGTTGTCCTCACAAGGTTCTTGGCATGAGTACACCAGAGGAGGCTTATTCTGGCAAGAGGCCCGATATTTCCCATTTGCGGATTTTCGGATCTCCTGTCTACATGCATGTGACGAAGGATGCAAGAAGGAAGCTGGATCCAACTGCTGAAGTTGGAATATTTGTGGGGTACACCGATACACCTCATAACTATCGAGTGTATGTGCCAGACAGTCGCAAGACTGTTGTGCGACGGGATATAAAATTTCAGGAGGAGAAAGCCATGCAGTGTTCGCTTGAGAGGGAGCTACACTTGCATGCAGATGAGGAGCCGTTAGTTCCTAAGGAGGAGCTTCCGGATGTGGATCAGCCACAAGAGGAGGTTCAGGAGGTGGAAGAAACCACCCAGGCAGCGCCAACCATCAGAGGGCGCATGCGCACTACAGAAGCTGAGCGACCGGCTCGGGATGCAGAGAAGGTTGTAGGACCACCTACAGCACAGCGCAGACAGAGACAGTCACCGGATCGGTACACTGGATACATGGCTCTTGTGAGTCAATGTGTTGTGACGGAGCCATCCTCTTTTGAGGAAGCCATGGAGGAACCCGCATGGGTTGATGCCATGATCGAAGAATATGATTCGATCATCAGGAACAGTGCATGGGAGATTGTCCCAAGACCGGTTGGGAAATCAGTTGTAGGTTCGCGATGGATCTACAAGGTGAAGCAGGCGGCTGACGGGAGTGTGGAGAAGTACAAGGCGAGATTTGCCGCCCGTGGCTTCTCACAGATCGAGGGGATTGAATATGAGGAGACTTTTGCACCTGTCGCAAGGTACTCTTCCATACGGACGATCCTTGCTCTCTCAGCGCAGATGGGGTGGCACATTCATCAGATGGATGTGAAGACCGCGTTCCTCAATGGAGTTATTGAGGAGGAGGTGTACATAGAGCAGCCTGAAGGTTTTGAGATCTTCAGCAGTGAGTCGCATGTGTGCCGACTCAAGAGAGCACTGTACGGGCCGAAGCAAGCACCTCGTGCTTGGTACACTCGGATAGACAGCTACTTCACCGGGCTTGGATTCTCCAAGAGTGAGGCGGATCCAAACCTGTACCAGATTGTGGTGGAGGGGAAGCCGTTGATCATCGTACTGTATGTAGATGATCTGATTTTGACTGGCGACGAGCAGTTGATACTTTCATGCAAGGAGGATCTTGCACGAGAGTTTGAGATGAAGGACCTCGGCATCCTTCATTATTTCCTGGGATTGGAGATTTGGCAGCGCAGTGGAGGACTGTTTGTTTCTCAGGGCAAGTATGCCCGGGAGATTCTGGAGAGGTTCAACATGCAAGGCTGCAAGCCTGTTGATACCCCTCTTCCTGGTGGATGGAGGAAGGGAGAGGCTACTTCGGAGGAGGTAGTGGATGCCACTGTCTATCGACAGTTGGTGGGGTCGTTGATGTATCTGGTCAATACTCGACCCGATATATGCTATGCAGTTAACCGGCTTTCGCAAGCTATGGTTAAGCCTACCAAGCTCTTTTGGAAGGCGGGCAAGCATGTATTGCGCTATATCAGAGGCACATCGGGATATGGTCTATGGTACGGACAGGAGGATGGAGTGAAGCTTTCTGGTTTCACTGATGCAGATTGGGCAGGGAGCCCAACAGACCGGAAGAGCACTTCTGGAGGAGTTTTCAGCATTGGGTCGACAAGCAGCTCTTCGGTACAGCAGGAAGCAGAGATCCGTGGCACTCAGTTCAGCAGAGGCCGAGTACATGGCAGCAAGCTTGGCTGCATGTGAGGCTATTTGGATGAGGAAGATCCTCGCAGGTTTGTTCATGTTGCATTTGGAGCCTACAGTGATCTACTGTGATAACCAGAGCTGCATCAAGCTCTCGGCTAATCCAGTTTTTCATGATAGGTCCAAACATATCGACATCAGGTACCATCACATCAGAGATTGTGTTCAGCGCAGGATCATGATGCTTTCATATGTTCCCACGGAGGATCAGGATGCCGACATCCTGACGAAGGCGCTCACCAGGAGCAAGTTCGAATTCCACAGAGGCAGGATAGGGGTTGCAGATAATCCATATCTTGCCGAGAGGGAGTGTTGAGAATGCAGCAAGATGATGGAGCTTAGTGAAATGAAGTCGCCTTCACTAAGTGGGCCCGCAGGCAAATTCTGGCGCAAAGTCTATTTTTAGACTATGTCTATTTTTAGACATACGGAGCATAATTTGGGAATTCTACTTGGAGATTCTTAAAGTATGCGACATGTCAGTAAAAATATATGAGACCCTAATTTTTAGGACCCAGGCTATTTTTAGACTGATCTCCTAAAAAATATGGAAGTCAAATATTATTTACCCTTAATAATATTTTGACTATAAACAGCAGTTTACTCTCTTGGCGCACTTCAGTTTGAGTCATGGAGGTGGCTCATGCAACTCACACAAGGAATCACGTGGTTCCTAGGGTTTGATGGCATCTTGCATGGTTTACTTCAGTTAGACTTCAGTGGCAGAAGTTTTGGAGGAGTTAACGGGACAAATAGTGGAGTTGTGTTCTATTTATTTCTGTTGAACTAGTTGAGATTAGTTAACTAGCTAATCAATTAGATATGAGTGGAGTAAATTAAATAATATTTAATTTACTAAATATTAACTCATTAGTCAACTCAAGAACACTTCAGTTCACTACAGTGCATGATCAGTTCAGTGAAGACCAGGGAAAGAGATAGATGAAAGGGTAGAGTTAGCTATCAGTTGTAACTATACTGTTGCTATTTGCAACACATAGATAGGTGGAGTAAGCTATGAGTATTGCAAAGTTTAGGTTGGTGGTTTATCTATATAAAGAGGCCATCCCATAGCTTTGAAATACGCAATCAAGGTTGGCTATCAAGTGGCTAAGGATTGGAGCAAGTGATTTGCTAGATCTAGCTTGATAGTGTGTAGCATGGGAGGTAGTGCATGAGAGCTTGTGAAGAGTTTTTTGTACTATGATTGTTACATGATTTCTCCATTATAATATACACAATAGCTGGGGGGTTTTCAGCTATAGGCTTTCCCATACATACTGAGTTAATGTGTGATTGATTTGATGTGCGATTGCTTCTATATTATTTCCGCATGTGACAATTAATTGTAGAAGAAGGTTATGTGTTATGCATGCAATTCGAAATTGATGTATGATCGGGTTAATCTTCATTGAATAAGTGATTTATTCAGCTAATTTCTACACACATCACTAGGGTGCAAATGGTGTTAGCAGAGAGTGTTTTGAGTGGGACCAACTATGGTTGGGCCCAAATTATGTTGTCGTCGGTGAAACGACAGCTGTCGCTATGTAAGTGATAGGTGAACCATGAATATGATTTTTCTACAGTGTTGTGTTCATTCTTCTTTGAGAATATCCCCACACTTCGACCTCATGTGCAGATTCAATATGGGGGCCCACAGGAGCCTAGGATGTGCCGCTGGGGGTAGGTGGTGTGGAGAGGAGGAGGTGGGGAGTTAGACGAGTGTTCCAACCTTTGATTTTTCACATTGGGATCCAATTCCACTGTACATAAATGACTATCCATACAGTGGTAAGAAATTTTAGGGGGGCCCTGACTTGCCACTTCTGCCAGGTTGAGCATGGGGATTAGATGGTAAGTGAAAGTTGCTATATATTATGGTTCATTTAGATTTTATAGAATATGTATGTGGTACTGATTCGTGACTTTTGGTATGTAGATATAGAACTGATGAAGCCAATAGGGTATATGGGATGACTCGCAGCACCAAGGACTGCAGAATCCAGTCGAGTGAGAGGAGACCAAAGAACTGAGTATGAGGCTTTGCTGGAGGATGTCTGACGCAGGTGTGAGCTAATGTTGACCAATGTATCATAGCACAGATGGCATTATCTTGAGGACTGGTACATCGAGGGATGCATATGGCTACCATCTGAGTGGCAAGGGGTCATGCGACACATGACGATGACTGGATAGGCAGTTCAAGATCTGCAGGATGGTGGAGCCGAGCGATTTCCTTGGGACACTCCATATAGTGATTAGATGTAGGGGCATGTGGTTCTCCTAGTTTTGATTTTGTAACATGCTATGGGCATGTCGGATGTATTTAGAGTGGTGGACTCCAAAAATTTATGATTTTTTCAATACATAATATGGATATGCATCTTTTGATATATGAAGAGTGTATGGTTCACCATTTGTTTTATTATTATCTTGTGTTAAATGCATGTGATAAGTTCCAATCTAGAATATTTCTGACAATGCTATCTACATAGTGAATTTGGGCTCTAGGTACATGAGTGAATGTAATGGTTTCAAATTCATGCACTAAGAACTTCACTCGTAAATATCTTCTCAAAAGGGCATGGTTATTCACACGATACATGCCATTCAATTGCATGACAAGCATCAAGGAATATAAATGAACATGAAGATGAAGGATGTGATGATCAAGGGCATCGACTAAGAAACCTATCAATGCATCATATTTGGCTTGGTTATTGGTGGAAAATCCAATGCATACATTGTTGGAGAGGACTAAAAAATGCAAGGGGTAAAACTGGCCCAAGTTACCGAGGCTAGTTTATGGGAGAAGCGACTTGCACCATCGGCATAGCCGATATACGGTGTGGATGACGGATCCATGTGAAAGGTGCCACAAGACAACAAATGAGATGATGATGGATACTGCAAGCTACCTAAATGCATGACAGAAATAAAACACGCATGTCAACGAGAGATGTTATGGATAAAATTTCTTAGGTAAAGTGCATTGCGAGGGTTACGAAGGAGTTGGCCTTCGAAATACTCTAGAAGGTATGCCCCCTTTCCCAAATACTTACCAATGATGTAAGGTCATAGCCATAATGAGTCGAACTTCCCATGACCAAGGAAATCATGAGCCTGGTAATACAGTAGAACAAGATTGCCTTCGTGAAAGGTACGAGGGTGGAATTTTCGGTCATATTGAGCTCTGGTGCACTTTTTGGCAGCTTCGATGGTTTGGAATGCAACACGATGGTCTTCAGAATCATTGTAAAGCATGATAAGTCTTTGTTCTAATGGTTGAGTGTTAGGGAGACATTTGATGACCAGGTGAAGGGAGGGGATTTCACAATCGATCGGTAAGACCTCCTCCTTGACAAAAACAAGGTGGAAAGGAGTAAACCCGGTAGAAGTTTTAACAGAAGTTATAAAGTACCACAAAGCAGGTAAGAGAATAAAGTGCTAGTTGGTTTTGTGCTTTTTCGCCATCCATTGAAGGATATTTTTAAGGATATTATTGACCCCTTCAACTTTACGATAACGTTAGGGATAATAAGACGATTAATATTGGTGCTCAAAGCCCAAAAAAGAGGATAAATCACACCATATCTCATATTCAAAATGTCAGCCATGGTCAGATACCAATTGTTTCAGAACCCCAAATCGAGCGATAACATGGTTAAATAAAAAGAGAGTTGTGGCAGCCACCATGTTATTGAACATTGGCATGGCCTCAGCCCATTTGGTGAAATAGTCAACTGCCACAATGATATAATTTTGGTTACCAGTAGATGGAGGTCGACACTCCATAAAGTCAATGGCCCACTTACAGAAGGGACCGACTGATATGACATGATGGAGAGAAGCAGGTGGAGCTTGTGCATTTTGGGAGAATATTTGGGGGAATGATGTTTGAATTCTTGAATGGAATCACCAAAGAGAGAAGGAAAAAAATAACAATAATGCATGATTTTCTAGGTAGTGGCCAAACCCAAGAGATGGCCACCACAAGCAACGCTATGGAAGGCATTAAGGAATTTCTCAGCTTTAGCATGCATGAGACAACGACGAAGGAGAAAATCAACATCACGACAATAAATATTGTCACAAATGAGAAGGTAACAGGGGGCTTGGTGCCGTATACGTCTTCGAGCATCACGATCAATATGTGAAGTGAATTTACGGGTTCACAAATAGGTAGGGATGTCACCATACCAAGGGTCGTCTGAAGTAATGGAAAACAAGTGCTTATCGGGTAAGTCATCATTAACCGGCAGATCTCGTGTAACAGTAGGCAATTCAAAAATGAGTTCAACAAGGACTAAACATTTCTTACTCTTGGATGTGAAAAATTCAAGATCAAACTCTTGAAGGATAACAATCCAACGAGCGTACTTCCCATTGATAATCCGTCGACTCAATGAGAAATCCATGGGGTTGGAATTGGTCACGAACATGGTGGAAAGCGTAAGGATGTAACGATGATGTTTTTGGACCAAGAACACAATGGCTAGCGCCAACTTATCTTCATGCGAGTAGGACACATGGGGTCCTACAAGGTTCTTACTGGCATAATAGATAACGTTTTCATTTCCAGTGTCATCTTTCTGAATGAGGACCCCAACGACCGAATGGGTGGAAGCTGAGATGTATAGAATGAAATCCCTCTCAAAGTTAGGAGGAATAATCAAGGGAGCGAAAGTGAGAGCATTTTTTAGGGCATCAAAATACTATTGAGCATATTCATCCCAAACAAATGGAATGTTAGATCTAAGGAGTCTTAGAAATGCATGCGCAGTGGTGGTATAGTCAGGGAAAAAAAGATGAAGGAAGTTGGCTTTGCCTTGAAGGCTTTGTAACTGGTGCAAGGTATGAGGAATGGGAAGCTCAAGAATGGCTTGAAATTTGAGGGGATCAATATTTATACCATCTTTGGACACAATGAAGCCCATGATATGGCCGATAGGAACAAAAAATACACACTTCAATGGGCTGAGATGGATATTATACTTGTGACATCGGAGAAAAACAATATGCAGATCATGAATGTTTTGCGCCCGACAGCTAGAACAAGCAGTGAGGTCATCAAGGTAGGCAAGGATAATACAAGCCAAGTGATGGAATTAGTATGACATGACCCGCTGGAAGGTGGCTCCGATATTCTTTACGCCGAAAGGCATGACCCTATAAGAAAAAGTTCCACACAGACTAATGAACACAGTTTTTAACTGATCATCACAGTGGATAGTAATATGGTTATACCCGAAGAAACCATACATAAAGGATAGAACCTCATGCTCCACACACTCATCGTTGATTTGGTAAAGAAATGGTGTGGGGAAGTTGTCTTTGGGACAAGCTTTGTTTAGGTCGCGAAAGTCAGGGTACACACATATGGTGCCTTGTTTCTTGAGAATGGGAACCAGGTTGGAAACCCATGTGGTGTATTCAATGTGATAGATGAAACCAACCTTCTTGAGCTTGTCGATTTCAGATTTGATAACCTCTCGTTTGGATGGATTGATGGGTCTCAACTTTTGACAGGGAGGATTGGCATCGGGCCATGTATCGATATGGTGTTCGACAATGGCGGGATCAATTCCAGGCATATATGAATAGAAACAGGCGAAACATCATGGAATTCCTTGAATATCTTAGCGTAAGCCTCAATTTCTTTCGAGGTGCAATGTGTCCCTAAGGTAATGTTTTCTACTACCCCTAGTTTATTGGAAATGTTTATTTTAATGGTAGGAGAGATATTGGCCATGTTTCCTTCTTCGAAAGCATCTGGCGTAAGAATGGGATTTATAAACCAATCAAATTTAGCATGGATGAATTCTTTATACTCTACAACACACTGTTCATGTGACTGCTACAGAAGGAAGTACGCACGATGGTGCATGTCATCCTAGGGAAAATCAGGGGTGGTCATGGCTTCCATAACGTCTTCATCTAAATGGAATATGGGAGGACTCATGAAAGGGAGACCAGATGATGTGGTGGGGCTATGTGATGCATCATCATAATAGATATGGTTCACATACGCATCGCCACAGAGGGTAGAAAAAGAGCTAGTAGATGAAACATCTACCTATGTTGAGACCAAGGTGTTTGTCGAGGGAGGTTCAACCAAAATAGAAGGGGATGCCCCAGAGGGATCGTCCACCGTGGATATCATGGATGATGACAGATAGAGAATAAAAACCAAATATTCCATCATCTTGACATCGAGGGGAGGTATCATAATGGGTGTATAAATTTCCTCTGGTTCTGCTAAAGTAGAAATCATAAGTAGAGGGGTACAGGATCCACTATGAGTGACCTCTATTTTGTGAATTTCGTCAAGGGTATCAAAAAATCCTTCAATATGGGGACAAATATGGGAATAGTGGCCATAAATATCGCACAAAGCACAAGGGTGGTTCATGCGCAACGATTTGAGTTTATTGGCTGAATCAGGTAAGGTAACACGGACCTCCGTGATGTCAGATTCAGGAAACGTCTCGCTAAACACAGTTTTGAGATGAGGAAGTTCAGGATAGTTATGGGTGGCATGTCCAACAACATCACACAAAGCGCATGAAGGTGATTTCTTTGGAGGCTTAGGAGGAGCAGGAGATGTTTGGGAGAACTTGTCCTTAGGTTCCTTCTTTTTGGCCTTTCCCCCCTCACCAGATGCTTTCACAACAAGAGTAGGTTCTTGTTGATGTGGATGTGGCATAGAAGCAAAGGGAGGGGTCATGAAGACCTATTGAATTGAGGTCAAAGCGGTATATGGTTTGAGCTGACCAGGCATAGTGTTTGTTGGGGATCAATGTACCAGACTAGAATCCCCAGGGTCAAATTGGGAAGACTAAACATACCCATAACAAGCACCAAAAAGACTCCGGAGGGGGAAGCTAAAAACTGTATCTGACTAGAAGGGTAATAACTTGGAGGAATGGCTCCCAAATGGATAAGGCTGGGGGAATTGTTCCTAGTTGAAAAATGTTGGGAGAGACACCAGTAGAAGGAGAAGGTACTAAAGGCTGTGTCAAGTGAACAACAACAGGATGTGGAGGTGATGGCTATTGGCTAGTTGAACTGGGCCACTTTTGGCTAGCCCAAGATGCTTGCAACATGCAAACGCTTGACGAGTTGGGCTCAGTGATAAGAGGGAGGGTGCCAGGGAATCAACCAAGTAAGGAGGAATACTTATAGACTCTTGGCGAAATGTTGGTGAGAGGTGTGACTGATTAGTTATCGGGCATTGAAGGTATGAAAGACTTAGGGGAGGTCTGAGACATCAGTTCATAATATGTCAACTTATCGATGGTGATTATCTTTCCATTGTGGGGAAAACACATATTACGGTGAACCGCATATGCGAAAAAACACATCACATAGGTATAGATACGACCCAAGAGGATGTTGTAATCCAAGGGGGAATGAATGACTTTTATGTCAATACAAACAGGCTTTCTCGCAAGTGTGATAGGAAAATTGTTGAACATGCCAAGGGGATGAGAATGGTGACCATCCAAAACATGCAAAGTGATAGTGGATGGGGCTAATTTGGGTGATCTGAGCTTACTCCAAACATAGGCAGACATCACACAGGTGGATGTGCCCTCATCAATGATACATCTCTGAACACGGGCATTACAAATCTTGACTGGTATTTGGAATAAAATTAATGAAGGTAAAGGGGGATGTTTTGACTTGTCAACATCAAAGGCAGTCAAATAATCTTCGAAAGGATCCACAACGCCCAAAGTAGATAATATAGGTTTTCATTGAGATGGGCAGGATTGGAGGACTTCCAGGGTTGAAATCGAATAAGGAGACTATGCCAAGTCATCTACTATGTTGTAGGTGTGAGTGGCTTTGGTAGAAGCAACATTTCGACACAATGGTCCTTTGGGGATCTTGTGAGTGACCTATTCCTTAGGCTGAGGGATGTGTAAGGGAATATTAGGTGTCAAAATGGACTATGTGGGAACTTTTGTTTGGCACTCGGTTGTAGACGTAGGGGGTTGATTATCATATTGGTGAGACCGGGTTTGAAGGTAGACATCAATGGTATTAACCTCTTCATAATTCATCATGATAATATGGTAATCAGGGTCACCAGAATACGAAGGTCGAAGAGCGACCTGACCTTGAGGTGGCTGGGTAGCAACATATCCTTGCTGAGGTAAAGGATTGGTGAACACAATCGGTTGAGTTGGCATAGTGTTTGGAGGAAGTGAAGCAATGGTTTTTTGTTCTTTAGATGTTGCCTGTGGTTGCCACAACTGGCGCATTTGGGGTAAAATAGGACAATCATGAGTATAATGGCCATGGACACCACAAGATGAACAAGGTTTGTTTATATGAAGAGGATTTTTCTACTTGGGTTGATCCCCCTATTGCTGGTTTATAGTGTCAGGCTAGTTCCCTTTGGGTGCGTTCAGTTGATTACATTGGCACCCTTGGTTACCCTGCGCTGGTTGGTTCTTGTTTCCTTTCCCATTATTCTTTTTCTTCAAATTAGGAGTATTAGTCGCACTTTTTTGTGCATACACCTTACCCTGAGGAGGAAATGGATGCTGTGGCGGAGGTTAAGAAGGCATGGGAGGTTGGGGCGTTGATTCCGGAGGGGATGGAGCACCAAGCTGTACATAATGTTATAAAGGAGGTTGGGTGACATTTGAGTAAATAGGTTGAGAAACAACTGGCCCTGGCATTGGTTGACATGGTTGGGAAAATTCATAAGGTGTTCTTTGACCTAGATACATGTTGGTGAGAGGGGGATAAGTACTGTAGGAGTTGTCCCCCTCCTGGGGGTAACCATAACCCATGGAAGGATGAGTGTACAAATGTGAAAGAGATCCAATGATACCAATGACAACGTGAGATTCCTCTAGTGCGTTGGCATCACTGGGTCTAGGATGATCTGGTAAAATGGTATAAACATAACCAGATTGGGCATAGATAAATTCATATTTCAATGCGACTTGGAGAGATTCGTCCTCTGTCTGAGGAAAATGAGACGGGAAATCTTTACCAATGGAAAGAAAAAGCGTTCTAAGAAACCAATCTATATAGACACACTCGTCGAATGTTGTAGCTCAACATAAGCTCCTCCTTATATGCCATTCTTGGACATGGTTAGAAAGGCGGGTGGCAGAAGTTTGACGAAATGTTGTAAAAAACTCAGTACCGGTATCATAGCGGAGATGAAACTGAAAATAAGATAGAAACGCTTTAGCAGGAGTCATAAGAGTGTAATGAGACATAGAATTTTTATCAACATACCACTTCGAAGCTTCTACAATGTCCGTACATTGGAACAACCAAAGGCGGATGGGATCATCAGTAATGGAATTGGACGAACACCACATGTCAAAGGAGCGGAAATTATTAGTAGGGTCCTCTCTAATGTTTCATTCAAACATAGGGATGTTGGAAGGAAGCTTAGTTGGAATGGTAGGCCAACCTGGATTGTGGATTATAGGGTCATTAATTAAGTAGCTAAAATCGGGAAGACTTGAACTTGCCATGAAAGGTAGAAAAGGAGTAACTAGAATAGTTTCGGTAGAGGCTCTAGAATTAGGGATGGGGGCACCACTATCTTGAGGACTTGCACCTACATTGGTGCCTGACATGATGATGGTATGAGGGTGAGGGGAACCGGGTTCAGAATCATAGGAAGAACCCAATGAACTAGAATTAGAGTTGGTATGGGGACTCAATGGAGGAATAACTCAGACCCTACATAGTGGAGTGAGTATTCCTAATGGAAACTGAGGGTGATGGCATTAGAGTCTATTATCACTCCACCAAATTACCAAGGTTGAGGAACGAATCCAAATAGAGCTAACCACAAACCAAGTTTTTGACTTGATAGCTAGCCCTATCAAGCCAGAGAGGGATCTCTCCAAAAGGGTCACATCGAGGAGGGCTGAAGAAATTAGGGTTTTAGGCTAGATAATGAGTGCAGGGGGTTGTTTTTAATTGATTTGGTTCGGAAAATCAGTGGATAAAGGAATTAGGTCAAGGAAGACTGGGTCAGGGCAAACGGAGTTAGGATTGCAGGGATCAATGGGGCAAGGTAGGTACAATGCCAATCACTTGAAGGAAATGGTTGTGGAATCGTTTTGAAAATGTAAGAAGGCATAGAAAATCATAGGGGATGTATTTATCTCAGACATAAGATAATGAACAAAATATGATCAGTTACCCAAAACAGAGCATGTATAAGCATATATTCTGAATTTCAAACTTGTAAAAGATCATAACATAGACATGAAAGTGACATGAAAAATACATCTAAACATATGTGACTAAAGGAAAAACTATGAAAGACATTCAACACCACAAGTATCCCATAAATGTAGCTACAAGTCCTCTTTTTTAGCTTGGCCAAAACTGAGTACAAGTTCCCTTGATCAACTAGCAAAATCAAATTGATTCCAAACTCCAAACTTTGAAAATGAGTAAAAAATGACATGATATAGGCCTCAAACAACCTCTCCCAACTCAAGGGTTTAATCCATGAGAGGAGGAGTTGATCCACTAAAGTCTGAATTGAAACCTAGAGTGTAGGGTGGTGAAAGTGACTCATCCCTAACTTTTGTGAACTGATTCATTACACCTCATTTTCTTGATTTACCTAATGTATTTACCCTAGTAAATAGTAAAAACATGATAGCTACATTCATATTCATCATTTACATAGGTAAATTCAACATTTCCCAAGATAAAAATCGAAACTGAAGCGAAACTCAGAAATTTTCTGAAGAGTGCCAAATGAACCATTTTCTTGTTAAACGCGCAACAACCAGGAAGAAATTATCCTCTGTGTTCAAGGATGAATTTGGGTGCCTTCCCAGTGTCCAAATTTGCTCTAATATGGATTTTTGGAAAACCCTTCAAGTATACTTTCCTGAAATACCTTCATTTTGCAAAATGAAGCCCATTTTCCCTGTCAAAAATCACTTCTTCGACGACTAGTAAACGCGCAACAACCAGGCAAAAATTGAGGCAGAAACATCGTTTTTTGATGGTTTTTTGTCTTTTTCAATGACCAGTTCTCCTCCAAAATATTAGAAAATGCACAGGGTTTATGTCCTCATCATTATGAATCTGCTGGTGTTGGCCATTTTTCCATTAGATGCCTAAAAAAAAGTGCAATGTCCAAGGTGCTGCGTGTTTGGCAATTTTACTGTGCAAAAAATAAAACGCGCCCTCTATGTGTAGCACTATTTTGCAGACCAGATTGGGAGGCCTTACCTGCGTTGAAATTGGGCTCAGGATAGCTCATTGGAAATATTATCCTGTCTAATTTCCAAATAAACCTTTGGTAATATGATTAGAGTTGATTTTCCTTGTCAAAAGTTGATTTTCTCATGACTGGTCAAAAAGTGCAGAATGAGGGTGTATAAATGCAGATTGATGTTGCAAGAAACTTTTATATGCCTTACTCAATTCAAAATTAAGCTCATAATAGCGTATTGGAAATCACTTTCAGTCTAGCTGGCATTTGAATTATCAAGCAAGTGATTTGGACACTCCAGCTAGGAGAAAACTTGATTTTCCCAAGGTCACTCTAGAAATGCAGAAAACCGCTTGTAGCATCTGTAGTTTTGACATTTCTCCAAAATCATGAAACCTGTGTAAAAAATGAAGGATTTTTTTATTCCTTGACTTATGGTGGACAAAAACAGCTCTCACATTTTCTAAATTCATCTCTTTTTGGTCAGAAACATTGTTTGAAGTAAAACTGGCCCTATGAGTGGAAAATGACTTGACCCTTAGAACGATTTCTTAAAAAATGATGGAGACATGATCTTATGAGTTGGAATGGCCTCATACTTACTGATATGACCTACCTTATGCCTCATCTTCTAAAATGTTTCATTTCCAAGGCCAACCCTATCTCAGTAGGAGAGGAAATTAGTGTTTAGTGCTTATGAATAATGATTAGTTGGGCACCCTTAGGAAAAGAGAATCCCCTTTGACATTTGATCAATTGATGAACTAAAAAATCTTGCACTTTGATTGAGATAAGACATAGTGAAATGAGCTTTTTAAAAGTGTTATTATGATGAGCTAGACAAGAAGTGAGCCAACAAATGTGATTTTCTAAGGGAGAGTGAAGTTTTATTGAGTAGGGCTACCATCAGAGAAATGATTTTTAGCATGACCTAGCAGAATAATATAAAAATTTCAGAGGGGGACACCTAAAATGAGAATGAAAAGAGTGATTTTGATCACTGATGGCAGAATTCATATTCTGACACTAACAGAGTCTCTGGGATAAACACGTAGGTGGCACAATGATGGAAAGTCACAAATGAAATGAAAAGGTTGAAGAGTGATAAACAAGACTCTGTGAGGCAAATGAATTAATTATGATGTGTATGTATTGGCTTGGCGGTGTAAACCAAGTGCTCTTCACTTTAGTATGAGTGTGTGCAAGCCATTTGTTAATTTTAATTAAGCCCAAATGGTTGTATAAAGAAAAAGAAAAAATGCTAAAGTACTGTAAATAAAATTGAAAAGACAGTAAAATAAACAACTTAACATGCATAAATTCAACCCAAAAGAAGGGTTCCCAAACAACTAGTCTAAAAGGCGAGCGAAATTGACTAAAAACACAAAAGATGACCAAAATATCTAAGGTCTAAGGGACAAGGATCTAATGATGCATATTTGTTGGAAATGATGCAGAAAAAAACAAGAGATCAGAGGGGAAAAATGCTGCAAAATGGGAGGCGGTAGGTTAAAACCTTAGGGGAAACAAGGTTACCTTAAGGGAAAGACCAAAAAAAAATCAAAAGCGGTATTTGGATGGAATAATAACCTATCAAAAAGGATCTGAAAGAAGGATAGATCAGACCCTGAAACAATGGCTGAAAACGTTGCAAATCTCAGACTACCTACTCGTCTTAGCCCCTCCTAAAAAGGTGGAAGTGTACTAAAAACCTAGGGGGATTGGTTCTACTTCAAGGAGAAAAAATAAGCATATCTAGGCCTAATACGGGCTGAGACGGAGGTCAGACAACCCAAAACAATGATCTGGGCAAACCCTGACAGACACAGAAAAATTCAAAAAAAAGTCGCAATTCACTGGTACTGACTTGTTGGCTATGGAAATCATAGTTTCTGGGCTAAAAGATGTGAGTTCTGGCATAAATTGTAGGGTTTGGCTCAAAAAGTGTGAATTCCATTTCCTAGATCCTCGGGTGGCAGGTTGCGAAAAATTTGTCGTCTCTAGCGCAGATGATACATGTTAGCTGCGAAAAACACCCAAAAACACCCGAAAGTTAGAATTTTTATTGCTTTAGGGAAAAAAAGTAAAAAAAAAACTTCAAGAGACTGAAAACAGCTGAAGAAAACCCTATTTACTGAAGTTACTGAACATGCGGGAATCTGAATTACAAAAACGTAGTTGCTATTTTTTATCCTAAATTCTTAACACAAGTGTACAAAAATAGCTCACTTTAGCTGTGTGTGAAAAACAACCCTTAAACCAGAAATGACTGCTTAAATTCTTTAGATGTGCAATCGATAGTTAAAACAAATGCTGCACAAAACCAGATCTATGTAGTAAAAGGAGTTAAACAGTGAAAATAAATAAGAATTGCTCCATGCATCCAATAGAAAAGACAATATTTAAATAATTTTGAATATATTATAACATCTAGGAAGGGAAAAAATAATAGTGTTACCAATCCCCCTCAATGGGATGGGTTCTTGGTTATCCTCAATGCTTTAGACCCAGAAGTTTTTCTCTCTCAATGGTGCAGAAAACCCAAAATGTGTTGAACTCTATGGGAACTCAAGAAGAAAAGGAAATAGTAGCAACAATGAGAATGATCAAAGCACGAAAATGAAAGTGATCAAAGTGAAGAATGAATGGAAAACCCTCCTATTTATATCAAACTATTGAGTTTTCCTCAATAATGGTGCATAGTAAAATATTATTAACCAAGATCTAGATCTAACCACTTGGAATATTTTATGATATTTTGTTGGAGGGAAAAAATATTTAAATTGGTTAAATACCTTTATTTAGAAATGTTGGGCCAGAATTGTAATCTACAGATAAATTATGCTTCCCTAGACAGGTGTTAGTCTAGAACAATAGGTGAAAGACTGTACTACTATTTCTCCTAACTCAGAACAAATATACAGAGAGGATTGGAGGCTTACTTTTTCAGTCGCTTCCAAATGGCTCCTTCTTTCGCTTCTGTTGCAGCTTCAAATTCAAGCGGTTTGTGAGCTGAATTCTTCCTACAAGAAAGAACACTAAAAAACCAGAAGATGCAATAATATAGATATCTATTCAAGCTAGTTAGCTAAATAAGTAAAACATAAACTACATTCATCAACCAAGATCTTACAATATGGAAAATCAAAGTTAACATAGATGCATGTAGGGAAAAATAAGAAGTACTCTTTATTGATGACAAAAGGAGAGGTTAGAACCTAGTGACTGATTTGAAGTGACCTTCCAGCAAAGTTCCCAAGTCTCATCACAGCATAAATCTCTCCAGCAGTAGCTTCACAAACCAAACTCTCAAATGAAAATTATCCAGCATTTCTCTACTCAAATTATTCCTTCTCAAACTCTTAGATCTATGTTCAATTTATAGATGAACTGTAGGTTGTTTTGTAATCAATAGCTTTCCAAAAATAGGAAAGACATGTTTTCAGTCATGTATATGTCAATTGGACACTTGGATCCGAAGCTTGACACATGTGAACTCTTCTAGAAGGCACTAGCCAAATGGAGATTCTAGAACAATGAGAATTTCGCTCCCAATGTGACCAACGCGCTTGTGAATGTTGGGAAGTGATTTGCATAGAAGCCTTGCATGGGGCTACCTGCATATGCAACGCACTTAGGCCCCTTAGAGCCTGCATTGGTGAGCTCTCATATGTTAAATAATAAGCTTCAAACCATGGAAACCTTTACTTGATGAAAATTTTGCTTGATTTGTCTTGTTTCTTGTCTTAGGGCATGTAGCAACTGAAATGATAGGGAGTGATAAACCCTTGATAATTGGTCTTGGAGATGATGCCCAGTTAACTAGGTCATTAGGAATGGTGCCCAAATTGACCTATAACAATTTCCCCCTAAAGCATGAGATCCAAATAATAAGAACATTTGATTGAGAGGCTTTACACTTTGATGAGCCTAGAAACGAAGAGGAATGGTCACCTGCATCAATATTACAATACATTTCATCATGATATATCCTTTATTGATCATAATTGCTGAGGGTAGGCATTCCCATGTTCAACACATAAAACAATCTAATAAGATGTACATAATTCAAAAAGTCATCTACATTGGAATGTTTCCTAGATGTAGACACGCCTACAGATATAGGCCCATGTTTGGATGATAGTCTGTATGTAAAGTCACCGTACAGATGATGTGTACAAAAATCCTGAAATCACAGCCTGGATGGATGAAACTAGATCCGGGGTCTTCTTATCTCGTTCACTCGATCATTCGGGTACAAGTCTAGCCATGCGAATATATGATTTGTTGTCGAACATGGAAAGACACTGTTCGATTACCAGCCAATGATGTGTGCTGTTAACAAATGCGAGAGAACCACCATTAATGTTAATGGCCCTCAAGGTACTGAAGTACATTTCATAAGGCGTGAATAGATGATTTTATGTCGAACACCAAACAAAATATTTCGTTCAAAGGTCTGGAAGCGAGGATCTTGTTGATGCTGTAACAAGCCTAATGGTACTGCAATCTGATGTTTCGAAATGAGCTTCCTGGATGTTGATTTGTTGTCGACAGGAAGTCACCTTATTCCAAAATAGGAGTTATTGATTTCGGAGACAAGGGTATGACTTGATATAGTAATTTTCAGGGATGATGGTCATGAAAATGAAGGTTTATGAGTATTGCAGATGGATGAGTTTTTAATCGTTGGATGACTTCTCTTGAACATATTGGCGACACTGTGATGAGTTGGCAGAATTGACCCAAAACCGAAGTGAAGGTATGATGAACCATAGGTGTGAATGAACTTTCAAGATGATTGCCCAACCCAAACAGTCATGGACATGGGGTGAAAGAAGTGTCATGTTCAAGAGTGACTTGCTACCAAAAAGAAACTTTACTTACTTTTCCAAATTTTCCCTGGTCATTTGTCGACTAGTACCTCTTTATTTTTTAACAAGATTGAGGAGGATAAAATTTTCTTGATCTATAATTCAACCCCTCAGGCGAATAAAATATCGCTATTTAATAATTTAACAAGTCTAGCGATGAATGAAACTCGATTCTTGCCATGATTGACAAGCCTGTCGCTATTTTATGTTTTAACGAGCTTAACGACAATGATAGCCCGGTCCTTTTTCATATTTAGAGAGTCTAAAAAAGAGAACGAAAGAGAACTCCATAAAGTACTTTTTCGTAAATTTGTCACTCAGATCCAAAAAAGTGTAAAATAATATCTGAGAGAACCTCTTTGGTCATGTTTAACCAAGGTATTCCTTTTTCGTAAATAATCCATATTAGTCCAGAAAAGGCTTAAACTTATACTGAGTAGATATCAATTCATTTACTTTAACGAGCTCAAAATGACAAGTTCTCAACAATATTTTCACATTATCAGAGTCTAAAAATAGGTGAAAGAAGACTCCAGGGGTTCCTTTTTCACTCTTATCGAAGCTCGAGAAAGAGATAAAAGTGCGCTTCAAACCCTTTTTCGTTTTTAACAAAGCTCGAAAAATATGGAGAAAAAATATGCTTTATGGTCAAGTCATTCTTTGAATAAATTTGCATGACTAATCTACTCATTAGTTGTATTTCCTGTTCAGAACAACATCTAATGGATTAAAAATACCTGGTTCATGATAAAAACATAATAAAACTATATTCATAGCAATAAATTTAACTTGCAAACAATTAAATGACTATATAAAGTAGTTTCACTATTCATTTTTACCATTCCATAGTTACCATTTGCATTTTGGAGCTCTGAACTTGATTTCGCCCCTGAACTTCAGTCTTTGATTGCGGTCGTTTCTGTGGGCAGATTTCATCTCCATTTAATCCAGGTTAGTGCCATGAACCTCCTCTTTCTTTTAGTATTCCTTTCATTCCCATTCCTTGAAAATTTTTAGGGTTTTGAGGCCCCTAGGGTAAATTCTGCCCAAAATGAGGGCAACACACCCTTGAATATTGAAACCTGAATTGCATAGCAGGTACAGTGAAGGGTACCTGCATGTGCAACACACTGTCTCATCCCAAGGAGTGCATTGTGTGCAGTTGAAGTTTTTGGTTTTCATGATGTATCCAAAATTTTCCTAGTTTTTTGCAATGAATGGTATCTAATGGATCTTATGGTTGATTTTCAGGTTTCCATCAGATTATAATGACGATTACATGGAGAGAAAGAGAACATGAAGAACAAGATATGATTGCCTTGAATGATCCAGGTACTGTAAGAGCTTTAAGAGATTGTGGGCTACTTAAGTACTTCAAATTGTCAAGAATGAGGCAACAAATAGAACTCTTGGAGTTCTTAGTTTGAGCATGGGATCCGGCGATAGAGGCATTTCACATAAAAAATCAAGTGTTGTCCATAATAGTTGAGCATGTGTATTTTCTCACAGGTTTGTTGAGGAGAGGTTTGCCCATTTCTCTCACAGGGTCTACTGTTGGAGGAGACACAGTGAGGGATTATGTTATTCAGTATTTCTATCCAGGGTCAGAACCTAGAAAATATGGAAAAATAAACATCTGGGATGTCAGGGATTCGCCTTTGAGAACCATCCTTTTCACGATCGCTAAACTTGCTAGCATCGTTACACTACATGTAGAGAATTGATCGTATATGCAGTATGCGATAGAGTGCTTAGAGAAAACAGTATTCAACTGGTCTGAAGCTATTCTATCTCAGATAAAGGAACAAATGAATAAAGAAAAGGGAGGAAGGAAGAAAAATTTCAGCTATGGTTCAACCCTTATCTGCTTCGCTTTGGAACGGATTCCACTGATGCAGCCAGAACATGTAACATTGGACATATCTAGTCCTAGAGATCCTCAAATGCAGAGATGGGTAGAACTGATGGGTCGACATGAAGGCCAATCGACTGTTGTGTTCTTGATTGCATTCTTCGCCTGGTTCCAGTGACAGATTGTCGCCATCGATGAGTATGCATACACAGGCGTCGACTTCCGAGGAGATCCAGATCTAGTACTACCAGAAGGTGCTCAGTGGGGTGCAATAGGTAAGAATGATTCAACCATGTTTTTTGATTTTTATAAGGTTTATACAATTTTTTTTTGTTTTGATTTCTTTCCAAGACTAAACTAAATGTTTTAATGTAATGTAGATATTGGTCACGTTCAACTAGTAGAGGAACCAGAGCGTGAAGCAGATGTGCTAGCAGAGAGGGCTGTCGGGAGAGCAGTTCTTCAGGACCTTGATATTCTAAGACTTTGGCTGAGCTTTAGCAGTACATAGAGGGGTTGACCTTCAAGATTCTGGATTTCTGGATCGAAGAGATCCCCATGCAACTGCAGCGACACACTATCGGGGTTCCTAACCATTGGATGTGGTTGCTCCGTAGGATTGTTAGCAGGGATAATTTTAGGGGCGAATTTTAGCCCAAAGGCGAATTTTAAGGAATTTTCAATTTTAATAGGGCGAATTTTTTACATAAAACCCATTTTCTATAGTTTAATAAAGTTAGCCCAATAAATATTTTAAAAATAATTAATTATTAAGTAGTAGCCCACCAAAAAAAAGGGTGCATAACATGGAAAAATGAAATTCGCCCCGATTTTTTTCTTATGGAGCAAATTTCCATGGCATTCGCGTGGATTTACAGGGTCCAAATGAGGAGTTACAGTGATTCGCCCCAATTTTTTCAATGGTTAGGAGAGGTGGCTGGCCGCTGGACACAAATCTTCTTGCTGGCTGAGCAAGGCCGACCCTCTCTGGTCTATTCGTTGTTAGGGCCTTCCCATAGTTGGCCGCATATTTTACTGCTGAGGGATCGAGAATTTTTTAATGCTCTCAAACTATAGGGCCAAGTCTGGAGCTCAGCAACTGTGAAACGCAGACCTTTGTGGCCTCATCCCACCGCCTTGCAAGTTGTGGAGTTCGAGGGTAATGAGACGAGTGGCTCCATCCGTGGAAATGGCGATGTCTGAAGCGCCGCAAATTTTACTGTTGAGGGATCGAGAATTTGTTAATGCTCTCAAACTATAGGGCCAAGTCTGGAGCTCAACAACTGTGAAACGCAGACCTTTGCTGCCTCATCCCACCGCCTTGCAAGGTTCATCTGATAATCTGGTTTTCTTCCTTTACCTGCTTTGTATTCCTTCTATGCTTAGACCTGAGCTTATTGGAGAGCATTCCTTCAATGTGGAGCTGAGCTTACCTAAGAGGAAATGTTGTGCTTATCTAAGAGGAAAAACCTGCGCTGAGCTTACGGAAGAGGAAAAACTTGCTTTCTATGATATTTTTGGTCTGTCTATGTATACAAGAAAGCACTTCTTCTTAGCTCTGCGCTATCACTCTTTTTTAGGTCAGCTTTATCTTTGAATCGATCCTTTTTCAAGGTAAAGGATATGTTGGCGCAGTTATGGAATGGGGGTATGTTCCAGGCATAACAGAGTGCAGCAAGGAAGATGGTAAATATTATCAGTATCTGAACAGAGTATAGTTTGTGGTGATGGTTGAGAACCATAAGTTTCTGCTGTTGAATGTGGGCAATGCATGGAGGCATTCTGATGAAGTGGGGTGTGTGAATACTGAAGATTATAGTTTTTGAAGTCTTTACCAACCCTTCCCGGGACATCTCCATAGGATTTCGGTTTGGTTTAAACCCAGAAAATTTTCTTTCAGTCTACTCCATCTTATATTCCAGACTTGACTGTTCTCACTTATATGAACAGAACACCTCATATTCATTTATCCGCAGAATAGTCCACTCTTTGTCACACATTTTAATTACTCTTCTTCAGGTTATCCGCACTTCTTACTTAGAGAGATCCGAAAAACTTGATATGTGATTGACTGCAGAGAGTGTATGTATATGGTGGCAGTCTTCTTGTTTTATGCCCACCATCCACTAGCTAGAAGGTCGACGGATTCCCCTTCAGGACTTAATGGATGATGCCATTCGAGCTTTTGATGCTTGAGGGTTTTAGTTCTTATGTTATGTGGGGTGTTGTTTCAGTTATACTGTTATATTCTATAGTATTATGTTTTGGGTAAGACTTGCTTTTCTGTGCTACTCTCTTAAAAAGTGCTAGACTGCCTTTATTAATAGAACCGTGTTACTTTTCTATGGTGCAGTGCTATACTTAAGTTCTCTCCAAGTTTTTGGTTTATATATATATATATATTATACAATTTTATGCATTGCATTATGATCAGCAGGTGCTTTAACAAATTATGATATTTAGGACTGTGATTGAGTTTGTTGTGCATGGTTATTTTGTTCTTTCTTTTAACAAGAGATTTGGATTATTTTGTATTTTTGTGCAGTAGTAGCTTTTAGTTGTCCTTGCTGATATTCAGATGTGGATTAATAATTCTGATATGGATCTTGTCTTCAACATTGCAACATTACTATCTTGTGTATGGAAAAATGCTTATCAGTGGATTAGATTTGTTATGTGGTTATTTGGTTGATTTTTAATAGCAATAGTATTCAAGCGAAGGATGAGGTATGCTCGGATTCCCCTTCAGGACATTATGGATGATGCCATTCGAGTTTCTGACGCTTGAGGTATTAGCCGATTATTTGTAGTAATTCTGATATGGATTGTAGTCTTCAACATTGCACCAGACTAGCTTGTGTATATAAAAATGGTTCAACATTGCACCAGACTAGCATGTGTATAGAAAAATGGTTATCAGTGGATTAGATAAACTTGTCATGTGGTTATTTGGTTGGTTTTTAATAGCAATAGTATTCATGCGAAGGATGAGATATACTCGGATTCCCCTTCAGGACATTATGGATGATGCCATTCGAGGTTCAGATGCATGAGGTTTTAGCTGATTATTTGTAGGTTGAATCTATTATGTCTACTGCTTACATTGTATAATGTAATGTATGTTGGGAAACTGTTAAGATGGCTGTTCAGCCTTACTTTTGTGTGGCATGATGTTTTAAGTATGCCTTTCTCTTGTATAATTCAATTTTATTATGTACTTTTTTTAGTTTTGCTGGGTTGACTTTACTGATGAGGACTAAATTACTTTTGCATGGTGCAGTGCTGTACTTTAATTCTCCTCCTTTATGATCTTCGTGGTTATGTTTTAATCAAATGGTGATCTCTAGAGTAGGTTGTACCTGAGATGCATGTTTATGCTATTAATAGTTTCATGTACGACCTTTCATATGAAGGTGCCCTATTTTTCATCAAATTGCAATTTTTTTAGACTAATTTGATCTCTTTAGGCTTTAAAGGATGTATTGCTGGGTTCTATTACTGAATGCTTAGCAACAGATGCTAGACCCTTATATTTTGCTTGTTTGATGTTTTTTTTTTACTCTACTCTTGTTTGGTGGGATACAGGCACGCATTGTGGCATTAAATGGCCATTATTTTTTGAAAAATGGTGGCCATTTTGTATTATCTATCAAGGTACATATGTTAGACCTTTCTCATACTTCTGAAGCAAATCTGGAAATCATGTTTATGTTCCTCATTTTTTGATTTTCGCTCTTTAATGCAGGCAAATTGCATTGACTCTACTGTGCCAGCGGAGGCAGTGTTTGCTCAGGAAGTTAAGAAGTTGCAAAAGGAGCAATTTAATCCATTTGAGTAGGTGACATTAGAACCTTTTTAAATAGATCATGCTTGTGTTGTAGGTGGCTACAGAATGCCCAAGAAACAGAAAGCAGCAGATGCAGCTGCGTGAAGGAGTTTCTGTGATCAATTAAAGAAACGAGCTCCTTGTCTTAGGAATGAAAAATGCAATCTTAGATCAAGTGATGCCTTCCCCTCTCTCTTCCTGAAATGAGCCCTGATGGACATTGGGAGGGGGGCAGTGACTGGGTTATATTATAAAAGTTTTGGACTGCTTTGCTTTGTATTTTTTTTTACATTTACATGAGAAAATTTTAATCTAAACTGAAAGTTGGTCTGAGAGTTATATGTTTGTGCAAAAACTTGATTCAACTACTTGGAGGTGTTAAGGTGGAAATACTTTTAATGCTCTAGTGTTTTTTGTGTTTTTATTAGCTAGCTCAGTTGTCTTACTCTTTGCCTATAACTTATTTGGTTATGCTTTGAAATATTTTTATATCTGCATATAATCTCAGTTGGTTGTACCAAGATGGGTTTCCTTGCTTTGAAATCTTTTTATATCTGCATATAATCTCAGTTGGCTGTACCGAGATGGGTTTCCTTAAGGCCTATATTTTTTTACCTAGTAGGGATATGATCTGCATTTGTGTTTAGCTTGAGCAATTTTGATGTCAAAAGACTTGTGTTCTATGAAGCATGTGAACTTGTAGGCCAGTTTTGTGCTGAACATAGTTTGAAAGTACATTCCATGTTTGAAATATCCCACGTTCTTCAACAATTAAGAAAAGTGAACATAGATAATAAATTACTTGAAGTGAAGTTCAGTCATATGAGGATATCTTTATAAGATGGTTATTATAGAATTATTGATAGGAGCATTCAAATGAAGACATGCTCTTAAGATGGGCACTAGTCTTGCTGTTATTGTCAGACATCATTAAAAACATATTTTCTCGGTTGTTAGACATCATAAAAATGATTAAACTATATGGAGGTATTAAGTAGGAAATGCTTTGAAAACCACCAGTTTTGGTGGCTTGGTTAATATTGATCTCCTGCCAGCTTTAGTTGTGTCACTCCTTGTCTATTAGCTGTATTGGAGATTTTTTTTATTTTTATTTTTATTTTTTTTTAATTTTTAAATTTTTTTTTCTTTGTTTTTAATTTATTGAAATCTTTACTCAGTAAGGCATTCTTTGTGAGATCTCCACTCCTGTTCCACTGTGTGCTGTTTTGCACCATTGATTGGTGTTAGATGATAGAAATATTGTGTGATGTTGTACTGATCCCTCGCAAAAACCTACATACTGTAGGGTGCCTACACCACGGCACATGTTCATTAAATTTAGAGACTGGGTGGGTGTCTCCATCAAGCGGGATACCAACTCTCATTGCCTTTAATGCCCTCCATGCTGCATGTTCAGTTAGCAGTGCCATTAAATCCAGAGACAAGCAAGTTCCTCCATTAGCTGGGATACCAGTTCTCATTGCCATTAATGCCCTCCATCATGCCGCTTGTTCTGAGCATGCAAGTGCCTCCATCAGGTGGCATATCAGGTCTCATTGTGCCATTAATGCCTCTCGATTCAAAGCACGATAATTCATTACGTTTTACAGGCCTCCATGACTTAGAGACAGTTGTACCATTAATGCCTGATTCTGAGCGCATGATAACCCCCCCTCAATGGTGGTGAGCTTAAGTTTGTGCTAGTCTGGTATTAGTCAGTTACAGATAAAGCTCTGTCTGCGCCGAGAAACAACTAAATTTGTTGTTTAGTTGTTTTCGTGTCGATACATTGCAGGGGATTTAGGGATCCAGGGCTGTGAATCTACCATTCTTTCAAAGGAAACCTTGCTCTCTATAAATATACTCATCGAGTTTTTCTTAGTTTTTGGTAAATTTGGGTGCTCTGGTGTTTTCTACATTGTGAAATCTATTGATTGGTGCAATTGATGTGTAATGTTACTAATGTATGGTTGTTCCTTTATACTACATCTGGTCGTTGAGCATACCTTACAACACAAACATTTGTACTTCACTCATTTCACTAGTAGGTCTGAGAATGTTGGTGCAAATTTAGGACCCAGTTTTTAGTTTAGTAGGCCAAAAGGGTTGCACTTTACCATAGAACATGATTAGGTTTAAATAGTTTAGACAATAAAACTTGATTCAATAAATGATTATTTAGTTTAACATAGTTTGTTACTTCCAAGTTTAAACCGAAATATAGGAAACATCTCTTTGGCATGTCCCAAAATATAAATATGTAGCTACAACATGAATTCCTATGTTGATAGGAAAAGCTTAACGGTGGTATTGTTTGGAATGGATGTAAGGAAGAGCTCAACTAACTATATTCATTTTGCATATGTTGTGATGTCTCTTGCTATAAACTTGGTACAACATGAAATAGTTAAAAGAATCTGTATGTCTTTACCTTGTTGACTATCGTTAACATAAAATCTGTCACATCATTTTTTAAGGTATTACGTCCAGTAAAATGATAAATCTGATGGTGATTTGTAGACCCCAGTGACTCCAAAAAAGAGTTTTTTGATCATTTCTAATACAAATGCAACCTCTACCATAGTTTTTCGTTCTTCAGGTGATTCTCTTGTGCATCCCAATCCCAATGCCACGAGTTTATTCACACAGTTTTGAGTATCTCATATTGCTCTAGTGCGTCAATATTTTCATCCCTCAACAGGTTGCTATCCATCACTTCCCCCATTTTTATCCAGAAAAAGCCATGGTCACCCTCTTAGGTAGGTTCCGTCCCCTCTACAAACATCACCCTTTGTTGACAGTTTTTCCAAATCCATATTCTGTATTCAGGCCAACTAGTCATCAAATTTTGATTGAGGCAACTTAGCAATACTTATATAATATGTTTTGCTCAATTTTGTGAAGTTCCAAACCTGGGGCAACATAGCCAATGGATCCTTTTAGACAAAGTGTGGAAGTGATTGAGTCCATCGAGTCTTGACAAACAAGTTAATTGTGCAATGCCAAAATCAGATAAATGTGTTGTCATATTGCTATAGAAAATGATATTGCTGGGCTTTATATCAGAATGCACCACTTGAACAAAACTTTTTCGATATTTCTGGGCTTTATATCATAATGCACCACTTGAACAAAACAATAGTGATGAAGATATTTTGTGATATGTGATGTCTATGCATATCTGTACTCTGGCTTAAGTTCAATGCATACACATCTATCTTAGCACTCTACTCTCCAGCGGGATACAATTGATTTTCCAAGCTTCCATTTGAAATTAGTTGGAGGACCAAAGCTTTGAAGTGAGGGGTTGAGCAACTTGTAACTCTAATAAGATTTTGGTGCCTAATTCTCCTAACCACATTGCATTCTGTTTTGAAACTCTTGTAAGTTTCTTCATTTTGCAACTTGAGAACCTTGACCGCGACATCTGTGCCATTGTGTAAATTCCTTTATAGACTGATCCAAAACTCCTGTTTGGTCAATTTAGTGTGTCCTAAATTTCTACATTAATTTATTAATCCGGGAATCGTAAGCTGATGAAGTGTGGCGCACTATATGTGCAAGATAACCTATTTCTTATCTTTTTGTCGTTTTTGGTTTTCTAATGTGAGATGGAAATTCTAAAATAAAAACAAGTATGGTTATGATTGTTCAAGGCAATGATATCCTTTATAATGATTTACCAACTTCAAACTTAAAAAGGAATTTGAAACATATAATGACAAAACTTGAAAGGAAATGAAAATGTGCTGCTAGCTTAATAAATCAAAACAGTGAACTATTGAGCATGAAAACCAAACTATCCTTGCTGCTGTCTAAACAAAAAAGAAACTATGCTTAAAGAAATCCAAGAATTGCAACAAAGTAAATCTAAATCAAACTACATCAACTTATATTTTGATCCCTCGCCATTAGTCCAGTTATGGCTTTTGGAGGTAACCATAAACAACTTGAGAAATCTGATATCTAACTTGCAGAAAGTAAACTAATATCAAACTACACACTCATACTTCAATCCCTCACCATCAGTCCAGCTGTGGCTTTCGGAGGTAACTGAAAATGACATGAGAAATTTAATATATTTAACTTGCAGAAAGTAAACTAATATCAAACTACACACTCAGACTTCAATCCCTCACCATCAGTCCAGCTGTGGCTTTCGGAGGTAACTGAAAATGACATGAGCAATTTAATATATCTAACTTGCAGAAAGTAAACTAATATCAAACTACACACTCATACTTCAATCCCTCACCATCAGTCCAGCTGTGGCTTTCGTAGGTAACTGAAAATGACATGAGAAATTTAATATATCTAACTTGCAGAAAGTAAACTAATATCAAACTACACACTCATACTTCAATCCCTCACCATCAGTCCAGCTGTGGCTTTCGGAGGTAACTGAAAATGACATGAGCAGTTTAATATATTTAAATCTAACTACTGAAACAAATGTGCAAGACTGAAATAAACAAAGCAGTACTGAAATTAAACAAAAACTCAGAAAAATAAATTAGTAGCAGAACAATATTGATTCCATGTCATTAGTCAAAAGATATGCAAATGCCCGGGCTGCCTATTTGCAATCTGAAACAAGAACACTGATCAGTTAACAAAAACATAAAACATGAAAGACAGAAGTAAAATGTAGAGCATGAAAGATTATGAATAGTGATGAAACATAAATATCATGAAAGATGCAATGTATAAACACATGAATGAATTATGGTACAATGAACTTAAAGAAATAAACAAGAAACTATACAATAATGCACAAAACCTCAGCGTGTGCAGGGGCCCTCTGCACAGACCTCGGGCAACAGCCTTCAAATCCGAATTACGCTTGGAAACAGAGTCTTCTTATATATTAAAATGCAGTCATAACAGAAAGGTGATATTACGGCACAGTGGCAACGTAATTACATTACAGAGCTATCTGGAAGCTAATGGAGACTAATAAAAACTAACTCTTATGTGTATGCAAACACATTATTTATACTGAAGGTGATATAAATAATTTCCTAAAGTTTATGCTGATAGAGAACACGTAAACCATTACGTCCAGAGATCTAGGATCATGGCCGCGTTGAGGAGTAAATCTATGAAGAGTGGATGTTTGAGTTCGGCTTGTGGAGCCATGTACAGGTGTTGATTTGTCTCCCGCAATTCAGAAATGGCCATATAAATCTCCACGTGACGAGAAACAGAGTCCTATCACTGTGGGACTCTACGGTTGACTTCCACTTGGCCACCTTTGACCGTAGCCTCCTTAGGTGAATTTGCTCGAGCCAATAGAACACGATCCATGTCCACATCATTTCTGACTTGCCCATGTGGCTCATTTTACCTGAAGACACCTGTAACATAGAGTTTCACAAAATGGCTGCGGAAAGTTGCAGCAGCTGCGGAAAGTGGCAAGATTCCGCAGCTAAATGAGCAAAATCTAAATCAAACAACAGACACAAAAATATAGTTAAAAACCATGTTAGATGCTCTTTTGCAATTAATATACAATGATATTGACAATTTGGGAGGTTCAGGTGGGTGAAAAAGGTATAGAAAAGTGTATGGAAAAGATGCAGATTTGAGACTCAACATACCCCCACTGTGAAGGTGTTGCATGTCCTCATGCAACCAAAATTTTGATAATCCTTTTTCAGTTCATATGCCTTGACACTTCAGCCAGTACATCCAATCCTTTCCTCTTCTTCCTTGGTGCTTCTAACATCCTGGGCTTCTTCATTAAGCATCTAAATTTGATATTAACCAGTACTCTGCTTAACTTCTGGCATTTATTTTTCAATTTCTTGTTTTTCTTCTGCCATATTCCCAGATATAGCATGGTATTATCATGAATGATTTTTTCCAATTTTCTTTGTTCCTTCAATGTCTCATTTTCATTTTTAATGTGTCTATTTAAAAGCTCTAGCTCAAAGACTTCCTGTTTCAGTGATTGGACTAGATCATTCTGTGATATGTGAGGCTGAATGGACGAAGTACTGGGACCTGTAGCTGCTTTTTCTAAAGATTCTATATAATCATATACTTCTTGCTGATTGGGGTCTATATCAGGTGTCATTTTTATTGGGTTGTCCCCAAAATATCGTGGAGGAGAGTTATCTTCAAAATATGGCTGAGAATGGGATGCACTATGTTCAATGTCTAACTGAGAATGAAATGAACCAGGTTCACTGACTGCCTCAGAGTGAGATGGACTGTGGTCAGCTGGGGATTGTTAAGATGTGTCTTCTCCCATATCAATAAAATGAGGTCCCTTCGTTTGTGTTTTCCTCAACTTCCCCTTAAGTCTGGAACTTCTTCTCACACGTTGTGGACCACTGTCTTTTTGCTTTTGTTTTCCTCTCTCTTTCTTCTTGGCTATAGATAACTGTTCTTGAAGATGAACCAATCTCTCAGATAACACTTGATGATCTTCTTCGGAAGAAGGGGTTTGATATATAGCCTCAATACTTTTTCTCTCTTTTGATGTTATTGGCTTTTTACCCTTGGTTTCTTTCTTCTTCCTTTTTGACAGTCTCTCTTCCCTACTGGTTCTTTCAATTGCAGTAGTAGGAGTACTTTGAGTTTCATCATTTGTTCTTTTTCTCCTACTCCTTCTTGATGTGCTACCTTCAAGAATTTCTTGAGGTTCCTAAAATAAATTTCTAATCAAAAATTGTTCCCATGTGTCTTTCTTCTCCTTTAACTCTTTTTCAATCAAAATTTTTACAGGACCATGGTGATATAGATGAGGTTCTACATCCCCTAAATGTTTCTGAACAGTCACAGACATCTTCTTCAAACTATTTAATAGAAAATATGGGAGATTTAGAGTTTGATTATCTAGAAAATTCATCAGCAATCTGGTATGGTACATATACATGGACCCAAAACGGCCTTCACAGGTGATGAATTTTTGAACAACTAGCAGCAAAGTAGCCCATTCCTCTTTCAAAGCATGAACATGAATTCCTCTTTTAAAAATAGTTATGTCCATACCTGGGTTATGTAGAATTACTCTCCAAGCTTCATCACTAATGCTTTTATTCTTAAACCAACGTTCACCCTCTTGAAGAAGTTCTGTGGCAGATGCTATAGATTCCTCATTCACCGTAAACTTAAGGTCTCCAATCTCTACCTCCAGGCCATTAAAAGATCTTGCAAAGGCTTTTGTCACTTCTTTATGGTAGCCTCTGAACTTTTGGATAAACCGCAGCCACTTTGCCTTCTTCAATGTATCCCTGACTTGCAGGTATCCTTCTATGAATTTAGATCCCTCTGGTTCTGCTCTTAACAATTTACCCATACTTCTTTCTGCTCTTCAAAAACTTGCCTGCGTGAGGAGGGTTCAATGGAAGTAGAACGGCTGAATGCACGGAAATGAGCACGATGAATGTAGGTAGATATCAGAGAGTGGGTATACAGACTGTCGCGTAACAGAGAATGAAATGGAGAGAAGCAGAACAGAGAAGGGTTACGTGAGCACGGCAGAGATACGGCTGTGAGATTAATAGGATAATAGGAAGAGTATAACACATCCGACAGTGTTTTAAAATTTGGTGGCTGAAAAATAAATGTAAGCACGTTTAAACAACGGCTATTGATTTTATGCGGCTGAAAGAAGCCATAGTCAATTCAACTACGTCTCATTATCACAGGTGGAATATCGGAGTATGAGTGAAGATCGGAGGTTTAATTATGGGACCGTTTGAGAATGAATGCGAGGATTGTGGGAGGATTGTACAGAGATCATGGAGTGATTACGGAGTTTGTCAATATAATCATTGCACATAATGGATGGAGCTTATGGTTTATAACTATATAAAAATGTGTTTTCAATGCTATTTGAAATAAATTTTACTCATACCTTGGAATTCTTTCCCTTTTCCTTGGTCTTCAATTAGTTGCTCCTCATTGATATCTTGAATGCTCCATGTCTTCATAATTGGTCCTCATACCTGAATTTTATTTCATGATTATGGAAATAACATCTGGCTGTACATTGTTTTGAAAAACAGAGTGGTAGCTGCGGAATCTGCTTCTGGCTGCGGAAACTGGTGTCAGCTGCGGAAACAGATGTCAGCTGCGGAAACTGACACAGCTATTATTTGGGTGAATGAACATGAACGGATGACAAATGACTAGATGGAAATGGAATGAAAATGAAGTGAAATGGAATGGAGTGGAGTGAAATGAAGTGGAATGAAGTGGAATGGAATGGAGTGGGTGGTCACAAAACTTGTGAAATGAAAGAGAGATATTTTTTTTTTTGGAAAATATAGTGTCAGGCATTCCTGATTTTCACCCTACATTTTCTGTATAATACTGCCAATCAGTGATTGGTTTTCAAGCTTATACAAATTTATTTATTTATTTATTTTTTAACTGAAAAGAACAAAAGCTAGGCTGGTGGAGAAGAAGAATTCTTCTGTACCAGCCTGATTGCAGAATTTTCTTGAAACATTTTGACAAATTCCTCTTTTGAGAGTGGCTTATGATAAACTTTCAATCCGTGGCCATTCACAATAAGAGGAGTTTGAAACTCATCAATGGTCTTGATTCTTACCGCTCCATTGCTAAAGATCTTGTCAATCTCATATGGCCCAAGCCAATGAGTCTGAAATTTTCCTTTGAAATCTTTAAACTTGGAATCAAATAACAATGCCCAATCTCCTTCTTGAAACTTCTTCTCTTTGATGTACTTGTCATGCCATTTAGCTCTTCGATATTGAACTAGATCAGTTCTTAAAATTGCTTCTTGTCTGATCTCATCTAGCTCATTCAACTGTTCCATTCTATGCTTTTGGGCTTCTGATAAGTCCATCCCCAACTGAACTGCTATCTTGAAGGTCTTGACTTGGAACTCAATGGGGAGCAAGACTTCTTTCCCATAAACAAGTTCATAGGGAGAATGTCCCGTTGTATTTCTCCATGTAGTTCTGTAGGCCCACAAGGCTTCAGGAAGCCTTTCTGCCCAATCTCTTCTATGTAGATGAACAGTTTTGGTGATGATACTTTCGAGAACTTTGTTGGTAGACTCCACTTGACCATTTTCTTGTGGATGGTAAGGAGTAGATATTCTATGCTTGATTTTGTATTCTTCCATCAGCTTCTCCACCAGGTTGGATGTGAATTGGCTTCCTTGATCTGTCACAATTTCTCTTGGAACACCAAAGCGAGTAAAAATATCTTCATAAAGAAAATGAACAACTGAATTTTCAGTAGCAGATACTAATGCTTTGGCTTCTACCCATTTAGTAACATAATCAGTACAAACCAATATATACTTCTTTTGCTTGGATGGTGGATTAATAAGTCCAATGAAATCTAAAGCCCATTTTTCAAAGGGTTCAATGAGTACCTGTGTTTGCAGTGGCATTTCATTTGAAAGGGTAGGTTTCCCTACTCTTTGGCAGCTATCACACCTTTTGACATATTGTTTTGCATCTTGGAAGAGGGAAGGCCAATAATATCCCAAGGAAAGGATTTTATAGGCCGTCCTTTTGTCCGCAAAGTGTCCGCCGCATGGTTCATCATGACATGCCTTAAGAATATCAGGCATTTCATCTTCCCTGACACATCTTCTCATCACAAGATCTGGCCCTGTTTTAAACAATTCGTTAGAAATCCATGAATATTTTGAACTCTCCTGAATAATCTTTCTTTTTTCACTTGGAAATAAATGTGGAGGCAGTTTCCCTGTAACCAAATAGTTAGCAATATCTGCATACCAAGGAGTCTTAATAGTTACCGCAAACAAGTATTCATCAGGAAACTTATCCTCTACAGGAGAATCTTCTTTAGTATTCTGAATCCTAGACAAGAAATCAGCTACTGTATTTTGTTTTCCTGGTCTATCCAACACAGTAATATTTAATTCTTGCAAAAGTAAGAGCCATCTTGTCACTCTGCCATTAGTAACAGGTTTGTTCATTAAATATCTAATTGCAGAATGGTCAGTATGAATAAAAGTTTCATAGCTTGTTATGTAATGTCTAAACTTATTAATTGCATGAACAACAACTAAAAACTCTTTTTCAGTCACAGTATAGTTCAACTCTGTGGGAGTCAAATTTTTACTGGTGTAATAAATGGCATAAGGAACTAAATCTTTTTGACCCAACACAACTCCTAGAGCTGTATCTGAAGCATCTGTAGAAATATGGAAAGGAAGTTTCCAATTTGGTCCTCTCAAGATAGGTGCTTCAGATATTCTTGTTTTCAAAGTTTCAAAAGCTGATTAACAATCAGGATCCCATTTAAATTCACAGCCTTTTGTAAGCAACTTGAAGAGAGGAGATGCTATTTTAGTGAAGTTTTCTATAAATCTTCTATAGTAACCAGTAAATCCTAGAAAACTTCTAACATCTCTTTGACAATTTGGAATAGGTAACTTAGAGATGACTTCAACTTTTGATCTATCAACCTTAATCCCATCTCCCGAAATATGATGTCCTAAAACAATCCCTTCAGTAAACATCATAAAGCATTTTTCATGGCTTAATGAAAGGTTTGTTTCTTTACATCTTATAAGGACTTTTTCCAAATTTTCTAATGCTTCTTCAAATGAATTACCATAAACTGTAAAATCATCCATATAACCTTCTACACAATCATGGATTAGATCAGAAAAAATTCCTAATACTGCTCTTTGGAATGTTGCAAGTGCATTACATAACCCAAAAGGAAGCACTCGGTAGGCAAAAGTTCCCCATGGACAAGTAAATGTGGTCTTATCTTGATCTTCAGGTGCTACCTGAATTTGATTATAGCCACTAAAACCATCCAAAAATGAAAAGTACTTTTTACCTGCTAATGTATCTAATACCCGATCGATAAAAGGCAAAGGAAAGTGATCCTTCAAAGTTGCTTTGTTCAATTCCCTGTAATCAATGCATACCCTCCATTTACCATTCTTTTTAGGTACTATAACCAAAGGAGAAACCCATCGGCTATCTCAAATTGGATAAATGAAGTTTACATTGAGAAGTTTTTGGAGCTCTTCTTTCACTATCTCCCTAAGATTTGGATTCATCCTTCTTTGAGGTTGTCCGATTGGTCTACTGTTTTCCTCAATATAGATATGATGGATGCAAGTCTTAGGATCAATACCCTTCATGTCAGTATACTCCCATGCAAATGCAATAGAATGTTTTTGCAAGATTCTGGTTAGTTCTTCTTGTTGTGACTTCTCCAGATGTTTGTTGATATTCAATGTCTTTTCTGGAAAAATCTCAATAGCAGAATTACCAAACTCTTCCATAGAGTAAAGAGACATTTGTCTTGATGATAAATATTTTATGTCAGATTCCAACTGAAATTGTGTGGGGTCATATTCTGAAGATGTCTCAAAATTTTCTAATGTGTTCATAATTTGACTATCCTCACTGATTTCAGAAATGGTAAAGACAGGTTGTATAGTGTCCTCATCATCGACCCATTCATTGTCTCCTACTTCTGTGATTGCTTTTGCTGGAGGATACAAATTGAATTTCTTTGTCGAATTACCATTAGAGATGTACATATCCCCAGATCTACAACTAATGAAAGCATCAGCTGTGGCTAGCCAAGGTCTTCCTAAGATAAGTGGGTTCCCTCCTAGATTACTCTTGGGAGTCAAAATCATAAAATATACTAGATATTCCCAAGAATCTAAGGAGACTGAAATATCTTCTAATACGCCATCTGGTTTAATAATTGATCGATCTGCAAGTTGCAGTAAAGTAGGTGTAAAAAGAAGGTTAGGAAGTTTTAGCTGGTCCATAGTCTATCTACTCATAATGTTGATAGCAGCCCCTAAGTCAATCAATGTGTTTGGAATTTCCATCCCATTTATATGTGTCTTGACAATTGGACTTCCTAGATCTACATACTTCTGCATGGTAATTTTTCCCATCATGATATCTACAATTTTTCCTACCAGGTGGATTCTTCTTGTGTCTTTTAGTTTCCTTCCTGGTCTTTTGAAACTCAACTCCTTTATTGTTTTTGCTAGAATAGGAATCTCTCGAATGACTTGTAGCAAGGGAATCTTGATACAAACATTCTTCAATTCATCTAGAAAATCATAGTTAGGCAACAAGATTTGTTTTTCCACCCCCTTGTCAATTTGTAGTCTTTCAGGAAAAGGAGGTGTAGATGAAGATGCAAGTTGCTCAACTATAGGAGTTGTGGGTGTTAACTTTTCTTTCTCTTTTTGAATGTTTGAATTTTGAAGAGATGCTTCCTCAGAACCCTCATTGACTTTAAGAGAGTCCTCCTCAGAGGTATCTTGCTCTTGAATATCTATAGAAGGTTTTTCTAAAACTCTACCAGATCCGAGTTGTACATCATTGAGAGGAACAATCATATAGGTAGGAAATTGTTGTCCTTCTACCATGTAAGTATTCTGAGGATTTTTATTGTTAGGATTTGGCAATGGCTGAGCTGGAAGTTGATTTGTCTTTTTTTGGTATGGGAGAATGAGTTGAGGATTTGGATTTTGTTGAGAAGGTTGTTGTTGTGGAAATGGCAATGAAAGTTGTGGATTTGGGTTTGGAAGTTGTGGAGCTTGTTGATTTTGGAAAGATGGAGGATATTGATAAAATTGAGCAAATATCCCATAAGGATTTTGCATCCCTTGTACCCATGGCTGATATGGATTTTGATGTTGGGGCCAAGGTTGTTGCCAAGGATTCCAATTTGGTGGGGTTTGAAGATTCATAGGGTTGTTAAACCCTTGAGTTTGTTGTCCCTACCAAGGTCTTCTTGCAACAAAACAAAGAGATTCTACTGAATTTGGATCTTCTTGAAAGACAGTTTTGAGTCCAGGAATTGAAGGAAAATCCTTGATCTCATGATTCTCTGAGCAAATTATACATGTTTCTACAACTTTCGCATCCAAGGGACATTCCCTTAAAGCATGTTTCTTCCTACATTTCGGACAAAAGATGGCTAGAGCATCTGTTTCTGCTTTCTGCTTGTTTTGGATTTTAAGGGTGTCTAGTTGTTCACTAAGGCTCCCTAAGATATCAGTTTTGAATTCATCAAGAATGTTACCAATCTCTGCCCTACTTACTGATCTAGTTGCAGATTTGTTAGCCCTAATAAGAGAAGGATCCCTAGGCCCTTTTCCTGTTTTAGATTTTCCTCTTGAGAGATGGACACATAGTTTTGTTATGTCACGAAGTGGAAGTTGAGAAATGTCTCCTTTCCCCATCATGTTTAAAATATCTATCCATTCATCTCTAATGGTTTTTAATATGAGGGCTTTCAAGGTTTCTTCATCTAAGTTGCTCATCTTTTCTCTTTTTAAATTGTATTGAAATCTTTCAAGTAAATATTCCAAGTTTTCATCTTATTTTTGCATCATTTTGAACACCTCATCCTTGTGATTGGTGGGCATACAATAGTCCAAGTATCTATCCAAAATTTTTTGTTTCATATCATTCCAAGTCCTAATAGATTGAGTGGCTAATCCCATGAACCATTTCAAAGCAGCTCCCTTCAGTGTTGAAGGAAACAGTTTGAGTTTTTGAGAGTCTTCCATAGAGTCATAGGTTCGGCACACGACTTCAAACTCAAACAGAAATGTTTCAGGATCCTCACTTCGCAATCCATAAAAGTTAGGGAGGACAGATGGTGAGATATTTTTCATCGTTTTATGAGTTTCCTCATCAACTATAGGGAATCCAAACAAGTTGTCTCCTTCCCTATTTCTTCCATTATTTCCTTCACCATTGTTGTCTCCATTGTTTCCTCCTTCTCTACCTCTACCTCTAAATCCATCTATTATTTCCTCTGCCATGATAGTTTCTTTAGAGTCCTTAAAGTCCTCTGGTTCTTCTATCAAGGGAGGATGAGAGGGAGTTTCTTCCTTTTCTAAATGAGATTTAGTAGGTGGTATAGGAGAATCCTCTAATTCAGCTGCTCCTTGAATTCCAAAAATCTCAAGGCTAGGGGTAGATGGTGGTTAATCTTGTCTATGCCTTGAAGAAGATGGAGTTGTGAAAATCGAACTCTTGGCTTTAGCTATAAACCTTCCCCTAGAATCTCTTGTTCTATGCATGTCATTTTTTTATTTTAAAAGTTGGGCTAATAATTCTCTTTCTGATCTTCCAGGTCACACTAGGTGCAAGAAGAGAGCATACTTAAGAAATTACTAAACCAATAACTCTCTTTTCTGATCCTCCAGATCACACTAGGTGCAAGAGGAGAGCATACTTCAAGAAGTTATCAAGTTTTCCCTTTTTTTATTATTTTGTTTTTTTTTTAAGAAATTGGCTACCTAGTTACACTTCCCCGGCAACGGCGCCAAAATGTTTGGTCAATTTAGTGTGTCCTAAATTGCTACATTAATTTATCAATCTAGGAATCGTAAGCTGATGAAGTGTGGCACACTATATGTGCAAGATAACCTATTTCTTATCTTTTTGTCGTTTTTGGTTTTCTAATGTGAGATGGAAATTCTAAAATAAAAACAAGTATGGTTATAATTGTTCAAGGCAATGATATCCTTTATAATGATTTACCAACTTCAAACTTAAAAAGGAATTTGAAACATACAATGACAAAACTTGAAAGGAAATGAAAATGTGCTGCTAGCTTAATAAATCAAAACAATGAACTATTGAGCATGAAAACCAAAATATGCTTGCTGCTGTCTAAACACAAAAGAAACTATGTTTAAAGAAATCCAAGAATTGCAACAAAGTAAATCTAAATCAAACTACATCAACTTATATTCTGATCCCTCGCCATTAGTCCAGCTATGGCTTTCGGAGGTAACCATAAACAACTTGAGCAATCTAATATCTAACTTGCAGAAAGTAAACTAATATCAAACTACACACTCATACTTCAATCCCTCACCATCAGTCCAACTGTGGCTTTCGGAGGTAACTGAAAATGACATGAGCAATTTAATATATCTAACTTGCAGAAAGTAAACTAATATCAAACTACACACTCAGACTTCAATCCCTCACCATCAGTCCAGCTGTGGCTTTCGGAGGTAACTGAAAATGACATGAGAAATTTAATATATCTAACTTGCAGAAAGTAAACTAATATCAAACTACACATTCATACTTCAATCCCTCACCATCAGTCCAGCTGTGGCTTTCAGAGGTAACTGAAAATGACATGAGCAATTTAATATATATAACTTGCAGAAAGTAAACTAATATCAAACTACACATTCATACTTCAATCCCTCACCATCAGTCCAGCTGTGGCTTTCAGAGGTAACTGAAAATGACATGAGCAGTTTAATATATTTAAATCTAACTACTAAAACAAATGTGCAAGACTGAAATAAACAAAGCAGTACTGAAATTAAACAAAAACTCAGAAAAATAAATTATCAGCAGAACAATATTGATTCCATGTCATTAGTCAAAAGATATGCAAATGCCCAGGCTGCCTATTTGTAATCTGAAACAAGAACACTGATCAGTTAACAAAAACATAAAACATGAAAGACAGAAGTAAAATGTAGAGCATGAAAGATTATGAACAGTGATGAAACATAAATATCATGAAAGAAGCAATGTATAAACACATGAATGAATTATGGTACAATGAACTTAAAGAAATAAACAAGAAACTATACAATAATTCACAAAACCTCAGCGTGTGTAGGGGCCCTCTGCACAGACCTCGGGCAATAGCCTTCAAATCCAAATTACGCTTAGAAACAGAGTTTTCTTATATATTAAAATGCAGTCATAACAGAAAGATGATATTACGGCACAGTGGCAACGTAATTACATTACAGAGCTATCTGGAAGCTAATGGAGACTAATCTAATATGCGTATGCAAACGCATTATTTATAACAAAGGAAATATAACTAATTCCCTAAAGTTTGTGCTGATAGAAAACACGTAAACCATTACGTCCAGAGATCTAGGATCATGGCCGCGTTGAGGAGTAAATCTATGAAGAGTGGATGTTGGATTCGGCTATGGAGCTGTGTACAGGTGTTGATGTGTCTCCTGTAATTCAGAAACGGCCATATAAATCTCCACGTGATGAGAAACAGAGTCCTGCCACCGTGGGACTCTACGGTTGACTTCCACTTGGCCACCTTTGACCGCAGCCTCCTTAGGTGAATTTGCCCGAGCCAATAGGACATGATCCATGTCCACATCATTTCTGACTTGCCCATGTGGCTCATTTTTCCTGAAGACACCTGTAACATAGACTTTCACAAAATGGCTGCGGAAAGTTGCAGCAGCTGCGGAAAGTGGCAAGATTCCGCAGCTAAATGAGCAAAAATCTAAATCAAACAGCAGACATAAAACATAGTTAAAAACCATTTTAGATGCTCTTTTCCAATTGATATGCAATGATATTGACAACTTAGAGGGTTCAGTTGAATGAAAAAGGTCTAGAAAGGTGTATGGAAAAGATGCAGATTTGAGACTCAACAACTCCCAACTCTTTATCAAGTTTGCCTCGTTGAATCCTTGAGTTGCTTTTACAAGATCTTCATATAAAATCACTGGTGGTCCAAATTGTAGTGAGAAAGCTCTTGGGAAACTAAAAATTTAGTCAGGTAACCAGACTCCAGAAGAATCCAGAGAGTAAACAACATATAAAAAGGTGCTGCCACCTTCAATTGGTACAATCACATTTTAGAACTGATTGATTTCTTTCTTTCAAAGTAGTAGTAGGGGGACACAGAGGCAAAGCATATTTGTTGTCCACAAAGGCCAGGATTCCCCATAAATGAATTGAAAGTAACATTCACAAAAATCCTTAGATTGGGCATTTTCCCCTAAAATTCTTGAAAGAAAGGCTCAGAGAGTGAAGCATTTAAAATCACAAAAATCCCTTCTCTGGGGATCCTTAAATTGTTGAAAGAAAGGCTCAGAGGGTGAAGAATGTCTAAGTTTTTGAGATCTATCCTACAATTTTTTGAATTCACCCAACGAATATGAAAATTGGACCTTGAAATGTATTATGAGAGAGATTGAGTTTAACTAGTCCCGTGTGGCTTCCGAGTGCATATGGCATGATACCAATCAACTGGTTGAAAGTAAGTACTATCAATAGTTTGAATGACATGTGTCTTATCTAGAGTGACATGTCTCTTGCTCAAGAGACGTTCTCCATTAAAAAACTCTCATTCACAAAATGTGATCTTTCAACATGAAAAATGAATGATCTCTCACAAAAATGGCATAAATGGATTTTCGCACATATGTGGCATAATTGGTCTTCTTGAATACGCTGATCAGATTCAAGTCATACTCATCATCAGTGAGATCGTCTCGAAATCCTGATTTTAATGGCTGTAAACACAACCACTTTCTATGAAATTCTGATACTAATGGCTATGAACACAACCATTGTCTCGAAATTCTGATGCTAATGGCTGTAAACACAACCACTTTCTATCAAAGTGTCAACATGGCCCATTTTCATCACTGCATCATCTCGACTTTTGTGCAAGACTGAATTCACCCAACGACTATGAAATTGGACCTTGAAATGTATTATGAGAGAGATTGAGTTTAACTAGTCCCGTGTGACTTCCGAGTGCATATGGCATGATACCAATCAATTGGTTGAAAGTAATATCAATAGTTTGAATGACATGTCTCTCTAAAGAGTGATATGATGTCTCTCTCTAAACCCTTATCTAGAGTGACATGTCTCTTGCTCTCTTTTGCTCAAGAGACGTTCTCCAATAAAAAAACTCTCATTCACAAAATGTTCTCTTTCAACTTGAAAAATGAATGATCTCTCACAAAAGTGGCATAAATGGATTTTCACATATAAGTGGCATAAATGGTGTTCTTGAATCTGCTGATGAGATTCAAGTCATACACATCATCATCACGATCGTCTCGAAATTCAGATTCAAGTCATATTCATCATCATCATCACGATCATCTCGAAATTTTGATACTAATGGCTGTAAACACAATCACTTTTTGTCAAAGTGTCAACATGGCCCACTTTCATCACTGCATCATCTCAACTTTTGTGCAACGACTAAAATGATGAATTTCCTGCAAAGGTTCAAATCTCAATGTCCTATTGCAACATACAAGAATTTCCTACAAAGGTTCAAATCTCATTGTCCTATTGCAACATACAAATATCACGAACACTTGGAACATACATCCATCCTTTTGTCAAAACAAAAATAATCAAAGTGGCCAAAAGCATCAATATGCCTCCAAATATGGCGATAGCTTGAAAATTGGTTGGTCAAATGACAAAACTGGCTACGCGTTCCTTGCGAAAAATCATGAAATTTGAATATAAAGTTGACTATGTTTCGAAATTGTTAAATATGGGCCTCTAGGGAATCTAGAGGATTCTTTGCGGATTTTTGCCTCAAGGTTCCATTGCTCAACGTTTTGCCTATGGAATATTCATTGCTCAAATAAAATAACTGTCTACGCTATCAAATTCTTGGCAAAAATTCGGTTCACATGAGTATAAACTTAGATATTTCTGACCATGAAACCCTGGGCATAGGCTCATGGGAATATGTTATGCAACCAGCTTACAAAAAAATAGAAATAACATATCAACAACTTAGAAAATATCCTCTTAACAATATAGTAAAATAATTTTCTTATTATAGATTTTTCTTGGAAAAGAATTATTGAGAGTTGGGTGCAAATGCACAATGTTGTGTAGCATTAGTGTGATAAATATGGGATAGTGCAAAGCATAGTTATGAAGATTAGTCTAAGTTGACTCGTACCTAATCAACTCAGTCAAGTTGATTGTTGGTTGAACGGTTAATTGTTGGTTCAATGGACAGAAGATCTTGCAGGCATAGATACCAAAGGGCAAAATGGAGCCCATCATGGGGTACTCTTTGTAATTCTCCACCACTGCTACCTTCCATGCTTCTTCAAACTCCTCTCCAACCTCAATATTAGTGCTAGTAGTAGCATGAGCAACAACACTACGCTTAGCAGAACTAGAAGAATGCGTTTTCCAAACTACACGAGAACTACTTCCCTCACAAGTCACCATGTGCCATGCTTGGTCTCGGTGTTTCTCTTCCTTCTACTCTTGGTTCAACTACCATATCTTCATTGGAACCAACACCCCGAACTCCACTAGACAACGATTCACCATTTTGTAGTAGTGATTCGCTATTTGTACTAGTGATTTGCCATGATTTTAAAAGATAATATAATCTCGTGAGAGATTCGCCAAAAAATTATATATACATATTATATTATTAATAAAATCGCCTTCCATTTTTCCTATGTATCATGGGGATTCGCCTATTTATTATATATATAAATTTAGGGGGGTTCTTAAAATTATCCCTGATTGTTAGATCTATAGCATGTTACCATGAGCACCACTAGTTTACTTGTGATATTTTGCATACATTTTGAGGTCAGATGACCAATGTGTATTGGGTAAATTTTTTTTAAAAGACCTATAACTATCTATCTATGTGTTTTCAGAGTTTTTCCTATGTTTAATGTGCAATCCTATTCAATGATGTGAATGTTTTATTTACCTATGTCACAAATGTATATCTAAAACTTGATTAGATAATGAATCAGTTAAAGTGTTCATATTTCTGGAAATGTGTTGATATTGAATGAAATCAAAATGTCTCTCCAAAATTTGAACTCTTAGGAACAATCTAAGAAGTGTTGGATTTCTAACAATATAAATACTAGTAAGTTGTAGTACCACAAGTTGAGAGTCTAACCTTATGATTATGTGGTTAATACCAAATGAAATGGAATCAAAGAGAATTTCGATCAACATGCTATACTCAGCGATATTATTCGTCGATATACCGATACAAATCCCTTTAAAACTCACTAACTCACCGTTCGGAGTGAAAATGACCCACACTGCAGAGGATAGATTCTGTGTACTACGACTAGCACCATCAACATATCCAGAAAATGGTTCCAAAGATTCAGTCATCTGCGATGAAATGTAAAGAAAATTACTAACATCAAGAAAACTTTAAAAACAAATGAAGATAGTGAATGCAAGTCAACATCATATAAACAATATAATACAAAAAATAACTATGCTCATGATTAAGCATAGTAACGTTTCAAATACAACCCATTTCTAGGCTGTGCCAAGGGAATCCCATCATAATCAACTAACTCGTAGGCACCCTTAGCAATAAATATTTTGACAATATAGGGGCCATGCCATAATGGCTCAAATTTCCCTGTACCTATGACATCAAATTCTTGATCGTAAAGAAGGACCAAGTCGCCCTCTGAGAAGATGCGAAGCTAGACATTTTTCGTCGTATTGTGCCTTTATATGTCTCTTATGTGCTTCGTTGGCCAATTAGGCTTCACGACGCGTTTCATCTAGATGGATGAGGTTAAGGAGACACGCTTCTTCTTCTGAGGTGTCAAGTAACAAGTCTATTGCGAGTTTTAACGATGATATTTCACATTGGATTGGTAAGATAGCTTCCAGAACATACACCAACTGAAAAGGAGTAAATCCGTTTACGTTTCTCACCGAGGTTCGATATGCCCACAAGGTGGAGTACAGGATCAAGTGCTTGTTCCTTTTACAGACTCCTATCATTCATTGAAGCATTCATTTAAGAATTTTTTTAATAGCCTCAAATTGTCCATTTGATTGTGGATAATAAGTTGTAGAATTATCATGTGACAGTCCTAACTTGGCTGTCAATTCAGACATCATGTGGTTACAAAAATGCTTCCCATGATCCGTAACTATAGCCTGTGGGACCCCAAACTGTGCAATAACATGGTTGAAGAAAAACAATGCAATTGTGTGTCCTATGTTGTTGAATGTAAGCATCGCTTTGGCCCATTTGGTAAAATAGTCGACTACGACAATAATATAACCATGCCCCTTAGACGAAGGAGGGTTATAGGTCATGAAGTCAATACCCCATTTCATAAATGGTCCATCAGAGACAACATGATGCATTGGCGCTGGCGGTTTGTGGATTTTACAGTAAAAAATATGGCATGCATGACAACTTCTGACTGCGAGGATAAAATCTCGAAAAATAGTAGGCCAAAAGTAATCGGTGTGGAGTATCTTCTATGTGGTAGAATATCCAGATAAATGTCCACCACAAGCCCCAGCATGGCAATCATTTAAAACTTTTTTTTCCTCCTCATGAGTGAGGAACCTCCTTAAAATGGTATCAACACCGCGATGATAAAGTGTATCGCTGATGATCAGATAATATTTGGCTTGGTATCGAATACGTCGCTGATCAGAGTGAGAGGTATTAGGTCGAAAATTTTGGGTTTGGAGATAAATGATGAAATCTCCATACCATGGATCAGATGATCCGATTAGAAATAGAGACTCGTTTGGAATAGATGGTTATGAGGTAGTAGCAGTACTATCAGAGGGAAGGTCACAGAGAAGCTCATCCAGAACTAAAGACTTCTTTGACTTGGATTGATGAATTCCCAACCAAATCCCTGCAAAATGACAATCCATTTTGAATATTTTCCCCCCAGCAATTGACATGATAAGATGTAAGTCATGGGGTTGAAATCCAAAACTATTGTTGTTTTTCAGAGAAGGATATAATGGAAAAATATTTGGACAGCTTGAACAACTACCAAGGCAAGATTTTCCACATACAAGTACTTAACTTCCGTATCATTGAGATTACGACTCAAAAAATAGATCAGATGTTCAATTCCATTTTCTACTTGGACCAAAACCATAGCGATGGTCGTTTCAGCCGCGGCGATATATAGGAAATAATCATTTTGATAATTAGGAGGATAAATTAATGATGCTTGGACAAGATGGTCCTTGACAGCATCAAAATAAGCTTGCGCAACTTGGTCCCAATGGAAGGGAACTCCTTTTTTCAATAATCGAGTAAATCCTTTAACCATTTCTGCATAGTTTGGAATGAACCTTCTCAGGAATTTAGCCTTTCCTTGAAGTTTTTGTATCTGAAGTAAGTTTGATGGTGTAGGAAAATCAAGAATAGCCTGTACCTTCAGTGGGTCTATTCGAATTCCTTCTTTTGAGACTACAAATCCGAGCAAGTGACCAAAACCAACACAAAACACACATTTGTGCGGATTGAGGCATATCTTGTAGTGCCAACAGCATTAGAAGATGGCTCTCAAATGCATTGGGTGATCAATCCATTTTCGTGAATGCGCTGGTAAATCGTCTAGATATAGTTGAACAATGTTCTTGATGTCATTGAAAGCATAATCCATTGCTCTCTGAAAAGTTGCCCCAACATTCTTTAAACCAAACAGAAGTTTCCTATATGTGAATGTGCCCCAGGGACAGATGAATGTTGTCTTATGTTGGTCATATGGACGGATATTGATTTGATTGTAGCCGGAAAATCCATCCATGAATGAAAATATTTCGCATCCAACACAATCATCAATAATCTGGTCGATAAAGGAGTAGGATAGTTGTCTTTTGGACAAGACTGATTGACATCCTGATAATCGAAGCACACTCTAATGGTTCCTTGTTTTTTCATAACATGAATGATATTGGAAACCCACTCAGTTAGCGGAACAGGGTAAATGAAACCAGCACACAAAAGTTTTTCAACTTTTTCTTTGATGGCAGCGGCTTTCTTCGGATGAATAGGATGAAGTCGTTGATGCACTAATTTGACATCAGGATACATATTAATCGTGTGTTCAACTATAATAGTATCTATGCCTGGCATTTCCTCGTAAGACCAAGCGAATACGTCACGAAATTCACGAAAAAGTGAGCAATATGAATCAAGTTCTGATGGAGAACAAGATACACCAACATGAATATTTTCTACAATGCCAAGTTTGGTCGAAATATTGATAGAAATCATTTCTTCGATATTAGATAAATTTTTCTCAGAGTAAATTGCATTAATCGGTAAATAATTCGAAAAGAAATTTTCGATGGATGGGTGATATAGTTCACTTAGATTATTTTCTTCATAATCTGGAAGATGGGAATGATGCTGATAATCTTCCCATGGTTCTCCTTCTGACATCATAGCTTACAAAATATTTTGATTTGTCAAAAATTTTGAGGAAAATGGATCAGATGGAGTACCAAAATCTAATGAACGATCAACCGAAACACTTGGCGACATTGATTTTGGATTTTCCGCCCAAGCCAAATAGATTGATTGCTATTGTAGCTCAATAGGGCTGGGCGGTAAAACATCATCCAACATAGAGATATTAGAATCACTTGTACTCTCCCTTAAGCCAGATAGAGTGGAAGAGATCATGTAGTAGGTCTCTATGCTTGCAATTTCTGCCGACGTTGCGGGCGACGGTAATGCAAAGGTTCCCATAAGAGTGGAATCCTTTAAGAGTCCTACACCAATGTTCTGGATTTCTAGTTGGAGTAAGTGAACAAACAAAACGCTTCCAGTTGCCTGTGAAGGGGAGGGAAAAAAGGATAATTGAGTTATGACTGTGATTGTACCTTTATGTGGAAAGGCAATCATTCTAAAGTATGTAGAAACAATAGCAATAATTGCATATACCCATGGTCTTCCGAGTAAAATATTATAGTCAAGGGGTCCGTCAACAACCTCAACATCAATACTTACTGTTTTCCCCCCTAATTCAACTTGCAGGTTATTGATAATACAACAAGGTTTATATGTTCTTTCATCAAAAGCCTTCAACGTCGTTGATGATTGTGATAATCGTGGCGAGCCAAGTGACTTCCAACAGTTTAGATACATAATGCGTGTAGATGCTCCCTCATCAATAATAGTGCTGTTACACCATTTTTTGGTCATCTAACCTATTATCATTGATGGACCCAAGTACACCATGTAAGACCAGTTTTACTCTAAGTAAAACCGCTTTCACTATGTTAAAACAGGAAACCCCAAAAGGAAATATTAAACAAACCCATATTTGTTCGATTTTCCTCATGGAATAATTAATTAAACCATAATTTAATTATTATTCCCAGCCATGTTTAACCCAAAATCAAAGAAATTAATTAGATAAACCTTTATTTATCTTATTATTTTCTAGGAATAATTATTTAAACCTTATTTAGATAATATTCCTTGTTAAATATGACCAAATCACCCACAAATAATTAAATAAATCACTATTTATTTAAGTATATTTCAACCACTTCCTTAAATAATTAAATAAATCATTATTTATTTGATTATCTTCTAACCGCTTCCTTAAAAATATAAATAAATCATTTATTTATTTATTTTTAACAAATTAAGGGATTTGACCCAAGTCAAATACCTTTTCCCTCCAACAAATATAATAAAATATTCCATAAAAAATGGATCTAGATCTGGTTAAACCATGCACCAAGATCTAGAATGACCCAATATTTTGTTATAAATAGGAGGGTTTTCCCTAACATTCTTCACCTTTTGTTGCCTATTAGATCACTCTGGATCTATACACTTGGTCACCATTTTCCGCCATTTTGCTCCCTTTGAGCTCTACTCTTTGCATTGGGTTTTCTACATCAACTAGAGAGAAGAATCTTAGATCTGAAGTGCTGAGGACTTCCAAGAACCCATCCCACTGAGGGGAATTGGATACTCCTTCTGGTTTTCCTCACAGGTGCCCCATTTAATACAAAAATTCTTTCAAAAATTGTTCTTGTCTTGTCTATTGGTATATGGATCAAACCCTTATTTTTACTGCTTAATGTCTTTCCATACATAGATCTGGTGTTTTGCAGCTATTTTCTTGTCTAACTAATCGCAGATCTGAAGATATTGGCAGCCACTTTTGTTGTTAGGGCTATTATTTATGCGTAGCTAAAGTGGTCCTTTTTCGTACACTTCGACAAAGGATTCATACTAACAAATGGCGACTCCACACGGGTTTTAAATTACGACCGCTGTCATTTTTCATATTCCTGCATATCCAGCTACTTCAGACCCTAGGGTTTCTTTTCAGCTGTTTATTTTTCCTAGTTTCATGTTGTTTTTCTCACATAAAACCCTAAAACATCAAAATTTCTAACTTCCGTGTGTTTCTGGCCCTATTGCGCAGGTAAGCGACACCAGCCGCAACTGAGACGACAACTTTTCTGAAAATCTACCGCCGAGACAACCGGAACGGGGGATCGCACTTTTTGGCCCATAACCTGCGACCTGGACCTCCAGGTCGCACTTTTCTGCCCCTTTTCTACGACCTGCACTGAAAACAGGTCAGAACCTGCGACCTGCCAGTTTTTCAGTGATTTTTCTGCAATTTTTCTGGGTTTTGCTGCAGCTTCTGTCAGGGTCTTCCAGCCTCTGTCTCAGCCTGCTTTGACCAAGTTCTGATCTATTTTTACTCATCTAAGTGGGAACCTAGCCCCCTAGGGCTTTAGTACCCTCCACTTTTTGTGGAAGAGTTTTAGCTGTTTCAGCCGTCTGTTTTTCAGAGCTTCAGCCTCCTTTTTTCCAGATCTGTTACCTCCCTTTCAGATCCTTTGAAATCAGCCTCTCTTCCTTTCAAATCACCTCCTGTTGTTTTGTTTGGACCTCCTTTGAAGGCCTCCGCCTTGCCCCCTTCGGTTTTTTCTGATTTCCTTCCTTTTTCCAACCACCTTGCCTCTGTCTCTTGGCTGTGATCTGCACCTCTTTTCAGCAGCTTTATCCTTTAGATCCCTGTCCCTTTTGACCTTAGATCTATTGGCCCCTTTTCCGTGTGTTTTACATAGATTTTTCCCTTTCTTTTCAGATTAGTTTTGAGAGACCCACCTTCTTGGGTTAGATAGATGCACAAGTAGCTGTTATTTTTCTATTATTTCAGAATTATATATTGTTCTCTGTAGGTTTATTTTCAGCTACGCAGCACACTTTTTTCTTGCTCTCAAAACGGAAAGGGTTTAAAAATTAAAATTAACACACGCCACACACTGACCCTAAGTGAAGAAGCGGCTGGTTAACACCGCCTGGCAAAGACTCTAAAATCAATTGTCACTGCACCTTATCTGCCCTTGACATTACTTGATTCTGTCCCTTTCTGCCCTTGTCGGTTTCCTTCTTCCTGTCATCATTGCGCCCCCAAGGCGCCTTTCCCGGAGACTTCTTGGCCTTCACCCTCAGTTTCCAGTTGATCGACCTGCTCCGCACCGCCGTCATCGAGCCAGTCCACCTTCGAGTCCGCACTCCAACTCCTCTCCTGATTCATCAGGTCCTCCTTCTCCTCCTGGTTCTCCCCCTATCACCTTCACTATGTCTGGTCCAGGGCCTAACGCTAGCGGTTCTCCTGGCCCCAATGCCGGCCCTACTACTAGCAGAACCGCCACAGGAACTACCCCGGCCACCCCTGTGCTGCCGTACATTGCAGGCCTCAGCCTCCCCGATTTCCATCAGTTGATCAATGACCCCATTCACCACAATGCTAACTGGCCCGCTATGCCAACCAAGCTCCCCTCCAACATCCCTAAGTTTGAGGGCCTTAATGGAGAAGATCCAACCAATCATGTCCGATCTTTCCACATGTGGTGTTCCTCCAATTCCATTACCGATGACTCCATCCGTCTTCATTTGTTCCAACGCACGCTTACCAGCGAAGCTTCTAAATGGTATGTCGAACAAGCCACCTCTACCCATACCACCTTTGAGACTCTTGCCCAAGCCTTTTTGTCATACTTACAACTCCCTCTCCGATATGATACTGGCACGGAGCTCTTGACTTTCTTTAAGCAATCCTCTTCAACACGCCTTTCTGCCCATGTTCAGGAATGGCGAAGAAGACGGAGCTTATGTCGAGCCCCTCCCTTCGAAGATTGGGTTTACATGGACTGGTTCCTTCGCACCCTTCCCGCTCCCATCGGAAAAGATGTCGCCTCTCATTTTCCTCAAACTGAAGAAGCCGCCCTCCAAATAGCCTTGAAATATGACCTGATCTACGCTCAATTTGGTTATGTTTATACCATTCTTCCTGACCTCCCCAGGCCCGGTGGCGCTAACGCCCCGGGGGCATCTCATTCCGCCGACGGTATCGTTGGAGCCCTTTCCCATCCATACGCTCAACCTCTTATGGGCTATGGTCTCCCTCAGGGAGGGGCCAGCTCCTCCAGCACTCTTCCCCCTCCCGGTAGCATGTATCCAGGATACGGCATGCCTCCTCCTTTTGCCCAACCTCCTGCTTACCTCAATGTTTCCCAACCCACCCATTACCCTTATCCGCAGCCTGGTGCGCCAGCTCCTCCAGCATATGCGCTTCCTCCTCCCTTGCCTCCTCAACCCCAGCACCAGCACCTACAGCCCCCTCCAGGGCAAGTATTTGCACAGCAGGGCGCGACTAATCCCCCTTCTTCTCAAAGAAGGTGGAGAGGCAACCAAAACCAATCTGCCCCTGGTACCCGAGGACCCAATTCTGGTGTGGACCCTAACACTGGCAACCAGCGACAGGGCATTCAGCCCAAGCCGGACAGGCCGCTTCGCACAAACAAGCCCTGTTCGTGTTGCGGTGTTTATGGTCATTACACCCACAATTGTCCCCTTTTACCCCAGATGCGGCATATGTGGGAGTCTCAAGCCACATTGCGCGGACAACACGCCTCCCCTCATGCTCCTCCTAATGTGGCCACTACTCAACCGGCTATGTTTACCGATCCCTTCCCTCAGCAAGGATTCGTGGCTACCCAACCGCCTGATAACCAGGTCGCCACTCCCCCTTCCATTTTTGGTTCCTCCGAGTACCAGATCCTCATGATGCACTCCAATCCTAACCCACCCGTCGATCTTCACCTTCAAACTCGGTCTCGTCAGTACCCCAAGCCTCCTGCTCAGTCTGCCCCTGAGCCTCCTTCTTCAGGTTCTACAGAGCCTCTTTCGACATCCAGTGGCCCCTTACATATCCCTCAACCCAAAGTTGAGGTCCATACCAAGATTCCTAAGGGACCATTACGTCGAAAAGCTGCTTCTGGTCGAGCTGCTCATTCGTATAGTATAGTAGATGATTTGGCGCAATCCCCTGCTGCCATTTCCACACTAGAACTCCTCCAGTCGTGCCCTTCCCAAAAGAAGGCTCTGCTATCTGCCGTGGGCACTGTAGATCCTGCTGATGACCAAATGATTGTTTTCGAAGCCACTCAATCGGACCATCCTCCTCTCCCTCCTTCCGTCGCCTTCCAAATCCCAGTCAAAATCCGGAACGTCAACGTATCCCGGTGTATCATTGATGAGGGGGCATCCACCTGCGTGATGTCCGCTTCGGTTTGGAAGCAACTCGGATCCCCTGAACTGGCCCCTTCCATGATCACCCTTCGAGCGTGGGACGGTCATGCCTCCCAGCCCATTGGCCTGTTTCGTAATTGTCCTATCACCCTCGCCGGTAAGACTGTTTGCGTTGACGTCAAAGTCATCGACGCCCCGCTAGATTACAACATTCTATTGGGGCAAAGCTACACCTATGCTATGTCTGTTGTCCCATCCGCGGTCTTTCGTAAGATGTCTTTCCCCCATAATGGAAAGATAGTCACCATTGACCAGCTGACATATCATGAGCCAAAATCTCAGACCTCCCCCGAGACGACCATCTCTTCCGTAGCCAACAAGCAAACCGTTGATTCCTTGACCAGTGTCTCCCCCGGTGTTTACAAAGATTCCTCCCTGCTTGGAACTTTCCCTAACCTTCCCCCCCCTCCTGTCACCGATCCCAGCTCATCAAATGTTTGCATGATGCAATCGTCCCAGGCTACCCGTAAGCGGCCTGCCTCGGCTAGTCAGCAACCTCCTCCTCGCCCTCTGCAACCCGCTCCTAGCCATTCATCTTAGCCAGCTGGACCTCCTCCTTCTGGCCCTACCCCTACAGCTGGTATCCCT